>VZTE01007283.1:608040-978987 GCA_013397775.1 Eulacestoma nigropectus | reverse complement strand
AAAAAAGAAAGAAAGAAACAAAAAGTGACTTGATAAAAATAGCCTCTTCCTCCTCTATTGCTCTGATTTCTGTATGACTCCAGGTCAGTTTTGCTCGCTCACAGATGGAAAAAAAAGTTTTTGCCATTTCTCTCCTGTTTCCCACAGAGCTCCAGGAGAGAAACCTGCAGTTTCTCAGCAGGATAGCTAACTAAAGTCTAAATGAAAAATTGGGATTATTCCTGGAAACAAGGGGCGGGGGGGAAATCTCCAAAGCAGTAGTTTAATCCATATATCTTTTCTTAGATCTGTGTAGTGGGCAATAAGAGTAAAGAGTGAACAGCAACTTAATCCCTTCAGTAGGGCACATCAGGAATCAGATGCTGTTATAACACAGTTGTATGTAACTATTTGCAAGGAATTTCTCCGGGAAATTGTTCTTAAATATTTTGGCCAACAAGATGCCTGTCAAGTTTTTACAGTGTAAACATTCTTACATTGTAAGGACAGAGTCAGACAGACAGGGATGTTTTGTCACATACTGCCTACCCCCATAATGTCAGTATGTAGAGTGGTTTGTGAGGAGCTTGTGCCAAGCTTTTCCATCTTCTGCTTGCCACAGGCCAGCACCTCTTTTTTCTTCTTTTGGTGTGCTCGGAGAAAAACACAGCTTTCCCTAAAGAGTTTTTCATTTTGAAGGTATGAAATGTTTTTCCTTCTCTGACTGCTGTAATTGCTGTGAACAGTTGTTTTACACAGGGCCTGCTGCCTGCTCGAGGAATGTTTTAAAGAGAGGAAAACTTCAGATCATCAGAAATAGGCTGCAGACTACGTTAACGAAGTGTGCAAAATCTCCCTGCTCCAGCACATCCCATGTGCAAGAAACAAAAAGTACCTCAGGTTGTCTATCTGTTAAGCTTGCACACACATCTCTTCTGCACACACCTGCGTATGGGGTGTTATGTCAGGAGGGTGCCCTCAGAGTCTGGGTGTGAAAGTCCTTAATTCCCAGCTCTGTGCCTCCCTCTCCTCCTTCCCTCCCTCCGTCCCTTAGCTTGCTAAGTCTTGGTAAGGTACCTTAGTGCAGGGACTCCCAACCACGGCCCAGCCTTGTGAAGCAGGTGGCTTCGTGGCTGGGGACATCTAGGCCTTCCCAAATTTCTGTTGGTGTTTTGATCTAGCAGCATTTCTGCTAACCTCTCTCCTGCCCAGCCTGAGAGCCTCAGGAGGGGGTTGTCCCAAAGGACAGGCAGAAATAAGCCCTCTGTCTCCTGATCAGAGCCTTAGAGCCACATGAGAGAGAAGGAGAGATCACAGCCAGGTTTCCTTATGGATTTGTGTCTGGCTGGTCCCTAGGGCTGATGTCAGGTGGGTGCTGCAAGCTGAAAATCTTGAAACTGAGACCATGCCCTCTTGAGATCCCACAGCAAGTCTACTACACTACATGTGATAATCCTGGTGCAAGGTGGCTATTCGCTCATCCTGCCCACCTTTGCCATCTCTGTTAGATACCAAGCACTTCTGCACTTTCTCTCCTAGGCAGCACTATGACTGCTGCCAGGGCTCCCCAGAGGTCACTGCGCCTTTCTGCCAGGTGAAGGAGAGTGATCCCACTGCCAGTATGGGTAGCAGTCCCAAAACATCCTGTGTCACTCTGGGACTGTGCTGTAACTCAGAAACTGGAGATGAGGATAATAATAGCTCTCATTCCCTGCTGTGCCACAGGTGTAGAAGGAATAGTTAAGCCAGCCTGGGGCTTAGGGATATCACTGTTTTCTGTTCCTTCCTTCCCCTGCCCTCCTCAAATGCAAAGCTTAGAAGACAGGGAGGAGGGAAGTAAAAGCTCTTACCCAGTGAACTATGCAAGTCTGCTATCTGAGGGGCTTCAAGGGTAGCTGCCAGCTATAGTAAGACTTGCAGGAAATTCACAGGAGTTGGCTGTAGGCATGTCAGATGATGTAAGGAGAAGGGACTCACTGATGTATACAGAAATAGAAGTCACCAGGCCAGCTGAGGAGTTGAGAGAGAAAATGTTGCTTACTCACAGGAAAAAAAAAAAAAGAAAGGGGTGTGTGGTGTGTTTTATAGGATTTGGAGGAATTGTCTGTTTTCCTATTCCTTCCCTGTTCCTGTTTTTCTAGACTTTTTAAATTGGTGGAAGTCACCCTACAAGCATCCCTAGATTACCGGCTCACAGGCACTTGAAAGTCACAGTGTCCTGAGATGATGATGTCCCTGGCACTGGGGCTTTTCTAAAAGTGAAAACTGACTCCAAAAGTAGTGCAGAGAAGGATTTAAAGCTGTCGTTTGGAAACCTTCTGTGCTCCCTGAGTCCCAAAACCCTTTTGTGGTTTCCTGCCCCAAATCTTGTGGTTGGGTGACCCCTGTGTGCCCACTGGCTGGCACCGGGGTCAGTGGGACTCTGCCATCCCACCTCTGACACATTTTGTATCTAGCATCTCTTGAACTGCAGCATGTACAAGTTGAAGGAGAATCTGACCCCATTCCACGAAAGCAAGTTTGTCATCCCTGTTGCCCCATTTTTCTCACCCATTCCTGGGGACCCTCCTTGCAACTCCCACCAGCTTTTCTGCTGCTCTCAGCACCAGCAGCCATCTCAGCAATAAGTACACAGAGACTCAGCGACCAGGCTCGGTCTGGCCTTGCCCACAGCACACACTTGCTGACCCTCATCCAGCGGCCGTCTTGTCCTGGGGCCGCTCCACAAGCCCCATGGAGGCAGGTGGGATGGGGCGAGCTGGGCCTGCCGTGGGCTGTTTGGGGCTCAGGGGAGCACCCCAGGCTGCAGACTGTCCTGGCAGCCACCCCTGCTGAGGGCAGTGACAGGGTCCCCTCCGTGGGGGCGGCCCGCCTGGCCGGGGTGTGCCAGAGGGCTCAGGGCTGAGGGGATGCAGGGGTGACAGAGAAAGCAAGCGCAGCAAATGCAGGGAACAAGCGCTGGCTGCAGATGGATTTTGCCCCCTTCTGTCAGCATCCTGCAACAGACCGGCGCTGCTGCCTCGGGCCGGCGCTGCGTTGCCGAGCCGCGTGTGTGTGGCTGTACAGATGCTGTCACAGCCGCTGGCAGCCTCCCCCCAGCCTCTTGCTGCTTACAGGCTGGGAGGCTAGGAGTTATGACAGAAGCCTCTGGGCTCAGTTTTAAAGCCACACGATTGTGCCATAAACAGACGTATTTTATTTCGGGTCAGAAGTCAGTGGTCTGGGGCAGGGAAGCTGGTGGGGGTGTGGAAGGAATGGATGTTTGCAGAAACAAGGGAGTCACATAGCTGAGGGGGGTGACTGTCAGTGTCTGAACAGGCCTTGGAAGATGGCAACATTCTTATGCCTACAGATTCACTTGTGAAAATCTGCTGCTGTCTTAAATGTTGTCAGTGCCTGAGCATTTGCCTCACAGGAACACGAGGGCAGGATGCACCCACAGGCCCAGTCTCCTGGTGGAAAACAGAAGAGTGTGGAGACTCTAAAGTAATATCTGTGATTGCACTGACCTCCTACCCTACCCTAACCCTTTGTACCTGACATGCCAGCAAAGTTTGCAGTTGCTGTCAGATAATGGCCATACAAAATTATGAGATAAGCCTCATCCTAGTGTTCACTGAAGTGGGTGTTAGGCAGAGAGGATGTCAAGAGAGAAGGTAGGGGAGAAGGAGATGTGCCTGAGGGATGCTCACTATGTCCTGTGCAGCAGAGAATGGGGAGCTGTGCAGTTTTGTGGGTGTGTGTTATCTCCTAACCAGTCTGCCTGGATGGTTTTTGCTTGAGTAATTGCATTCCTCAGGCCTTGGTTCCAGAGGCATGGGACAGCTTTTTCTTCCATTATTTTGATATTCAGCATTAGTTCTGGGCTTTTGTAGGAAGGTTTAGTCGCCTTATAAATAATCCCTTTCTCTCCAGTATAACCTCTGTGCAGGCTCTGTTATGTGCTGCTAAGCAGCTACATGAGAGGTGGTGGCTTTTCCACGACTCCAATGCACACAGGCTTAGTGGCATTTCAGAGCCTCCTCATGGATGTGTACTCAACAAACATTTCATATGAGGGCTCAGAGAGCTGCCCAAGGTACAATGATTCCAACGGTGTGGAATTTCCCAGTGATTGCCCAGTCATTATTTTAATGTCAGTCTGACTGAGATGAAATTTTGAATCCAAGGCAGATCTAGGAGCATGTGTGCTTCAGAGTCATGCTAACCCCTGTGCTTCCATCACAATGGAAAAACAGGTCTGCTGGGAAAGCCTGCTGCTTTTCAGCTGCTGTCAGGAGAGTTTTGTCTCTGGAGAGGTCCTGAGCTCACTCCAGGGCCCATCTGGCATTAGCTGAAGTGAGGTAGAAGTATTATGGGCACCGTTACAGCCTTCATCCCCAGGGCAGCGTTATGGCCACCTGGTCCCCACTGCAGAGGGCACAGCGTCATTCGTTGAAAATTGGTGTTGTGTGGAGTGACCCTGCCTGATGGGGAGGATTTAGGTACCTCCAGGAAAAAAGTAAAGAAGCACACCCAAGCCTTCCTGGCAGTTCAGCAGCAGATTTGTATGCAAGTGTCACAGAGAGCATCTTCCAGCGCATCGCTCTTTTCCTCCTGTTAGTCTGCATTTATCTGTGGCCTTTGTATCTCTTGGCTGCAGCTCAGGCCAGACATGGGCAGCTCACCAGACACCTGTTCTTGCATCACTCCTGGTCTCCCTGGGTTATGTATTTACTTTCTGCCTCTTCCTGCTCTGTAAAGAGAAGAGATACAGGTCACTGGGTCACTGGGTCACTGGGAAAAGTACCTAGCCTTCTGTATGCAGACTGTTCCCACAGCAGGCCCAGCAAATCCCACTCAAACCCCAGCTATGAACACCAGCTCTCTAGCTTGGCCAGGCTGGAAGAAAACACCTGTATCTAGCACATGGGCTCTGCTTTTCCCTGGGAAGAGAGAAGTGCTTCCAGCACAGGTTCCAGTGTGCTAGAGCACATTGCTGTGAGATCTAGAAAGGAGAAGATGCCTGCAGTCCTCTGCCTGCCTCCCAGAGCCCGGGGACTGTGATCTCCTTGCCTGCCAGGTCTGTGAGCTGGTACCTCCTGATGGCCTTGCCAAGAGCGTGTTGTGGCTGGTGTATTTTTTTTTCCTTTTTCTCCAAGCAGCTGAGGGTGGCACCTGTGACTCTGGGAGGGAAAGCTGGACAGGTTTTTGGAGTGCTAATGATGATTAGTTTGTCTAAGCCAGCACAAACTATCAACGGGTTTGAAATGTTAATCAGGAGAAGGGCCTAGTGCTGAAGAGCTGCAGAATGAGCAATGAATGGGAAAGGGAGGGGAGAGAGGACAAGGGCTGGAGGGGGAAGAGATGCCTAAGTGGGGATTTGACACAAGTATTTTCAGCTGCTCAACTCTTTGCTCTCTCAGTGGGACAGATGCCTTCCTCTTCTGTGTGCCTGGAATACCTCACTTTGCTCACAGAAACACTATGATTGCAATTAATTTCACTCTGCCTGTATAGGAAAAGTCTCCTTGAAGATTGCCTCCTCGATCCTCCTTTACTCCACCCAAGGAGTGGCCTTGCTCCCCACCCCTATGAAATTTACCCTTCCGCTGCTCTCGGCTGCTTGCTTATTTGGTATATTGGTATGCACACACTTTAGCACAGTCCTGGAAGATACTCACACACACCTGATTTCAGACAAACTGCTGCCTTGCAGGCTGCACTTTCCTGTAGAGTGCATGGATGGATGGATTCTGATAAACACTAAAATACGTGCACTGTAAAAAAATGTTTGCAAACAAACTTCTCTCTCTCCCCTCTTCCTTTTGTAGATACCTGTGCACCTCCATATTTTTATCTCACACTTGCACTTGCTGTGCATGCCTGTACTATCTTACACTCACATTGACATATAGGAAGGTCATCCTCAGAGTACCTTGCCATGCTGTGCTGGCACTTTCAGCTCCTGAATTTATGTAGAACAGGATTGCTGCTCACACACCCTCTCCTGCTGGTAATCAATGAGTGGGTGTACATGTAGGTGATGATGTCCCCTTATCACGCCTCATCCTGATGATGTATAGATGTGAGACTGCTTTTTCTCAGATTTCGCCAGGAGCTCCTGCTCTTTCTTTGGGATGGTCTTTGGGCCCATGACATAGGAAATGCAATGAAAAAAAGAAAGAGAGAGAAAGAAAAAGAAACACATAATTTTGTAGCTCTCTAAGCACAGATATGCCTAACTTCCTGCTTAAGGATCTGAGCCATACAGCTCACCCAAATAATCAGTAACATAAGAACTGCCATGGCAGGCAGAACCAAGAATCTGTCTAGCTGCCTTTCCCCCATATGTCTCCAGCAGTGACCTATAGTAGATGCCAAGAGGAGAATGTACGAGTGCTGTAAGTATATGATGTAACTAATGATGCTGCTCTGTTACACTCGCTGAGCCTCCAGTGATTTGCAGCCCAGGAACCTCTTGAGCCAGTAGTGCTCCCTTTGTGCTCAGTAGGCCCTTGTGGATTTGCCTCACAGATTTTGAGGTTCTGGAGTGTCCTGTGGCAGAGTTTCATAGCTGAACTCTGCTCTACCTGGTCTATTTTGCATTTGATCCTCACCTGTCTGCTTCATTGAGTTTCCATTGTTCCCACTGGAAGAGATAGTGAAAGATCTTTCTTATTTACTTGATGTATGATGCTCATGATTTTGTGTTTCTATGTCACATTTCTTCTCCATCATCCAAGCTCTAGCCTGAAGAAACCTATCTTTTTCTGTGTAAAGAAACAAACAAACAAGAATAAGCAGGAGGAGGTGCTCCAAACATCCTTAGCTCTTAGCATGTTTCAGACAGTAACCTTTCCTTCAAACTGGTACTAGAAAACAACCTGTGAATGACTCTGCAAAGTTTCATATTTACATCCAAACCAGCAGTCTTCTGGGGTCTGTCTGACTTTTATATACCAGAGATTTTGCTATCCCATATCTAACTTGCCACCAAAATGGCTTTTGGCGAACATGTGCTGACTGTGTTTCCTGCATTCTTACTCATTTTCCTCATTCTGGCCCTCTGCACCAAGCAGGAACTCCTCCCAGAGCACTGTGCTCCTCAGAGGAGGCTGACACCTCACAAACCTGTCAAAATTAATGCAAGCTGGGAGTCTCTGGCCTGGTCTCAAGGTCAGTCCTGTGCTGTGCAAGACTCTTAGTCATTCCTCAATGTGCATATTCCTGAGCATGTGCTTCTGGAGAAGAGATAAACGGGAGCTGTAATCAAAGCATCTGGTGAGAGTCATGGCCTTGATGCAGTTAGGTAATTAGTTGGATCCCTGGCATCCTGGGATTTCCACCTTCCGCATCTGTCCTTCTGCAAAGGAGAGGTTCTGCAGTCAGCTGCAAAACATAATCGCATCAGTGGCCATCGGGATTAGCTCTTGGCTTTACAAGGCAAGTAAGCAGCTCAGACAAGACGGAGAGAGCAAGAGCTCCCATCTTGGAGACTGATTTAGAGATAAGGAATTCCACCAAAGGGTGACACAAAAATGTGAGCAATAATAATAATTAATCTTCTTAAGCAGGCAATGTTTTCACAGCAAGCAGAGCTTTTAGTGAATTTCCTCCTACGTGTTACTCTATAACACACAAACCATTTAAGTCAATGGCACCTTTTCCTTTAGTAGGCTTTGGATCAGAAAGTCTGGCCAAAGAGTTGGGTACCCTGTTTTGATGTAACTGTCATTCCTGAGCATTTACTGAATGACTGGCAGGGATGTGAGAGCTGCCTGTCCAGTGGACTGCCATGATTTTTGTTCAGGCACTGTGTACTCATCTTACATGACCAATTCTCAGACTTGCCTAGTTCTGCTTTTTCTCTCTGGTGAGGTGGCTGTCAAATTTTCTGGAGAGCCATGCAAAATCTTCCAGTGCAGGTAGTTTAGCTGATACATGAAGTCAGCACCATGGTGCTCCTGACTTTGTTTCTCTCCCCAGGGACAGTCTTGCAAACCAAAGCCATTTGTGTTAATGTTCGCAGAAAGCGAGTAAAACGGGCCACGAACACAATCAAAACAAATCTGCTGTTTATATTTGAATGACTGTTTGGTCATGCTCTAATAGCAATAATCATCAGCAGTAGCAGCGGGGAGCCAGCATGCACGTTAACTGCATTACATTTTCATTTGACATGAGTAATTGTAACATTCACTGAAGTTGTTCTAATAGTTATGATACACTTGTTGGTCCACGAGGTGGAAAGTGGTAGAAGGCCAAATTAAGGTAGTTTGTCTGACTCTCACTAATGAATTGCCTTACTCACAACCCATAATGTAGCAGAAGTAATTTGACTATTGCTGATTATTTTTAAACTATATTTAAGGCACATCAGCCATTTCCTCTACTGCACGAATACATTTGATGATTGAAGATGGGCCCAGGCGGGAGTTGGTGTAACTGCTGGATGCAACATCTGGATTTGCTTTACAGCTCTTCATCTCTGTTTACAAAGTAAATGAATGTATTGAGCCAGTCCCATGTTCTGTAGAGAAAAGGCAAGAATCAATTCTATTAAACAAAGAAAATTCTCAGCTAATAAATGGATCAACCCAGTTTCCAGCCTAATAATATAGGCTGGAAATACAGGATATATATAACCTATATCAGGTTTCCTTAAGTCTTGCCCTGATCTAAGAGCTGAGGTAGGAGCTATTAGATTGTGTCACTGATGTTTCAGATGGGGATCTGAGGCCCACCAGGTTTTAGGTCAAGTGCCCAGCTGAGAGACTCAAGCTGAAGGCTGAGCCCTGAGGTTCCATTTCAAACCCATCTCTACTAATAAATGCCATGTTTTCTTTCTTATTCTCGAAATTAAAAGAAACCAAAAACACACACACACAACAAAACAAACAGTTGAAAGCTGGGGACCTCACAAGAGGGGCCTTTCCATACCTACAGGAGATGCACACAGGCCAGCCTGGCCTCTGCCTCGGTGTGCTCCCTCCAGCCTCCCACTGCTTCTGGCCGGCTGCTCACCACCGCCCCGGGGTGACCTCCTTGCTTAGCACCCTGCAGCTTTTGCTCACGTTCACAGCAGGCTCTAAACGAAGTAGAATGAGGCTCCAATTACAGTTTTAACGAGGATGAAAATCCTGATTCCCATCTCGTGCTGAGTTCCCAGCTGTAGGAATTTATCAGATTGTTCCAGCCGGGCGGACTCCGGCTCCTGGCTCTGCCGTGGCCTCTGCTGGGCAGTGCCTGCTGGCTGTGCTGCGGAGAGCCGAGTGCTCTCTGCTCAGCCAGGCCAGGCTGATTTCTCACACGGCAGCGAGCAGTCATTTTGTTCACTCATCTGCTCACATTACTGTCGTATAATGATTTCCTAATTGCTTCTATTAAGCACATCCCTAAACAGCTACCTGTCCACCTGCCAGACTGTACTGGGGGCCATGTGGGATTGAAAACAGAGCCCTGGAAGGCCCCTTGGACAGTATCTCTAAGGATTCAAATTTTGTTTCCAGTCAAAGATGAAGCCAAACCGTTAATGCAAGTCTTTGGCTAAATCATAGCTAGGTTCTGTACAGGGGCCAAGATGGGGATGAGCCCCAGCCAACATCTCCTCCCTCCAGCTCTGCCCTGTGGCATCCAGACTCACCCAAAGCGTTCTTGTGCTCAGCTTGACTCAGATGGATCCTCCACCTGGATAATCTCCACTTGTCATCGAACCAGTCTGGTCTGAGGGCTTCCTACATTCTCCCTCTGCCTTCCTCTTGGGTCTGTGTGTTCTCAGCCCTCATCAGTCCTATCTGCTCTCCCCCACCTTCCCTGCCCTTTGGCCTCGTGTGTGTTTCTGTCACGGGGTTCACAAGCTAATGCCAAGCCTGTCTTGCATGTGCCCAGCGCAAGGCAGCCCCGCTTCAGCCTGAGCCTGCTGAACCCTGGCACAGAGGAGGGGGAAAGATAGAAAGGTAACTGAAATGAGGAAGGAAAATACAGTTGGGGAGTTGGCACAGGTGCTTCCCATGTAGTGCCAGGCAGCATTTTCAGACAGTGGCAGCACGTGGTGAACATCACTTTGCATATGAAAATCTAGTTAAGCTAACGAGGTCCTTAATTAGGGCTTTTATTATCTTTTAATTCTTTGCTTAAAGGAAAGTGATTACAAAGCTCATCTTTATGATACAGCAAACTAATCTTTCATTTCTGAAGTGTTTCCTTTCCTTCTCTTACCACAATAATGGGGAAAGGGAAGCGAAGAAAAAGGATGGAGAGGTGGGTGCAGAAAGGGAAACAAAGCTGCAAGGAGGCCACAAAGCGGAGGGTTTGAACCTGCACGCTCTTGAGGTAGCTTTTCCATGAGGATCAGGAAAAGCCTCAGGAACCTATGACTCAGTAGCTGGGAATGAGTGGGTGAGAGAAGCAAAATATCAAAAAGGCAGTGTCACAGCAGGAAGTGGGGGGCCGGAGGCTTTTGGTGCAGGAGCTGCACACCTCTATCCCTGGCACACGGCTTGCTGCCCCTCGGTGCCCCTCAGCCACGCCAAGTGGCTCAGCAGGCTTCGTGCGTTAGTCCTGTAGATGACTTCTTAAAGGGACTTCTATAAAGGCCCCACAGATATCAAAGCAGAGCAATTGGGGCTGTAGGGCTCATGTCTGCTCTTCTCGATGCCCCCAAACTGCACAGCTTATGAAACTGGAGGATGAACAGAACTGACTAGGCACAAGCACATGCTGAAAAGCTCTGCCAGGGCTTCCTTCTGCCCTGCAACCCTCAACCCCAGCTTTCCCAGGGTATTTCAGATCTAATGACTGGTACCCTTTATGTCCTTACACATTTCCTACAGACCTGCTAATTTTATTCCATCCTGTTAGATCCTCTGTCATTCTGGTACTGGGCTTCACACAAGAGAGTAGTTTATACACTGGATCTTGACTTGTTATCGCAGTGCTGTGAGTCTGACAAACAGATATCACGTTTTCTGTCTTTTGTGATACAGATATTTGTTGAAAGCTGCTAAATTCATGTTTCTTGTGAACGCTGCCAATTTTGAACCTTAGTTGCTTCCTCCCTTCACCCACCTCCAAAGGCACAATATGTTATGACACAAAGCTATATTCCCTAGTAGGGGGATGGTAATAGATCTCTCCAACACAAAGAGTATAAGGTGGGGTGAGCTGCCCAAAAATGAGAAGCTTGAGAACCTCCAGGGGGGAACTCCGTGAAGGCAAGTCCTGTGAGCCAAGATTGATCAGGTGCTCTGCTGCAGCTTGTGCCTCCCAGTGCTGATGGAGGAATAATCCTTTGGATGGACATAAAAATAAAATGTGGATCATTTTTTGCTATTAGAGATCATGTGATATTTCCTATAAAAGCAGGGGTGTTAACATCAATTTTGCCAAATTCACAGAATCACAGAATCACACAGAATGACTAGGTTGGAAGAGACCTTCAAGATCATCGAGTCCAACCCATGCCCTAACACCTCAACTAAACCATGGCACCAAGCACCACATCCAATCTCTTTTTGAACACATCCAGGGATGGTGACTCCACCACCTCCCTGGGTAGAACATTCCAATACCTTGCCACTCTTTCTGTAAAAAACTTTCTCCTAATATCCAACCTATATTTTCCTTGCCGCAGCTTAAGACTGTGTCCTCTCGTTCTATCAGTTGCTGTTTGGAGAAAGGGGCCAAATTCCAATACAAGTCATTACATGCTACTTTCTGAATTTCTTCTCTTTGCAATTAAAATTTCTCTCTCTTCTCCTTTTCTTTTCCAGACTGGTTCAGCACTGCAAAGCAGTTGCTGCATTTCATACCACAGACAGCCACATTTCAGTTTTTGCTGATACGATCTTTACTGTATGTGTTTAGAATGTATCAGAAAACACAGTTTGGTGTGTTAATGCTATCCACTTTTCATTGCCATGATAGCAATGTTTGCTGTGCACTTTTTAATCCAATTACAGTCCAAATGAAAATAAAGTAAATTTTTAAACCTTCCAACTTGCAGCTAGGAACATTATGCATTAGACACTGAGCATCAAACAGCAATTCGTGCCTTTGAATTCTTTTTCCCTGGTAAAAGATCTTTAGCTTTATCTATGGAGTTGTAGATGATGCCAAAGACAAATGGACTGATTTGACAAGGTGCTTACTGTCTGCATTTCCAACTCAAGCTAATGCTTAGTATCTGTGAAAATTAGGCAAAAGATTTTTTACAACCACATTGAAGTGCTTTGTAGTCTCTTTTCTCGATATCTTTCATATTTATCTAGATTGAAGCAAGTTTAGAGGAGCAAATAAAATTACTAGCACTTCTTTGTCAACCTGGCAATAGTTTCTGTCTGTTCTGCTTAGAAATCTCAGTCTAAACAGGTAAGATGAGCACGTATTACGGCTTTTCAGAAAATATCATTATGATATTTTTAAGCTGGTGGATTAGTGTCACCGTCTTTAACTGTTTATTTTCACATTCATATTAATCGTATTAATCTCCCCAATACCAGGTAGCTTAATTTTCTGATAATTCCTTAAGGACATATTGACCCTAGTTAGAATTGGAATGAATAACGGAATACAGTTTATTATATTCATTAATCTCTGTAGATCTAATTTACATTGTAAGGTGGATATCCTGCTGTTGTATTTGTTTTATCTGAAGCCCCAGTTAAGTCATCTTTGCCCAAACTCTGGCCACAATGTTTTAGAACACGGGTATTTTACTTACTGGATCGGCATCTCTTTCTGGCTTCCTTCAATACTTGCTGAAGCCTTCCTTTGTATTAACTTTCCTGTACCCAAATTAAAACATCATCCATTAAAAGCCTGACATCTCATAATCCCTCAAAGATCTGTGCAATTACTCTTTGTAATACCTTGGGATCAGAACTTTTACCAAATGGCCTTTGCTTAAATTCACTGTATAGTATCCTAATGTTGTCTTAAAAATCACTAGCTTAGAGCCCAAGCTAACTTTTTTCTTCCAAAAATGACTGTGTTATATTCATTCTTTAGAATGCTTTTGTTTTTCTGCTAAGATCTTAGCTGTCCTCTCTTTAGTGATTTTGATCAGATGCTATACAGGCTTTATGGCTTCATTTCGGTTATGTGAATCAATACGCATCCATTGCACATTTGACTCCTCAGTTACAACCACGTAATTCTTTCAAACTATAAATTGTTCTTCTGTACCAATAAATGCTTGCTTTTTTCCTATGATTAAATTCAGTTTTCCTGCTCATTAGGGTGAACAGTGCCTTTTTCTGGATGGGCATCACACGGGAGCGATTAATTTATCAAAGTGGTGTTTGGAGACGTGAGGATTTGTGTAGTCTGTTTAGGATTCTGTAGTGCTTACAACTCCCATCACTTTTTACTAACTTGGACTGTGTCATTTTCAAGTCCCGGTATTTTCCCTGGAACACATTGCAGTCACCCAATTTAAAATAATACAACCATGCCATTAATGTTTAGCTGTGCTTGCCTGTCTGAGCCATTTATTTTGCACTCTGTGTCTACAGAAATATGCATGCCATTGTCTCTCTGTTCTCTACATGTGCAGACTCTCCTGGTTTTAATGTATGTGCTGCAGCTCTGAATTTTTTTTTTAAATTTCTTTCCTTTTCTTTTTTTTTTTTTTCCTGTCTTTGCATTTATATATTTATATGTTTGTGGCTAGGAGGTTGTGATTATCAGAGGAACTTTTATTTCCTTTCTGGATTCTTTTTCAGATTCACTTAATCTCCGGCTTTCTGAAATGATGCAATATGGACACTCATTCATCACTGAGTCATACAGAGCCCAACTGTGCATTCTGCTGCCTTTTAAAGTGCCTCTCTTCCTGCGTTAGGATTATATACCCTCTTCTTCAGAGGTTTGCATCCATCTGGGGTCTGATCCAAAGCCCCCGAAAGCCTGTAGAATCATTCTACTTGCCTTCAATAGGTTTTAAATAAGGCTTCAGTCATTTTGTCCCAAGGCTACAAATTTCTCTTTCGTTTAAGGCTTGCGAAGCTCTTCAAATTCATGTGACTGAGCTTAAATTTCTATCTAGTCCCCAGTGCATCAGCTAGATCAATTACCCATGGTTGCAATGTTTTTAAATGATCACATTTTGTATAGTAGCAGCTTCTCGCTCTGATTTTCAGAGCCTGAGCCAAATCCTCCCCAGTCGCTTCCCCTCCCATGCAAAAGCAGTGCACGCCAACAAACACTACCGAGTCCACCGTGTGTATGGTACTGCAGCTTTATAAGAGCTTCCTCTGCAGCTTATTGAGACTGGGCAACTGTTCAAACTCTTCCTGATGCTCTCTTTTCTGTTCAGTTTTCTTGACAATTCAGAGAATTTGGGGGAAATAAACACTCCTGTCTCTAACTTGTGTCAGGGTTCAGTGGGCACTAAGGAAGAGCAGCACTGTTGTCATGAAAAAGAAGATTATGCTCTTTTGCATATGGGTATACTTAGGATCCTGGAAACATCTGAGTGATACTGGGCATGCTTGGAATTTTAATACACACATCATTATCACAGTCCATCCTGTGTTAATGTAATGCCTTGTCAGCTCCAAAAGCTAGGCCTGAAACTAAACACCTCCAGGGTTAGGCAAAGCATCCAGCCCGGGGTTGAACCAAGTCTGGCTACAAGCCATAAAGATAAAACATCTTTGGATAAGAAACAGGGCAAAAAGCTGAAAGTTGCAAGCTAGCCTTCCTAGCTGCTATGAACCAGAGAAGATGAAACACAGTAAAAAAGAATTAACTATGAGGCATCCATCAAAGTCTTTCTCAAGGTGAATAATTACACTCTCTGTTAATTACACGTAGTACCATAGCTTGGCTTTCATGATATATGTCAGGTTTTATTGCTGTTGTTGTCAGTTTCTGGATGTCATAACTCTGCTCCCCAACAGCCTGTCTTCAGGATGTGCTATGGCAAGTGAATTCCATAAAAAAGCATTTGCTAATGTTTGTTTCCCCAGGAACAGCAGTGCGATAGGGTGGTTGCGGGCCTGGCACCAAGCTCTCCCAGCAGGATGGTGCTCAGAGCTGGTTTACTTCAGCACCTTCTACAGAAGCCCTGAGATTAAACCTGAGTAGTAAACCTGAGTATTCTTGCTACAGCAGGAGGGGAGGTGTTTCTTTTTACAGGCTTTATCGTGCTGCCTCTAATCTCATTCATAAACCTGACAGGTCACCATTGCTACCATAGGTTATCCCTGACTCTCCTAACTCACTCAAGCACCCTGTGCTTGCAGCATTTTAGAGGTCTTCTCACTCTAGTGTGGAGTCTCATGGTTCTCTCCCTGCATATTGGCAAGCCTCATTTTCAGTACTCTGCTTATTTTTCTTTCAGAAGTGTTTCTTGGATGAATTTTGTTTACAATTATGGAATCACAGAAATAAGCAATGAAAAAATGTATGCGCTTATAGAAGTCCTGTCAGCCTGAACTCATCCAGCCAAGGAGAATTATCTGTATTATTTGACTTTGCTTTGTCATACCAAATTATTTACTAGCCAGCTTTTGAAGACCATATGAATTCTTGGAAGAATTATGGTAGGACATTGTGTTTCAACTTATTCAAATAGAAATGTGTGAGGATGCTGTCGTTTTGTTGCTTTACTTGCCAAAAATAAATACATTTCATTTCACATTTGAAATTTTTAATTTGCTCTAGCCATGGGGAAATTTTTATGTTTAGTCCATGGGCTGAAATATGTTCTCATCAATTTTGTTTTGAATACGTTTGCATAAGGAACAAATTAATCAAAAATGTCTATGTGCCAAAATTTCATGAAGAAATATTGTCAAATTTTTGCTGCAAATAATTTCTCCAGCTCTGGTGATCAGGATGAATAAGAAAGAGCAAAAGTTCTCAGAGAAGTTTTTATATCTTGTTCTTCCATAATCTTAGTTATGGTTAGTATCTGCGGGCCTGAAAATATTTACTGCATTTATTACCCCTGTGAAATAATAGGAATTATCTTTTCCTTTTTTGTGAGAAGTTCAGAAAGGGGGAGACTAAAGATGGGTCAAACCATCCAAATGAAATACCCAGTTTAAGATGGAATGCAGTGTTGTCTGAACCTGTGATCTTTCTCTGTAGCCTGTAAAGGAAGCTTATGATAGAAGTCCATCTTGAAGGTAGGATGTTAGACTAGATGAATCCTGCTCTGTACAGTGGGTATCCTTGGGAGGTGTCTGTGACTCCGCAGGAAATCTCTGGCAGAGCAAGGAAATGAAACTGCTTCAGGGATCCCAGGCAAATCACGGGACTTTCTTCCTTCTGTGGCATTTCAGGCATCCTCTGCTCTCACAGATTTCAGAATAAAGAAGTGCTGATGCAAGCCAGCTAGCAGTCCAGGTAGAATAGTACTCACATTGCAAGCAAGCAGAAAAATAAGCACTCAGAACAGAAGAGATGCACTGATGCAGAGGATTAAAGCCAAAAAACATCTTGGCTTTCTGAGGCAAGTCTGGGTCAATAGTGGTCTGTCTGGCCATGCCTTGAGCAGGGAGTTGGACTAGAGACCTTGAGGGATCCCTTTTCACCTGCACAGTTCTGCAAGTCTCTGATTCCCTGTTTGTTCTGTGGCCTGGTCTCCAGTGCTGAAGTGTGGTTGTTGCATGCACCGTGTGCTGTAGCTCTTTCCCACCAACCACACACTGAATGTATTGAAGGCCACTGTGGCCTGTTCTTGGTGGCTGTGAAACCTTGAAACCCTCCGTGTCCATCCTGATCAAGTGCTCCTATCACAGTGGTAAATCGACATCCTGGAAACATGCTGAGTTCCAGAGAGAAGTGTCAGGGAACGGTGGCCCTTTGGGTACTCAAAAAGGCTTGCAAGTAGGTGTGAGCAGCCCTCAGAGATGCTCGTGCTCGTAGGAAGGAGCTGGGTATACCATCTCTGGTGTTCCCCCTTCTACAGGGGCTCTCAGGAAATGCAGGAGGGTGGCACAGGACCGGTCAGGTCAGGGCTTTGCTCTCTACAGGCTTAGAACTCCTCCCATTGAATGACCACCACAGCTGCCAGCCATAACCACAAGCCAGCAGCCTCAGCCCTGGCCCTTGCAGTTCATGGTGTGGGGACTATGGGGAGAATGAGGGGATGCCTCTCCCTTCCTGCCTTGCTGTAGACGGTTGACTCTGGCTGGATGCCCACCAAAGCCACTCTATCCCTCCCCTGCACAAGTAGACAGGGGAGAGAAAATCCAAAAAAGGGTTCATGGCTTGAGATATGGACCAGGAGAGATCACTAATCAAATATCATCATGGGCAAAACAGATTCAAATTGGGGATATTAACTGAATTTATTACCAATCAAAATCGGAGCAGGAGAATGAGAAGTAAAATAAATCTTAAAAACACCTTAAAATCTTAAAATAAATCTTTTCCCCACCCCTCCCTCATTCTCAAGCTCTACTTCCTCCTCTCCAGTGGTGCAGGGAGACAGGGAATGGGGTTGTGATCAGTTCATCATGATGCCAGGATGATTTTTTGCCCTTTTCTATATATACCCCTTTTATATACCTTTTATATAGTTATATGTATTTTTAGTGCTTTTAGCCCACATACTTGTAATTCTTTAAGTCTGATGCGTTAGCTAGACCCAATATTCTGTTAAGCCAGGAGACCAAACATCCTGGAAGCTTCACAGTTAGAGGTCAGAAAGACCCAGACACCAAGGTCCTCTCTAGAACACATTCTGCAAGCTAAGATAGGCCCATCCAGGGGGAAGGGTCCGCGGACGAGGGGCTCACTTGAGCCTCTCTCATTGTGGAATCTTTGATAGATATGCTAATTTGCCAGGCCTATAATTGTGTGTGCATTTTCGGTGTGTGGTTCGGCGCATTCCAGCTGGATGTGTTGCACCTAAGGATCCTTAAATAAATACGGAGGTAAAAACCCTTTTTCCCCTCTAAACGTATTTGGCTTTTGACTTTAAGGCCAGGAAAAGGCAACACTCACACATTGCTCCTGCTGCTGCTCAGGAAGAAGAATCACTCCTCTCTTCTCTGGCCACAATTACAGCTGCACAATAACTTTTTTGTCCTTCTTAAAATGTTATCACAGAGGCATTACCAGCATCTCTGATGGGCTCAGCCTTGGCCAGTGGCGGGTCCATCCTGGAGCCAGCTGGCATTGGCTCTGCTGGACATGGGGGAAGCTTCTCGTAGCTTCTCACAGAGGCCACCCCTGTAGCTCCCCTGCTACCAAAACCTGGTCACACAAACCCAACACACTTGCTTTCCTTGCCCCTTAGAGTGGGCTACGGGGAGGAACAGGGCCTAGCCTCGCATCACCCATGGCTCTTGTCATGCTTTTAGACCACTTGGCAGTGGTTTAGTTTCCTTTGGAAACCAGAGTCTTTTCAAATTTGGCAATGGTAATTACCTAAAATTGCTTTAAACCATGCTAAAATCACACGTAGTTCCTAGAGCAGTGAATGTGATGCGCTCTCATTTGTTGTGTGGTCCATTGTCCCATTTGGCTAGGACAGTTGTAATGACACCAACCCTTGGGGCTTCTCTGATGTCTGGTAACTCATAGTCTTTCCTTTTGTGGAAGGGGAGGCCATCACTGGACCTCTGTCCTTTTTGCTACATTTCTGAAGTTTGTATGGGTGAAGTAGCTGGGAAATCACTGCTTCTATGTCAGAACTAATTGAAACTGTCTCTTCTTTGATATCTTGGGTGACAGCGGGTCCAGCTATGCTCTGCCTTCTCGTGTAACTGCACTAAAGTCATATGAAGCCAGATCCACAAAGGCAGGTATGCCCTGAAGTGCCCAGGAAAGCCTTTGGAATCTGGGCCTTTGTTTCAGTTCTCCATCCCTGAAGATGGAGTCCATGTCTGTGTCTTAGAACTAAAGGCTGTTCTCTTGGTTGCTTGCAGGTTGCACTGTGGTCACAGGGACAGTCCCTGCTACCCCCAAGGTAGTTTTTCTGCCAGTGTGTAATTCTGTAAGGTATTTTTACCACTCAGCCTCCCAAATAAACTGCCTTAGCAGAATCTGCTGTCCTGGTTGTCAAGAAGTTGGAAAGGCTTGCTGTAGAAAATCAGTGGCATTTGGAGATGAGTGAAAAAAAATATAACTCCAAATGTAAGTGATCTTAATGAAGCCCTTATATAGATATTTGTGTATTTATTGTTAGCTCTCTCTGCAAAAGCTTAGTGTGTGGAGGAGTGATTTAATTCAATTACTTCAAGATTGTGCTTAAAAGTATTCCCTTAAGATCTCAGCACGTCTCTTTACCCACCAACACATTTGAAGACAGTCTGCACAATGGAAATCTGAGATATCACATTCAATCTAAGTCCCACACAAGTGTCTCTTGTTTTACCTAAATCAGCTTATGCCTTCTCTCTAGGAAAATGTTGCCCAGATGCTTGGGACTTTATAAGAGCACATGTTAACAGGCTTCAAGTCATAATAAAAGTTTTAGTTTTCTCTGATAAATACTGTCTTTGAGATGATGCCAATGTAACCCTGCTATGACACAGTCTCTCACTGAACCTCAAAGAAGGCAAAGGTCTGGTGATTTCATCCTGCAAAGCAGTGACAGACAAAGCACATTTCTGGAAATACAAAGCATTTCTTTTTTTGATTGCATCTCTCAAACATCATTTTTAGGAGAAAGCAAGGTTGATGCCAGCACTCAAAGAGAACATTGTCAAAGAGTCTTAAAATAGGAACTCAAAGGGTTCTTAAAAACATCACAAGCCAATCTCTTTACCTTGATGCAGTCACCTGCACATCTGTTATTCCTGACATATGATTTATTTGAAAGCTGTCCAGTAGCAGAAAGACTATGCCCTTCCCAAGCAGACTTTCTAGTACTTTCCCATGCTTACCAATACAGCTTTCATTCTGCTTGCTAGTTAGCATGCATCCTTCTTTCTGAAATTTAGGTCAGTTACTCCTTGCTCTGTCTGCAGTGGACATGAACAACAAATGATTTTTCCGCTTTTTAAACTATCTTTTATATGTGTGAAGAGTCTTGTCATACCTCCCCCAGTCTTCCCTTCTGCTGACTTTCAATTTGCCCTGAAAGAGGTGTTTTCTAGAAGCATAACTATTCTTGTTTGCTCTCCTCTAGGCTCTTTTGTTGGCCCCACATCTTTCTTAAAGTGTCATGCCCGAAACAGGACACAGTATTCCAGCTGAAGCCACTCAATGCTTGGTAGAGAGGAAAGATCATACCATGTGTCCAGATCCCTATGTCTACATGATATCTGTCTTTTTCACAGTGTTACCATACTGCTTAGATAAGTCCAGCTGGCAAACCACTACTTTCTTCCCACCTCGGATTATTTTCTTTTTGAAGAAATTTTGGCTATTTAATTGTTCCCCTATCTTCTGTCCGTGTGGTTGTATCTTCCTGTTAAAGGCTTTAATTGATCTTTGTTGTATTAATTCAATGTTTAAGAGTTCTTCTCCACATTGTAAAGATCTATTCCAATTCTCATGTTAGCTTTCAGCAGTCAGGTATCTTCTGCATGATTTATGAACCAGATCTCTACTCCATACCATTGTTCAGGTAGAGGATAATATGTTCAGCATTATTTGTCCTGGGAGAGACCCCTGGGCATCTCACTCAGTGCAGCTTCCCTTGTTGACAGAATCCGCTGAGAGCTGCCCTCTGAGTCAGGCTGCGACACTGGTTTTATACCTACCCTTGAGTAGTTACTAGTCCATGTTTTCTGATTGCTGAAGAGAATATCACAGGCACCAGTCACAAATCCTACTAAAAGTCAAGATATATGGCATCTACTGCTTGTCACCTTTGCCCAAGGCCCATTACCTGTCACACAAAGAAATTAAATTGGCTTGACACAATTTCTTTCTGACAATTCAACAGGGTCTGTTACTCATCTCTTCGTACTTATCCTTTTAGCTTCCTACATATAGTTCGATTATTTGTTTCAATATTTTTTCTTGGGATGGAAGTTAAACTGAGTGGTCTGTAATTCCCTGGCATAATTTTTTAAAGCTAGGCACCATGTTTCTCCTTTCCAGACTTCTTAAGTCTTTTCTGTTCTCCATGATTCATGTTCTCCATGAACTGAAATTGCTTCAGCTGCTTCTCTTAAGTATTCAAAGGAAGAAGTTTGTCAGGACCAGCCAGCTTGAATACACATTCCTCTGGGTTTTTTTCTTGGCTGTCATGCCATTGGCATTAATAGCATAGTGTTAGATGCTTGCACTTGACCTTCTTAATGGACTGTCCTCCAGAAATTATTCAGCCTTTAGACTGTCATCTGTCCCTTTTTATTAACACTTTCTTTTTGTTCTCCTCTCTGGTAGTGAATGAAGGGGATGCTTGTTACTTTTTGATTGAATCTGAGCATCATTTATACCCAACCCCACCTGGTAGCTGGACCTGGGGTCTGTGCTCCCTTCATTCAAGATCAAAGGAAGTGCTCATTATTTAGTCACGTCCTGCTGCCTTCCTATTTGCTGTGATAGGACTCTGGCTGTCTCAGTGCTGTTTCTTCAAGAAATTGTCAGCTTTCCTTGCGTCCTTTAGAATCACTTCCTTCAGAGCCTACCTACCTGTCTTCTGTGCATACTCTCTGCTTCATTTAAGTTCCTGGCTTTTATGTTCTTGTTTTCCTTTTTACTCTTTGTTTGGGTTCTGAACTCTATCATTGCTCATTCACTCTCACCAAAGTTGCCTTCTTCTTTCACAGTCCCAGTTCACCTTGGCTCTAGGTATTAAGCAAACTTGTATCACTAAAGAGATTCTGTCTTTGGGACTGCAGCTCTTTCTGCTCCAGAGCTTTTTGCTGTGGCGATGGTGTTTCCCTCTCACTTGTTCCTTCTCCTTCTCGTCTGTCCCTGAGTTGATGTAGGTCGAACAGCAAGGCCTTGTAAGCAGAGGCTGAGCTGCAGAGGCACAGGATCAGAGCTGCTGCAGAACTGCCCTTCTCCCGTTGGGTCACTGGTTAGCAGTTTTGTTTACTTGGGCTTTTGAATTCCTTTGGGCTTGCCTCACATTGCATGAACTTCATGGATGCTTTGCGTTTGTTTTTTTCCTCATTTAATGCTCGTTGAAGTCGAACAGCCACTTCTTGCAGGTCTGCTTTGATTCACCTATCAGTACCAGGGACAACCTGATTGTGTTACCATGTCAAATCTGGTCACTCCTACAGTTGATTCAATTCCACATTAAGCTATCTTCTCTAACAGAAGTGGCTTCTCAAGTGTCTTCCCTTTCACCTTTTTTTTTTTTTTTTTTTGACTCTCCATTTCTATTGCCACAACTATGCAAAAGTAGTAAATTATAAATGCACAAAATGTAACCAGTGCCTGGTTTTGCTTCCATGTTGTTTTATATGGAAACTCTTTTTACATTTCAATCTTAAAGTTATGTTAAAATGCAAAATTTAATTTGTGTACCTTCCTGTAAAATAAATTTGTTGTTTGTAGTTTTCTGCTTGTGGTATTCTGCCTATGGTGAATAATTTTTGCAAGGACTTTGGTGAAAGAATTCTACTTAATGAAGTTATTCTGAAATGAATGTAGCTCTTCTGTAGTTAAAGTTTCAGCTGGAGTTTACCTGATTCTGAACAGATGTTTGCCTTATGAGATAGATAAACAAAGGAATAAAACCCTCCCCAAAAGACAGACCACGTGAAGCCTTGACTAAGGGGTTTTACCTACTAAGAAATGAACAGGATGCACTGGGTTGCTGCCTATAGCTACCTTAAGGTGGAGTTTTTTAGATGGAAAAATGTCCTTTAATTCACTTTGCCACTTTATAGCACAAGAACAAAAAAACTAAACAAAGCAAAAACAAATCAGAGATTAAAACTACTCTAGTAGACTCATCTTGTTGAAATCTAATGCACAAGAGCACTGAAAATTAGTTGATTGAACTCTAAATTTAAAAGTCACTGACATTATAAAAAAATGTCAGAGGGCATGTCATCAGAAACAGGCTTAAAATAGTATGTCAGATGACTGCTGAAGACCTAATTTTTTTTTCTAGTTCTATTCTTAATTTGTTTAGCAGTTTGCAAATACTGAAACTACAAAGCAATTGTCAAAAAGGATTTTTAGCAGAAATTCCCAAGCCCTGGCAACATTCAGATGACCTGCATACAAATAATAATGCAATGAGCGAACAAAAACCTTCTTCAGGAGGAGCTGAACTGAGCTCTAAGAGGGGAAACTAACTCTGCCACTAGTTCTCTCTCTTCCCTTTAAATTGTATCATCCTTTGTCCAGGACAGTGGTTTTGGTAGGAACAATTTGCTGGTGATGACTTTCTTGTCTGAGGCTGATAAGAATTAAATCTGTCAGAAAAGCTCTGTTTTGATATAGACAAACCACAAAGACCCATTGTTTCATTTTCTGTTTCAGAAACATGTCCTTAGCTCGTAGGTGATTGTTCATTTTGGACTTCGCTAAAACAAGTTTTCTGTGGTAAGAAGGCAAATGGAAATACTCTGTGCTGATTTGAAGAAGCGATCATAAACTGTGGCTGGTGTTCAGAAGCTGTTATGAATGATTGGTATAATAAGGGCAGCTCATTAGGTTTTGGGGTGTCTACTTCAAATGGGAATAACCTGAAGTTGAGGGGAAGAGGAGGGCAGATGGACAGCCACACACATGGCCGAGGAATATTTTCTTCAGAGAAGGAAGAGGGAAAGAGAAATAACTGCTACCGGTAAAACAAAGATGTCAGGTATTAATACCAAGTCATGCTGCACATCCTAAAAGGCTCATGTCTGTCCCATCCCTGGACATTTGAGTTTCTCAAGAAGCAGATCCTCAATGATTAAAGTTTGTCTTCTGGTGTTTTAAGTCACACTGAAATTCGTGACTATTCATCTTTAAATTCCAAGCTGCTGAGTGCAGAGCTGTAGGAACTACCTATGAGTATCTCAAGTCTCTCTGCATTAGCACTGAGGAAGGGCATTTTAGGTCAATGTGATGCCTATCATCCTTACTCCTGAGCCAGAGCCTTACAGAGCATGAAGAACTAGAAGAAGCCTGATCACAGGGAGGAGCAAAAATGCATGTTTTAACAGTGGAGGGGACAGTTTCAATTGTGAAACCAGGTAGTGGGAGGAATTTTAACTGCTCAAAATAAGCCCTGAAAGTTGTGTTTCTTCTTTATGAGTTAGGATGCTTAGCTGCATAGCAGGCTCATCCCAAGAAATGCCACCAAATGCTGAGGAAACAGAGTCAGAATACAACTTAAAGTGCTTTTTAATATTCTTATAGATTTTTCAGCTTCTTATGCCAGCCAAAGTAAAGAACGATTGATTGGGGAAACCTCAGTAGGGCCCGTGAGTTTTCTCTAGGATGCATTTCTGCAAGGGCAAGTATCAATTTCCAGCTTCTGCTTGCAGCTCTGGAGGTGTGGGGCAAGGATGGGCTTGCGCTTTGTCTGAGTTTGGGGCTGGAGCCAGCACTGGAGTCTGGGCTGCTCCTGGGGGCTTAGATCAGCTGTGCTCCACCGGGGCACAGGGGTGACACAGAGCAGGAGCCAGAGAAAAATCTTAAGTGTGCCGGGGGGACTTGGGAAGGCAGAGCACAGCAAGCCTGCTCACATCAAGGGAAGCTGAATTGCACATGGGCCCAGCACGTGAGACACAAATAAATATAGCAGCCTGGTGAGTGCCCAGCTGGGGCGAGCTTTATTTTGCTTTTTAAAGGAATGCTGTCAATTCCTATTTGGCTGATGAATTTTTGCTTTGTTGAAAAAGGGAAAAAAAAAAAACAAAACAAAAAGAGAAAAGGTGATGGTTGTTGGGTTTTTTTCCCCCACACAAGCCAAGAGTGAGTAATTCCCATTAAGTAGTTCATTTTTGTAAAACTTCCAGTGCAAAGGGTTGTCTTAAAACAAAAACTGCTTCCCTGTCACCTGATACTTAAATTCACTGGAGAGAAAAAGGAAAGCTGCTGCATTGATTTTTGTTGTCCAGGCTGAGAGGAGCACAAAAACCTATCGGGGGAGGGAAAAAGACAGATGTATTTAAGAATACTCCTCCTGACGATAATCTGAGTAGTTGTTTGCAATATGAATTAGGGGATATGTTCCTTTAAAAAACATTGTTGCTTTTTAAGTGGCTAGTTCTGCTGTAAACAAATCTTGGAAAACGCTGGTGGAATTAGATGTATTTCAATTAAGGAACTCAAAGGAAGTAGGTTTTTACCTACAGCAGGGTATGGAAATGAGGATGGGAGCGTAAGGCATTTTACAAAGCAAAATGTAAGTTCCTTTTAGTAAACAGGGAAGTAACAGCTGTGAAATGTTGCTAGCAGAAATTAAATGTTGTGGCCAAAAGGTTTGTTTTGTTTTTTGCCTGTTTGCTAAGGAATAATTGTTCAGGTACAAACAACCAATCAATCTGCAAGTGTAAGAAAGGGTCAGGATGTCCATTTCATCAAACCAGACCAGTACATTACTTACTGCCAGATTAGATTGTCCGGAGGAGGGAAGGATGTCAAAACGTCATGCCTTCGATGGATTTGTTTTCCTGCAGACGGGGATTTTTTGAGTGCCTGGCTGTGGTTGTTAGAAGCGCGTCTTGCAGAAACGGGCAGTTGTTGCCCACCAGGCGGGCAGAACTAAGGGTGTTTTGGAAGATGCACCAGTGTGTTTAATAAGTCAGCTCTTACTTTGCCAGACCTCATACAACAAGGTACACTGGCTTCCCTTTTCCCTTACATATTTATTGGCAGTTAGATGTCTAGAAGGGAAGTTTAAGTGCAGCACCTAGAGGTTTCTGTATCCATACACATATGTGAGTTGTATGAAGTTTGAATCCTTACTGGCATCAGATCTAAGTGTGACTCAAGCTACACATGTGCATAACTATTTACAGACGCAAGGCATTGTGATCATTAAATTCAAGTTAATGAAGCCTGTGGAAGGTTTAATTTCTTTATACGGGGCCCATGTTTCTGCTGGTGCTCTGTACAGGCTAATTCCTGTACAGAGGAATGACCTGCTTAAGGATCCCATTTATCCCCCCATTGTCAGAGACAGACAGGAGATAAGCAGTTCTTTGCCACATGATGCTCTTTACTTCAGCAAGTGCAAAATTTCTGTCTTTTCAATGATTTTTTAAAAACAATTTACTAATTAGCCACCTGCAGAAATTTGAAAACAGCAATCAGTATAAAAAAAAAATATATTTACAGCTTGGAGAGATGGATAGTTTTTTACTTTTGTGGAGGCACTTCTGTAGGAGCAAACTAACTGTCTGGATTGTATTTTATATTGAATCCAGTGCAAACATGAGGTTTATGCAAATAGCAAAAATACCAAGTTCTGCATATAATTGGGGCCAAAATTTTAACCTCTAGAAATAAAAAAAAAGAGCAAAAGTAATGGAAAGTCTAATCTGCTTTAGTACAGCACAGGAAGAATTTTGTGTTTTCTGTATGCAGCAATTTGCTACTTCCAGTGCAAGTGGAAAATGTTTTGATAATTTTCCATGTCTTCAGTGGAAAAGAGTCTTCTGTGTTTTAGGAGATTTTCATTTTGTCTAAAACTAGAAAAGCTCCTTGATCGAGTGATTTCAGCTTTTGGAATGTTTTCCAGCTAGCACTGGCTAGCAGAATGCCAAACACATATCTGCTTAGTTTGTTACAGCTAACTGTATTTGTGACTTGCATCTTGTTTTCTGCAACTGCTGCCCATGTGAGTGTTTTGAAAGAGACTTGAATTTTGAGTAACTTAGGAAGATGAAAATCCCTGGTTTTTTGATGCGGGGGGTTGTTTTGCTTTGTTTTCTCAAGTGAAAGAAGCTAAGGAAACATTTAGTCTCACAAAGGTTCAGTCTGGCATTGCCTACCTCTTTGAATTACAGGTCCAAATTCTTCAAATTGCGGTGAGGAGGAGGGAAGGGGGGGAAACAATCTTTTTAGCTTCAGTACCAAACCCTGCAATTATGAGCTGAAGTTAGAGGAATGCATATGAAGAGTTATTTAAGTCAGAGCTGAGAGTGGAAGCTGATTACATTCTCAGTTCTGAAGAGACTCCAACACTTTCGTAATTTTTTTGCACTTCCAGGATCTGCCACTGTAATCATCTTTGACCAATGCATGAAGACTGAGGTGAGGAAGGGTGTTCAGAAATCAGAGGTCTCCATCCTCAGTTGCCTCAGAGATGTCAACTTCTCTGTCCATGAGATCTTCTGATCACATTGGTTACAGGTGGTTTTACCAGCCAGCAAATACAGTGACATAGGAGGGTCAAGGGGATCCCCTGGCCCTGGTCTCACAGCAGCTGGGAGCTGGTGATCGAGTGAGACACTCAGAGCAGACACAGGCAGAAACGGCCTTTACCATAATGTTGCAGGGCTAAGGAAGCAGGTTTGATCAGATCTGACTCTTGGCAGCTTGCAGGTGGTGACTTTGTCCTGTTACAGCTGAGAAGCTGTATGTAGTGAACATCCTGGGTATGCAGTGTTTTTTCCTGCAGGTTCCTCGTGTCCAGCAGCATAAGTGCAGGAAGAATGGGAGGGTTGGGCCTGTTTGCCCTCATCTGCTCATCTCAGAGCAGCCAAGTGCTGCCCTGCAAAGAAAGCATTGGGTAATGTTTTGTTTTCTCTGGCATCCACACGTGAATGTTGATTCTCTCCCTTTGCTTTCTCTCTTTCTGCCTGTAATAGGAAAAATTCATTTCTGGATTAAGCCCAGGCTGGGCAATTCTTCCCTACTCTCATCTGTTTGGGAGCAGACTCAAGGGAAAAGGCTTTTCTGATGGTACTCTCCTTTTTGGTATGGGAGCAGCAGTGCTTGAGGAAGGGGTTCCCTTCAGTCAGTTTGGGGAAATTATGCTATTTTGTTACCTGTTTTTTAGACTAATTGTACCTGTTTTATTTGGTGTGTCCTCACAGTCACCTGTATTGGTGCAACTGAACAGATGCAAATAGCACTCAGACAAGAGGACGGGGTGATGGGAAGCTCTTATGCTGACTTCAAAGCACAAGAAAACATATCTGGCAACCCAGTCTTGGTCCTCTCAGCATGTCTGACTTTGGGAGCTTGGTACTTCAGAGTTGGCCACCAGTTCCTCATTTTAGGAATGAGCAACAGAGAAGAGATTAAAGCAATAACAACAGCTGTCAGAATATAGCCTTTTTAGTGGTATATTGGAAAGGAAGTTTGGCCTGTGTTAGTCTCAACTGAGAATGCATCAGTAAATGCTGGGAAAGATGAAGAAATGAGTGTGCAGCAGTGTCTGTTCCCTAGTTTGCTGTAAACCATATGTCTGTCGCTAGCATATACAAATACTGAGTAGGTGAATAGGTGACTCATATTCAGTTGGCCAGATATTATGATTACCAGCACTACCCAGCCATGCAGGCTCTGCCAAATAACTTTCAGGCATTTAGCACCTGTGGATGCTGTCCCTGTCACCAAGCCAGAACTGGCTGCCATCTGAATAACAGCAGCTCCGGCCCCTTGGTGTTGTCTGCCTGTCTTGCTGAGCCAAGCTTAATGCACACAGGGATTGTTCTACCTCCAAATGAGGTAGAGCCACTCTGCTTGCTATTGCTGTGTGTTTCTGTACTATACAGCAGTGCAGGCAATAAGAAAGACACAATTTCTCATTGAACTGCAGGTAACACAAATGCAATTAGTTGTATTGGTGTTTGGCCAGTGAAAATACAGGAACATTCTTGGAAGCCGGAGAGTTAATGATGTTAAATCTTCATGAGTGGCCAAAGCTTGTCCTCTCCTACTACTTTCTTTCTGCTGCCTTAATGTATAACTTTCTACCTTTGAATTGTAGGTAATTAAGCTGGACTCCTCCGTGCGGAAATGTCACACTTACCACCTAGGGGCTTCCTATCTCCAGCTTTAAAAGGAATTATTCTTCCTGCAGCTCCTGCTGCTCCTGTGTTCCACTCTTATTAACCTCATGGCCACAAAGAACAGTCTCTCCTGTGTTTTCATTAGATCTGCTTTCTAAAGAAATGCAACCAGAAACCAAAGGAAAATATTCAAAGTAAAGGTTTGACTTCTTTCACTTGTGGAGTGAGGTGACAATAGGGAAAGAATCCTTCTACCTCTTGTGGTCTCCTCTGACCTGGTCCTTCTGCTGGATCTGTCACAGCCGTGTTTTCCTGATTTGTCTCTCAGCAAGGAAGCAATTGCAGATACACAGTTTTGCCATCATTGTCTCACATTTCATAACAACCCTGATTCGATAGTCATAGAATTGAAGAGTATTTTCACCTGGAAGGCGTTGCAGCATAGCAACTCTTCTTTGTGGTTTACTCTTAATTACAACTTGAGGGCACCCTGTGTGGTGGCATTGGACAGCACAGACAGTGCTTTGTGAATCCACATCGTGGAGCTGAGGTAGAGAAACAATTACATCCATTTGGGCAAGAGAATGCATCAAAACACAGTGCAATACATTATACATTCAGATCCCTTCACGCATTGCAGCACTTTGCTGGCACTTCTGCATTGCTCTGTGCCCATTCTGCAAGATGTGCAGATGTGCTGTGCTGGAGCTACGGAAGCACTGGATCTGTCCTGGATGCCAGCAGGAGACTGACTAAGCATGGTGACGTGGTCAGACAGTCAAACTTTCTGGGTACAGCACAGACACTCTTGGTCTGATGTTTTTTATTTTGAGAAAATTAAATGCCATTAGAGAAAGGAAAGAAAGAAGGGCATATGTAAACTGAATCTGCTTTTGGGACCACTAGAAGTTTTTCTTCTTGAAGAGTTTGCACAAGCAAGAATTTCAGTTCACTTACACTAGCTGTAGCCAATTTGTCCTTGCTTTGAGCATTTAAATCATTACCAAATCAGAAAAAGATTGTTTGGTAGTTGCTTTGCCCAGATTTAGAAATAACAGTTCTGGATGCCAGGTGATAAGGAAACAGCGCCCAACATGTTCAGTAAAGAGCCTGTTTTCTCCCTTCCGACCCGGGGCCAGCCGGGCACTGTGCTCCTTCCACCACGCTTGCACAGGAAAATGCAGTACCCAGCCATGCAAGGCAGAGGCACAGGGAGCACTGTTTGGTTTCCTGCCTTCTGATGTTAAACGCTTCTTCCCTGGAAAATGTTTTCTCTTCCCTCAGGGCCCTCCTCTCTTCAATCGAAAAAAGGAGTTACAAAGACACACGACAGATTTTTAGATCTTAATAATAAACAGTTAGCAAGGCTTTGGTTTGTGCTGTGCTCAGGAGCCCTGGGATGTGCAGAGATACTGCATTTCATCATCAATTCCACAGGATAATGAAGTCCCAATTCCCCCTTATGGCAGCATGAGTTCATGCAATCTTTCTGTTTTGCTTGGACTGTCCAAGACATGGAGGGAACCGGCAGTAGGGCACAGCCGCAGGCAGCATCTTGAACTCAGAAAGCTTCTCCCCCATGCGGAGCCTCTCATCTGCTTCTACCTTTTTGTGTGTGGTAGATGTGTTTGAGGCACTGTGGGTGTGGGACATAGTTGAGCCTACAAGGATGAGATGAGGAGGGCAGGAAGGTGACATCCACACTGCTGCAGTTCTGCATTGTTCATCGTGGCTTCTCTGTTGGTGTAGGCACACAAACAGCCTCAGGTTGCCTATGTCTTATGCTGAAATCCCTGAATATGAGGAGGGATACAGCTGTTACAATTGTTTCCTCTCCCTCTGAGTTGCAGGATGAGCCTGCTCCAGACAAAATAAGTTATTTGGCTCTGTCAGAAGTGGGATTTTCTCTAGTAGGCATATTCTAGTCATAAGTAGGGAATACTGCTAGAGAGTCACGACACCCAGCTTACATGTCCTCATCTGGTTCCCCAGCCAGCTGTGACTATTCATTGTCAGTGACAGTCTGTATTTAAGCTGTTCATCACAGGAAACCCAGTATGGGTGAGGGGTAAGTGATGCTCACCCTCTGACCTTCAGGGACCCGAGGAGGAAGCAACTCATTGGAAAGTTTGAGGTGGGCTGCTGGCTTGGCGAGGAAGAGTTTCAGGATAATAACTTCTGTAGAGAAGAGGGGAGTGAGGGAGTGGTTGTGAGGATATGAGAAGCGAATTTGGTGATCAACGTTCGGAAAGTAGAGAGACTGCCTGTTATTTTAGAGAGAGAGAAAACAAGGATAAGGCTATTTTTAGGAACAACATGTCCAGGCAAGTGGATGACAGTCATACCTCACAGCAGAGATTCTCGTGCTGAAGTGCAAATGCTGCTGAGCTTGCGCTGCCAGCCTAATGAGCAGAGGAACATGACGAGCCAACTACAGTAAAATAGGGATTTAAATAGCATGGTTCCCAGGGAATTTGAATGGGAAAGAGATGTGCAGGAGTGGATGGTGGAAAGACTGCCTTCTTTTGGGATAACTGCCTCATACAGCTCTCCCCAGAGAGGGCATCAGTTCTACTAACACACGGAAAGGGATGTAAGCATTGATATACATTTGGTGCTTTCTGGTGGGAAAGCTGAGTCAAAGCCCTGTGATTGCCCCATTTGAGATCTCTCTAATCAAACCTGGTGAGAAAAGTGCTGGTCCTGTTTCTTTTGCCTGAGAAACATCTCTGGAGCTGCCATTGCTTCTGTTTGTGTCACTCTGCCAGGGCCAGCCTGTCTAGGGTGGATGTTCAATCCTACTTCCATTAGAAGGAAAATCAAATATTTCAAGGTTTGAACTTTGTTTCCTTGCAGATTTTTCCCCTGTATTCTCCATCCTTTGTTTTGTATCACAAAAGATAATGAACCCAAAAGAAAAAAAGGCAAAACCCCAAAAGCCCGACACACCTATTTAAATTTAGTATCCCTACTTCCCTAGTTTGAACTTTGTAAAGACTGAAGAACATCATAGCTGTGTCAGTCAGGGCAAGCTGTCCAAGGTGAGCTCAGCTTCAGAAATTCTGAGGTGTTATGGTTCTGCCTCCCAGAGGGATGTGCTGGTAAATGCCATAGTAATTGTGTTTGTTATCTGCAATGTCAAGATTCATTGCATTAGATACAGGTAACAGGCGACTGCAGCTCAACCTTGTCATTTAGGATGCTCCATGAGTCTCCATCCCTTTCCCTGGCCCTGCTATCAGCACACGTGACTGCAGGAGCTCTCTGCAGTAGCATCGTGTAAGCGTCTGGCTCTTGGGTTTCAGACGGCCCGTTCTGAAATGCAATGTGGGCAGTCAAATTCTCAAGATTTTTGGGAATTCAGAGGCAGGCAATGGGAAAGAGCTGTGTGTGAGTCCACATTCATCAAAAGCCTGACCCAAAGGGAGAGGTAGAGGTTGAAAGGGCAGCTTAGCCATGAGGAGTTGTTTCTCCACTGACTATAGACTGGCAGGCCAAATTTTGGCTCCTTTGAGATGACACTGAATCGGAAAGCAGTTTCATATTTAAGCACTTTGATGACCACTGTGGTCTGCTGCATCCTCTGCTGCTGTCAGATGGGATCCCAAGGCTTGTCGGTGTGACTGATTACCGTGTTACGTCTCTCTCTCTGCATATGAGTAAGAGGCCCTGTGCTCATTCGGATGAGCTTCATTCACAGCCCTGCCCGAGGTGATGGTGTGGCTGAGGAGGCAGGTCGAGAAGCTCTGTTGCTTGCTTGGGAGCAGTGAAGCTTTCAAATGACTCAGCTCTCACCCACCATGATGGTGAGAGCAGCAGAACAGTGCCCATGGGACAGTTGTCAGCAGTTCAGGCAGTTGTCACCAGAGAAGAGTAGGGCTGGTCTTGGCCCTTCTCCCTTGTTGACAGCTAGCCCACTGGGACCAGGCAGTGTGGCGATGACACAGCTCCAAGTCAGCTCCTGCAGCCATGTGGTACTACTCTGTGGTTCCCGTGAGACAGTACTGTGATTATCGGTGACGGTTCCTGTGGGCAATAAAGCAGGAATCTTCCCTTGCCAATGGAATGAATGTCCTTTGCTTTGTCCCAGCGAGGCTTTCCACTCTCCTGCTCTGTCTGCCAGATCTCTTGGTTCAGCCCTGCACTTAGGATTTGTACTGGTTTTAACTGGGTTGGCTTAGGAACAGTTAGTTAACTGCTAGAACGGGTTGGTGGAGTCTCTTGATTTGGGTTGGGGAACTTCATGTCGATGTCACCTGTGCACACCAAACTGGCACCAGAACCTCTTTAATCCAAATTACGAGCAGTTGAGCAAGGAGTCAAATCAAATTTAGCAGACCATTTTAGAAAATGATTTTATTCAACCGGTACAGCTCCTGTGTGTGCATTGAACCAGAGATGAAGTGATTGTTAAAGTCACTAGAGTTAAACTCATATAAATTTGAGTGCAGGCAGCCTTTTATGAATTCATTCGTGTGGATCAATCATAAGTTTTGATCCAACAGGAGCACTATGAAGAACACAAAAAATAATTTAATATGCTAGACATTTGTTATGGGTGAATATTCAACGGGCTCACCTGTTGGTGAAGGCCATAAGCAGGCATGTGGTGTGGGACACTGCCATTTGTTACCACTGTGGGGACACTCAGGTCTGCATCTAACCAGCCTTTCGACATCAGCAGCTCTCCCTGCTGAACCATTAGCCCTGTCCCATATGTAGTCCGAAGTGACTCTAATGGGATTTTTTTCTGCAAATTGACCCTGTGTGAGTGACTCTGCTGGGGACACTGGGATGGTTCCTCTGTGTAGGGGAGAAGTCCAAGACATTCAAAGGCCAGTATCACACCTGACAGCTTTCTCAAGCTCAAAATAATAAGGACAGTTTCTGTACCAACTCCAAAATACCAACCTTTTCCTAAGGGAGACTCCAGCGGGAGTGTGAACAAGGCTGTAGCTCATCTTTAATAATGCTACTTTTAAAAATAAATCATGTTTTATGGATCTAAACTTAGCCTCTCCAGATAAGCGAGTCCCGGGGCCGCTGGTGATTAATATGCAGCACTGGAGCGTGGCCCAGCGGGGCCCTGATTAATAGCGATGACATCATGACTTTTAAACATTCTGTTAATGCCGGCCCCGGTGACAAATGGGGATGCGCAGCATCGCTTCCCATGGCATTTGCGTCGCCGGAGCGAGGGCCAGGAGCAGCGCCCTGTCACCTCCCCTGGGCCAGGCACAGGGAACCTGCTGCTGCCTGCCCAGCTGACCTGCACTGGCCTCAGAGCTGTGCCCCGGGACCTGGCACTGCCACGGTCCCCTGTCCTCATGCAGAGGCTCGTGCGAGTCCCTGGAAGGTGAGGCAGGTATGGCGGGGGTTTTTAGGCACGTCCTCCACCTGCAGCTTTCGCTGCCACCCTACCCTTCAGGGAGTTTGCTCATAGGCTTGAGGCCAAGGCAGCTCCCCATTTAAGGCTTCTTCTCCCTGCTGCCATCCTCCCTGAGTTTTAGGGGCTGGTACCCCACAAACCTGGCACAACACGCACCCCTAGCAGGTCTGAGGCCTGAATCCATACCCTTCTGGGCACCATCAGGCGGCAATTTTGCTTCAGCTGCCGCCTCTCCCCTTCAGCCATGAGTTAGTTAATAAGTGTGGGTGATAGTTGTGCTGCCAGGGAGAAAGGACTGCTGCGGTCGTGTACCATTTCCCACATTTTCCTGCAGTTCCGTGACCTCCTGGTCTTTGCCCCCTGTGGTTGGTCCCCTATGCTGTGGGGCAGCACTCTGCACGAGTGCCTGGACCATGTCGCAGCACCTGGCGGGCAGCAGCTCACCAGGTATGTTCTGTGCCTGCAGGCTGTGAACTAATGAGCAGTCCCATCACTTCCCTTTTCGTCTCCTGCTTTTATGGCATCTTGCAGGCAGAAGGCTTGAACTGGAGTGCTGGCCTTGATCTCCCTGGATGCTCTGGAAAGCTCTGTAGATTGGTGTCTGTGTATTAGGGCTTGGGATTTGTTTCTACTTTTTGTTCACAGGGCTTGAGCTGGACTGGTCTGGCGTCTGGAGAGCAATCTAGTAGACCAGACGGCTAAAACTTTCGGATCCTGATGAACACGTTTCTCAACTGTCTAAGATTTTGCTAAGAATTTTTGCCTAGTTTTCAAATAAACCCTCTTCCGCCATCACACCAGCACCAGTGAGAAAGATGTCATTGGAAGCTCTCTGCTTTTGCATTCAAATGACAACCTCATGAATCCAGACTGCATTTGGTATCCAAAAGTAATCCCAGGAAGGTTTTAGACAATTTGAGTTTTATCATACAATTTCATCTTTGCTCTATGCCACTCCAATATGTATTATGGGGACCAAATATGTGAGGAGTTCTGAACTGGCAAAAATCTACATGAGACTGGTTGTGCTGGGACAGGCCCTGCTCTGGAGCCCTGTAGTTGTTAAAACTTCACAAAAAGCGGGTGGCTGTTAAAATTGTTTTATAAAAGCTATATTTGGTCTGCTGCCATCTCTTTGAACCTTCTGATACCAAATGACTGTGCTACATTTTGCAGAGCTTTTATTGTTGAATAGACAGATTGCTTTGGACTTGCTCAGTGTGTAGGGAGGGGTTTTTTATTCCTAAACACCTCCCTGTAAAACCCAAGACATCTAACTGTAATGCTGCACCATACATGCTTTATGCTCTTAAAGGTCTGAGAATATAAAAAGAAATTTTAAAAATGTTGTAAATATATAACCTCTGAGCTACTGAGCATCAACCAGGGAAATGTCCCCCCCTCCCCTTCAGCATGACTTGGAGAATGCAGACATGCTGCCTGTCAGAGAAATCTTTGCTTGTTGGCATCATCTGCTCTGCAATGTTTCACCCTTGCAGCAAATCATCTCACCCCTTCTCCAATCAGTCTTGTTCTTTGCACTTTCAGTCTTTGCCACCCCACCTTTAATGCATGCTCCTTGTGCAGTGAGTGCAGTGATAAAGTGCATTTCAGAGTGAAGGCAGTGCGGATGGATGGGATCAGGGGCATCCATTTTCGTGCCTCAGCCATGGACTTGTGTGTACTTGGTTTCTTCAGCTTGCTCCTCAGTGTCAGGAACAAATTGGTATTTGTCGTAAACTCTTTTGATCCTTGAAGAAAATGAAGGGCCATTTAACATTTTTAGAGTAATAATAATAATGTAGGAAAAGGGATGCATCCTGGTAGTTGGGAACAGCAGGTTATTTGTTTAAGAGCATATTTTAGAACAACAGCAAAAATGACCTTTAATCTCAGATTTTCAAGGCACCTTGTAAACTATAAACATTGATTCTCCTTTTTCTTGTTATTCCTTGTGGGCATTTTACCTCTATAAAATAGAGCAACATTCCTACCCTGATGATCTTGCAGCAAGAACAAATGAATACTAGAGAGAACTGAGGCGAAGTACAAGCAGGATTCAGATGGCAAACACAACCAGGGAGTGTGCTGGGAATGGGTGGTTTATGTTCAGGATATCTCACCCATGGGGATGTGCATTCTGGGTAAGTCAGCCTCATGGACACCTGTGAGAAGAAATTTATCCTGCCCTGGGGAAGCTGAGTAGTGGGGCATGCAAATGAGATTGGTCACTCTATAAATTCTCTTTGAGAAATGTAGCTTTTAACCTGGCAAGGAGGTGAGTGGGTGAGCGTTGTTGAATCATGGAGGGCACAAGCAGCGGTTGGGGGAGTTTTCCGTTGGCTCCAGTAGATAAAGATTTCCTGCTGGAAGGGAGTTCTAGATTTGCCTCCCTCAGTATGTGCCAGCTGTGTCATCTCTACACTAATAATGTTACGTCTCCTTTCCTTTTTTCTTTTTTCCCCTCCACTTTCTATAAAGAAAGCACTGAAAACCATTTTGAACTGTTCTGAAATTTTGGGTTCTTTTGTTTCTCTGCATTTCTATTGGATTATGTCCCTGACATTATTGCCAAGAAGTTAAATAATGCATCTAGAGATTGAGAAAACTAAATAATGAAGCTCTGCAGCTTATAGCTTTTCTAGTGCTGCGCCAGAGAGCTTTTTGAGTTGAGAATTGTGACTGGCAGTCAAATTTAGACAAAAATGGTTTGAAAATTATTTCTTTTTTCTCTTTTCTTTTTTTATCTGATAAGGACCAAAACGTACTGTTGGAAGCTGTAACATTCACAGCAAAATAGCCTCAGAGATTCAGAAAAAGTAAACACAATTAAGAAGGAAACCTGGTTGCTTAGCAAGTGACTGCGGTTGCAGACTGTGGGTTATTCAGAGAGCATGGGCTGTGCCACTCCACAAGAGATGAGCTGGACACATTTGACTCAGCTGGAGCCTTGTACAAGATCAGATCATAAGGGAAATTCAGATTGAGTTTCAGGACTGATGGAGGGCTCCCTCAGCGCCTATGGAAAGGAGTCGAAGTGTTTCCATTGCCACAAATGGATTTTGGCAGCCAGACCAAATTAAGCAACTCCAGCTCCAGTTCCTTGCCCTCAGTTTGCAAGTCCCGCAGCCTTTGCCCTGCCTGCTCCTCTCTGAAGCACCCTGATTGCAGCAGACACTGGGGTCTGGGCTTAGACTATCTGTGCTTTGACTTTTCCTCTCTCTGTCCCTGAGTGCTATGTAGAGTCAAGGGCAACTGAGTTTGGTCCTTGGATGCCTCAGAGAACTCTGTGACATGTTGGCGTGTGACTGTGTGGCATGGATGTCCTTAACCTTTTCGTCATCCAGGGGTCCCCTCTTCACTGCCTGCTACACCATCCCCAAGCTTGTTCAGGAAACTACTTGCCAAATCTCAGTCAGATCAGCCGGGTGAGCTCATCCTCACTCTTTTGCCTGTGGGGAGAGAATGTGCTAATAAAGCCCCTCCAAAACAGACTGAACAAAAGCCATTATTTTGTGTTCAGGCCTTGCTGAGTAATAATGATCTGCCTTTAACCACCCACTCGTGCCTCTGCTTATCCCCATGCTTGTTCATGACCTTCACTCATTGTATTCTGCTGAATTGAGCTTGTATATTCCTGACACACAGGAGCTGCATCTTCATTCATTTGTGGTAAATGCCTGAGACACTCAGGGCACTTGAAATTAAATAATCAGCCGTGAAACAAAAGACCCCAAATGGGCACACAGGCACATTGTCTGTTTTATTTGCAGATAAGTTCTGTCTAAAAGCCAGCAATGCGTGATGTTTCTTGCTGCTTTTTTAGTTTAAAGCAGATGTTGTACACAATATTAGAAACCATACCCTTGCAGGCTGTGAAGTAATGAGGGCAGGAAGCAAGTAGTGAGGAGCTGGGATATCTCCTGCTTTATTTTAGGTGAGGCTTTGGGGAAGAGAGGAATGTAGAGGGCTCTGCGTTCGAGCAAAATGTCCTGTGCTATTGTGCCTTTTGAGGCTGAGTGTTTGTCAGGTTGAGGATGATATGTAAAAGGGAGGGACAAAGGGAGGAAGGGAGAGAGGGAAAGAGGGGAAGAAATAAAGGTTTTAGTGCTCTTTGTTGGAGCTACACAGCATGGGTCAGTGAAGGTGTGAGGTGTGCTGGGCTCTAGAGGGTGGCATATCTGTGCTGGAGGTGAGAGAAGAGTCTGTGAGTTTTGTGATGATGCTTCATGGTCAAAGAAGCCAATATTGTCCTATCAGTTGTATGAAAACTACGAAAAACTACAAGAGATACAAGCAAATATTTGCACCCAGGATAGATTCAAAGGGGTCTTATATCCAAGAAGAATCCTCTCTCTCTTTTCTTCCATTGGATTTTTGGGAAAGACCCTTGGAAAGATGCATTTGCTCTCCCAGCTGAAGAACAGCCATGTGAGAACAGCCCTGTGAAGCACCCCGACCACGGGTGGGACATCTTCGAAAAGAATGTGTGGCAGCACAGTGAACTCCTCACATTTTATTTCTCTTCTTGTGAGCAGATAAATTCACTTGTTTTAAAGTGTTGAGAAGGTGGGAACTACTGTGTGTGCACGTGCATGTGCCTAAATGTCCCCTCGGAACACTCGGACCGGCTGCTGGGCATGTGCAGCTGGAAGATAACGCGCTCATCTCCTCTCTGAGGGCAGGCGGGGCCAGCCAGGCTGTCAGGCCCAGGTTATCTGTTACCAGCACACTGCTTGCTGCGTCTCTCATCTCTTCCCACCTGCTTCCAGCCAATTCCAGATGGAACCCACTACATATGAACTTGGCAATTAGTCTATCAACCCCTCTGAGCCTGCAGGATCTGGCCACAGAGCAGGGAGAATCCCATGCGATGGCAGCGGGCAGAACAAATCAACCACGCCTGACAAGTAAGAGTGGGGTCTGGCAGTGTCTGGCAATCCCCAAAAAGTCTAGTTTAGTATGGAGCAGCTCTCAGGTTTCTGGTTTCCTGTCAGAAGTGTCAGCTCTGGGTTGTTCTTCCCTTCCTTTGTTGGCCACTGCTACAAGATTTGTGGAAGGCCTTCAGGAGGTCTGTGGGTGTGGCCCAGGATGCTTGGTGTGTCAGGATGGTGCACCTCAGCAGAAAGAACAGCTTTTTTGCCAGGGGAAGCTTGGAAATCTGTTCTTGTGAGTAGCAAGGGAGGGGAAGTATTTATCAGTGTGGGAGCAGGTGGCGCTGCCATCTGGGATAATTATTGATTATATTTAGATATCAAAAGGGCTTGGTGAATAACATCCACCTCCCCATTTTTCAGACTATTCAGGTTGCTAGTGTGTGGAGTAGTGCTTTTGCAAGTGGAGAAGTGGTCAGTCTGCTTCAGGTGTGGTCTTAGCACAGTTGTCTCTCACCACAAAAAAGATTATTCTTGAAACGCACAAGAAAATATCAATAAAGGCAGGTGGGAGCATCACTCTCCCAAAGAAGACCAGAAGCTTTTCATGTGAGTAGTGAGAAGGAAATCAACTCCCTCTTATTCTGTCCGTAGAGCCAGAGGGCTTTTTGTTGAAATTACCAAGTAAATAAATGGGAGTTGTATATGAAAACTCCTCAGACAGCCTTGTAAATCTCAACTATAGGCTCCAAAAACATCAATTTATTCTTTTTTATCAGCATTTTAGTTGGATTTTTATTGGTTTTTTTTAAAGAAAGAGAAGGAAGTAAGAGAAAGGAAGAAAGGAGGAGAAAGAAAAGAAGGAGGGAAATTATTGGAGTGAGAAAGAAAGTGAGGAGAAAAAAAGGAAGAAGGAAAGAAAGAGCAAGCTACACTAGCAGAATATTAAGGTTTGATAAGGCACAGATAAGTCGTGGAGCTGAGAAATCTTGCCTCACTCATCTGTATGCTGCATAAGTTATGAAGAGAAGTGAGTGACACAATATATCTTGTTATTTAAGGAGTAAGAATATGTGCCATGTAGTTCTAGCATTTCCTTGCATTAGCATACTTGTGCAGCTATCACACTTTCAGTGTATCTATTTAGTGGTGGGGTTTTTTTTCTTCTTTTTCTTTTTAAATGAATTTTGAAGGGTGGGTCCTTTCTTAGTAAAGATTTTCTGTATTCCATAGCTTCTTGTGAGAACCACTGCATAAGCCCCAATTTCAGCAAAGCAGAGTCCTGAGATGTTGGATGAATTACAGAACGGTTGGGTTTGGAAGGGACCTCTTGACACCATTTAGTCTGACCCATTGCACAAGCAGGGCCAGCTGGAGCAGGCTGCCCAGGACCATGTCCATTTGGCTTTTTAGGATTTCCACAGATGGAGATTCCACAACCTGTCCGGGCAACCTGTTCCAGTGTTTGATCACTCTCCTAGTTCAAAAGGGTTTTCCTATGTTCAGGTGGAATTTCTGGGGCTTTAGTTGGTGTTTTTAAATGAAGGAGGTACAGTTGCAGGGCCCTACCTTCCTGATTTCTTCTGAGAGGAGAGGAAGAAATAGCAGTATCCTCGAAATGAAAAGTGGGAGGACAACCCAGAAGGATTCCTTTACACACTTATTTTAGTTTAGAAAAGTGAAGGGAGAGACCATCTGGAGAAAGCAGGAACTCATTTGACTGGGTGGAACATGGCTTAATCGGAAAAAGTTTGATCCACAGTTAGCTTTTAAGTGCCTTGAAGCTTGTGGTGTAATCAGAGCTTTGAATTTCATTTGTAATGAAGGCAAACAGGTGCCAGCTGGAAAATTTATTCCTGGATCTGGACCCAAGAGTTTTCATCTTCCTCAACTTTTCAGAAGTTTTGATTCAGATTTTATTTCTGTTTTTCCCCCTTCCCTCTTTGGCCAAGCTGAAATGTCTGAGCCTTGATTTGGGGTCTTTCAGAAATATGGAAAGGAGGGATGAATATGCATACCTGATAGGACTGGCATATCCCTGTGTGTCCATTAAATGAGAATTCCTCATCTTCCTGGGGCTGCTGGTAAAAATTACCAGATGGAGGACATAGGTCAAAATGACACATTGGACCAAGATGACCCAAAGATCTGGTGCTTGAGAGGAAATGCTGCAGCCCTGGTTCCTGAACAGGCACAGTGGCATCCGCAGGAAAGCAGCCACGGATGTCACCTCTCTCTTCTGAGCCTCATCCTGTAGGCTGATGGGCACCTCCTGAAAGATATCTTCTGTTGCCCTCTTGGTGCAGTATGGAGGGGGATCTGCACTGACAGGGATCACTGGGGTGGCTGCAGCTGAGGAGGAACCACAGGGCTTCGGTGCAGGAAAAGATCCAGACTTCCTGAGACCTTGTTCAAACTAAACCTTTAAGCAGGATGATTACCCATCAATAAGGAAGACACCATGGCGCACCGCCACCTGGTTCTTGACAGTGTGATGGGATATTCATGACAGTATAATAGGATTTCGCTGAAATGCAGTATTTTATTCTCATTACTAGAATGCAGAAGGGCCCCTTTAAGTCAGAAAAAATTGATTTTAGAATAGGGTTTGTTAGAATCTTTCACTCCCACAATCAATGTAAATGGGCAAATATGATTCTCTTTAAATCCAGTTTTCTGACGCAGAGCTGTGGCAGACACACATTGGAGAAACAAGGAGAACACCCCTGTGTACCATCAAAGCAGAGAAAACCAGACTAATTCTTCATGCTGGAAGCCCTCTGAGGGGAAGGCTGAACAACCTGTGTGTGAATGGGCCAATGGGCCAAATTACACCCTCACCCCTGGTGTAATGCTGTAGCAGTCTGGACAAGAGAAGGCAGAAGGGAGACGTGTGGCCCGTCTGCTGATATATGAAAGAATATGTTGCAAAGAGGAGAGACCAATTATTCTCACTAGCCAACAGGGGAAGTGCAGAGAATATTTAGGTCAAGCATTAGGAGAAAGTTTCTAGTGGGTGAGTTATTACTCAGCTAAGGCAGCGCGTTCGTTGGAAAGCCAGCCCTGCACTTTGGGAAACAAACGAGTGTTGTATGTCTGGAAGAACAGGGAAGTGGGGATGTTGGGGTGTAAGGCTTAAATTCAGTCCCTGCAGGAAATCTAAGCTATCCACAGCCTAAATAGGTCTGCTACCAAAGAACAGAGATACACCTGTAAAGACATGAGCAATGTGAATGTTGGGAACTGCTCGGCCGTTGGCTTGCAAAGCTGCTGGGTCAGATACAGCTGTGCCCACACTTGGGGATGTCTCCACTGAGAGATTACTTGTGCTGTGTTTCTGGGGAGAGAAGACATTCATTTCTCTGTTCACTAGATGGAAATGGGTAAAAATGCTGAAAAAATATATCCCTGGGAAATTCTAAACATTTGAAAACGAGTTTTTCATCTTTGGAAAATCTAGGATTTCAAAATTTTTGGCACATGACCTGAGGAAAAATGGAAGGGAAAGTTATAATATTGGAAACATCCATAAAGAGTCTAAAAATGTTTTAATTCAAACTTACCAAGGCATTTAGCTTCCTCTTTTTGTTATATTCATATCGTGCAATATCAACTTTCTTTTTCAGCCTTATCCAAATGAGATGCTGTCATGAAATTTTTCCTTGAATATTTCAGCACAATTGATATTTTCCTGCAAAATATGCCATTTCAGTTCAACTTGAATTTTCTCCCAGAAAATGTTCCTTTCAAAAATCTTGGGCCAGTGCTGATTACCATTATGCAGCTGCTGTTCCTGCAGCAGATCCTTTCAAACACACCACTGAGCACGGTGTGGTTTGTAGCCTGCTCTTTGTGGCACCAAAGAACATAGCTAAACCACCCCTTAGCTGCTACTGGGATGGACTGGGGATGTTGCAGGTGTAACTTGTGTGGCCTTGTCTCTTGCCTTCACAGTGAGACCATGGCAGTTTGTGTTAGCTGGAATGTGATGAGGATGAGCACCACGATGCACAGGCACCATTCCCAGCCTGTCTCCAGCACCATGGCAGAGAGGGATGCTAAGGTTTCCTCTGAGGACCCTCTGGACACCTATTTCAGTGTTTCAAATGTCTCCCCAGAGACAACTTTCTTACTTTTGAGGTTGGTTGTGAGTTGCTTCAGACCTGCAAAGCATTTCTCTTGGAAGGGTAGCGTGCTATGGAAATGAATACCAGCTCTTAGCCCAAGCAAGAGCTCAGACTGGGGAATTCAAGGCATGTGATTTCAAGCCAGGCTGGTGATACAGCTTAGACACGTGGATGTGCACACCCCAAGGCCTCTTTTGTTGGATGTGCATGAAAATAGGTAAAAAATAAGTAAATAAGTGTAAATGTTCCCTGTCACACACTCATGTTTTTTCCTTCATCTCAATCCTTCAATGGTTGTGTTCCTGGATTTCTGTTATCAGTGTACAAGCAGGGATTCTTGCTGCTCAGTAAAACACATCACAGCAAACCGAGCTCTCACCCTCTCTCCCCCCCACCACACGCACCAGCACACAGACACTACATAGCTGCTATCCCTGTGCATGAGCCAGCATGGATGTCACTTAATAGATACACTTATGTGGAGCCTGATTTCTCTGGAGGAATTGCAGTCACCAGCCTTTAAAATCAAGGCCTGGCCTTAATGCCAGCCATGCAGCTGCAGGGCACGTGGGTCACTGCCTGTTGCCTGATGAAAAAGTTCAGAGGAGTTTGTTTGGATGAGGGTGGACAGGAAGGTTACATCTTTGGAGGAGATTTGGTGCTGGCATTAAGGTCACTCACAAAACCACTTGCAGGTAGCACCATGCCCTCACTAGCTCGTGCTGGGGTATGGCTATGTGCTTTGTGTTGGCAGTGCTGTGTCCCCAGAGCTGCCTGGGAGACTCAATGAAGTGGAAAGTGTGAGTAAACACAAGGGTGAGGGAGTTTCAGCCATGTAGTGAGGCAGTTTCCACCCCTGCAGGTTTCTGCTTTCCCTGGATGCATGGGCAGTGAGAGCAGAATCTAACGTGGATTGCAGAGATGGAAAAGGTGTGAGAGATCCATCCAGTCCCTCTCCAGGCAGGTGTAGTGCTTTTATTTGAGCATCATGCTGTTAGGATTTCCTGAGGTGACATTAAGTGGATTCATGACCACAGCTGAACCTGACACCACAGCAAGTCCCAGCATGTTTTGGTGCCATTATTTGGTCTAATGATGGGAATAAATACACCTGGAAGCAGGGAATCCTCTCCTGTCCTGGAAATTTGTCTGGATGGATGTGAAGCCTTATCAGCCCAGATCCATGCAGGAGATAGAGGATGATTTTTAGTCCCTTCAATGGATGGTGAGGGATACTTGAGCCCTGTCACCTCCCAGTCGCCTCCATCCTTCATTACCCTCCCATCTCCTCCCACTGCCCCCTCCTTGTATTGCCACCCACTCTCGTAATAGCTCCTGCACCAGCACACCACGGCTGCAATAACAAATACCGCCTCGTTTCAGCATGATGAATGAAGAGTTTTAATGAAACTGGCCTAAGCCGTTCCTGGCAAGCTGCCTGGTTTTTGTTTGTTTTAAACAAGAGTGATCCATCACCCTCCCGACTTCTCTCCATCGCAGCATCCCCAATCAATGCTCTGCACCAGCCTCCCTCCTGTATCCCTCGGTGGCAGCCCATTCCCTGGCTTCCTGCAGTTACCTCGTCTCAGGATGACCCCGGCACCCTTCCAGCTTTGCTCTCTGTGATGGAAATTTCGTTTGGGTGTGTCTCCTTTCCTTGGGTGTCAGTAGCTGTGGCTAACAGGGTGCTCAGGGCTGTACAAGTGGATATCCTCATCTCTGCCCGTGCACCTCCAGCTGCCAGTGCTCACGCACGCACAGAGGCACATATTGCTCACTAATGGTGCAGTTGGATGTCTGGTAGGTATTAATTACCCTTGCAGCCTGCTCTTTCATTAGGGTCTCCTGGCTCTCCTGGGACAGGCTGTAAATCAAAATGTGACTCACAGCTTTCAGAACAGAAAAATATAAACAATCAAGCCCCAAAGAAGGGAAGAAATAAAGCAGAGCTCCACCCAACCTCTTGGGAAATTTAAAAAAAAAAAAAAAAAACAGGGGGAGAAGAAAAAAGAAAAAGAAAAAGGCAATCTCAAAAGCAGGAAGCACTTTAATCAAGTGAGTGGGTGGCAGTCCCCAACTCCACAGTCTGGAGCCATTTGGAAAGGGGGGTAAGAGAGTTCCCTGTATGCATTGCTCTGTCTTCCCGTGCAATTTTTCATTATTACAAGGCAGGGAGAAGGAACAGTGTCGGTCTTTTTCATCTTTGAAGGAATTAAGCTGACAGGTGTACGTGCAAGCAGTGGAATGAGGCAGGATAGAGGAAGGGAACAAGCCAACTCAAATACAGAATGCAGTGTAACATCAAACATGGGACTTCTGGAAGAAAGAGCCAGAGAGAGATATCAGTTCTTTTCTAACCTTTCTCCAGCTGTCCTTAGTAGTTAGGTTTTTCAGAGCATCCTGATGGCCTGTGCTGAATAAATGCTGTTTTTAAGCATTTCTCCAAATTTTGGACAAATTTTCTTGAGATAGTAACCTGCTGAAGTTTATTTCTATCTGAGAAGTACTTGGGGAACAGAATTTGATTTCTTTAAGAAGAATATGTGGTGCATAAGGGGCAAACAGGAGAATCTATTAGAGCTAGCAGAATGCATTTGAAGAAACTTGTTAACCAGAATTTTCAATGGAAAACCTTGAAAAATGTCTGGATAAAGCATGTGATGGCATTTTCATCTATAAAAGCTGCTCTACATGGCCAGATTCTTGTGGCTTTCATAAGAAGAATGAACAAAAGAATTTGGAGCAAAGTTGCTCTTAGTGTTAAGTCAGGTGGTCTTGGAATGAGGAGGTGACATGCTGTCCTTGCTGTTTACTACTCCTGATTTTTTGTTGGAGTCTCAGAGCAGAATCAAGACCTTACAAATGCCATGAAGGGATTTATATTTCTTCCCAGCCTTTGATGCTGAATTGCTTTACAACCTTTCCAAGTAGAGAGCATTCAGAATGCAGGTTTCTCTGTGCAAAGCTATATCCGTGTTTGCAGTTTGATACAGAATGGAGTAGGAAGGGATACTGTAGGACAGACACTCTGGAGGAAAAGGCCTGTTTTTTAAAATTGTCTTGAAAGCTCTGATGTTTTTGGACAGCAGATTAAACATTTATTTGTCAAAAAAAAAAAAAATGTTCTGGGCAGTCTGACTGCAAAGCAGATCATTGCATAGGGGTATCTATTCCAAGTCTGTGCAACATTTTCATCCTTGCTTTCCAAGCTTCAGATTGTTACAAAGGAAGAAAACTTTTCTTCTTTTCTTATTATCTCATCCCATGATGGCAAAGCTTGCTGGGGGGTTGAGGTAACCTTTCAAGCCCAATAAGGACATAGAGATTTTTTTCCTTGCCCTTTCAGTTAGGAAAACTTGGCTGCACACTGTTAAATACATTCAAAATCCCACAAGGTTTATCCAAGCTTGTTCTTTTAATCCCAGGGTTTGTTCTTACAAAGCAATTGTATCTCATACAGCTTCCTAGCTAAAGTGTCCCCATTTCCTTGTAGGAGCCTGTCAGCAGATGCACCTTTGTAGGAGACCTGCCATGTCTCTTTTGCATTTCTTTTCACTTCTGCTCACTTGCTGTGAAAATAACAGCTGACCTTGAAGAGCGCTGCATGGTCCTACATCCCATCACTGTTAGGCTTTTGAAATTAGGGTAACCCTCAAATCTAAATACCTTTTTCACTACCTCCTCTTCCTGAAACTTGATCAATTTTTATTGAAAACAGAGTTTAAAGTAAATGCAGTGAGATATCGCATTACTAGGAGTACAAGCAGGGATTCAGTTAGTCGACTGCTATATAGCACAGGGAGATAAAAAAAGCATATGGAGCCTGGGCTATCTAATCTAATCTCACTATGTCAATATAATCTGGGTAAATGGCTAATCTATCACAAAGAGATAATAATAATTAAGGCTGCAACCAGGTTCCATTAGCAAAATTGATGTGCCTTGATCCCTATTGGGTATACTTTGAAAGCAAGAGGGAATTTTTTTCCATATAGCTCAAAGAAAATTAGTCAAAAAGGCTTTTTTCTTTTCTTAATTTTTTTTTTTTTTTTGTTACAAGGCGTTAACAAATTAACCTAGATTTGAAATTTTGGCTCCTACCTATCATTTGTTTCCTTGTCTTCTAACTAAACATAGCTTTATCACTGTCCTGTATTCCAGTTTTGCATACGGTGAAAGACTCTTGAGAATTCACTGCTGAATGTATTAGTGGAAAATAGGCTGTAAACCAGCAGAATCATTAACTCTTGTTTTATGTAAGAGCAGTGATTGCTCTGTACTCTTGAAGGAGGTGTTCTGCCACCTATTAGCCCCTCCTAAGCCAAAGAGAATAGAAACAGTCATTTCTCAGGAAGCTTTTCAGGAGGTTTTCTTTTACACAGATGCCTCTGAGTATTTGCTGTACCAGTGGTGGTGGCAGCAGAGTAGCCCAGATTTTTTCATCTCTTTTGGAAAACTCTGATGTTCACCTTCAGTACTGAAAACTTGATTTGAAGAGGTTCATGAGTATGAGTAGGTGGAGGGGTGCTTGCGACTGACACTTGGAGTGTGGGCTTTTTATTTTATTTGCTTACACAGCTTACTACAAAGGAAAACAGCTTCAGGACTTGTTGATTCCTGCCTGTCTTTGCTGTTGGTTTTGGGACATAAGCTACAAACTGATCTAATTGGAGGAAGAAGGTGCTTTAAACTAACCCAGGTTTTTGGAGTAGTGCTTCCAAGGAATCCTCTGAGCATCCTCTCTCAGGATAACCAGGGATGTTTAAATTATGGCAGCCTCCTGGCTGGCTTCTTATATACCATCCAGCACAACATTGGCATGGCAATGAAATGCTCTGACAACTCTCTTTTTTTGCACTTACTAGCCCTTTTCCAAATCCAGCCAACATCCTTCTGGCAGGACAAGGAAGAGAGGACATACAGTGGCATAGTGAGCATCTGTGCCAGGGGTCTGCCCTGGGACCGGTTCTCCTTGTGGCTTTCCTGCAGCTACAAAGCAAAATGCTAGGAGCAGAACTGAATCTCACTGATTGCAATGGATTTGATGGGACCAGCTGCATTGTCAAGGCTGGTCTCTTTAAGTCATGCAATATCTATAATTTAGTAAGATCCACAGGAAAAAGATGTGAACAACTACTCCAAAGATCCTTATGCATACTACAAAATATGTCTTAAAAGCCCACAGTGCTCCAGAGGAAGGACAGATTTTGTTTATATGTGAGAGGTTTTTTTCATTCTATGCAAAACAGTGGTTATTAAGCTCTGCTCTGTACTGAAGAATTTCTTGGAAGATGTTGTACTAAATGGCAGGGCATTACCTGCTGTTGCCTCTGGTTAAATGTGATGATGAAACCCCAGCAAATGAGGGTTTGATTTGAATAAACAGTGACTTTTAGATACAGAGCTCTGGTCTGCTGAGTGGTGCACGGAGAAATTCCCTGTTGTCTGGGGAAATAGACGATAAAATATTTTGTGCATCTCCATTTACTCAAGAGGATTTATAGCCTGGAGGGAGTTTGAATATTCAGACATTGGGACCACAGGTAAAAATGCTTGACAGATTCCGCATTTCTTCCCACCATAATCTTTGGTCAGGGTCTCATGGACGATAAGAAAAAGGGTTTGTTTTGCTATGAGCAAGTAGCTGTCAGCCAGGTTTAGGGGTCTGCACCCAAGGGTCTGGTATCTCCTGCTTAGCTTGGCCTGCAGTGCTGGTAAGACAGGATACAAAGGCTGTATGCAAGACAGACAACGGCACTGTGAAAAGAGAGACAGTGATTTTAGGTTTGTGAAGAGTTAGGCAGGTACTTAAACTGGTCATGTGCAGTACAGGCAGAATTCAGGAAGTGAGCTGGTTCTCTTCCTCTGTGGCTCTTGGCTCCTGACATCTTCACTGGCTTATTCAAATAAGCAGCTCTCCTAAGCTGCTCTTCCAAACTGGGCAAATATTCAGTTCCCAAAGGAGACGGGGCCTGCGCTGTGAGAATTTCTGTTGTTTTTCTAACTCCAGCGTTGCGATGCTTGTGGAAGCGAGGACCCGAAAGCAAAGGCTGGAGTTGGATCATGTGTGGTTGAGAGCCATATGAAGCCCCTTCAAACCACTGTATCGCTGTTTTGATTGGCATCCAGACCAGGTCTCCCCACACCAGCTCTGCCAATGCCCCTTGCTGCTCCCAGCTCAGGCTCCCCTTACCATCTCTGCCAGTGTGGCATCTCTGACTGCATTCCTGCCCTTCAAGCAGAGTTCTGCCCATGCTTTTCATGCCTGTCCCACAGCTTCCCTAACTTCTCAAGGGTTGGATTTGCCTTTTCATGGACACATAGACCCTTTATTCATGCAGAGAACATGTCCTGTTTCCTGCCACCCTAAGCTTCAGAACCTTGGAAATAAATATTGAAGAGCATAGAAGAGCAGAAATTGCTCCAATTATGTAGAAAGCTCCAGTAGTTTGGGCATGCATCCTAGGAACTATGGAGGGATTTCTAAGTCACCTCATTGCTTCTATTTTTCTTTTCTTCGTTCCCTCCTGTTTCCACCCTATCCCGTATGGTATCTGTCAGATACTGTTCTCCTACCCCCAGAACTCTTAATAAGACAGAGATGAAAGTGTTTCTTTATTAATAATCAAGAAAAATGTTGTGTGTGGAGTTCAGAACTGGGAGAGTAAAAGAAAGACAGTAATTAGCTTGTTTCTCTATCTCGGCTCACTGAGGCATTGTGGATGCAGTGAGAAAATTCTTGACAGATTTTCTTTTCTTTTTGTTCTCCCCTTCCACCTCCCCTTTCTTTCTTTTCTTTTGAAGTATCATGCAAAGTTCTTGGGTTTGGGTTTTCTATTTTTTAATGATAAATTTTATAATATGTGTACAATTTTTTTTCTTCCCTCTGACTTGTCAGAGATATCAGCTCACAACATATCCCTTTGTTTGCCTGTTTTTCTAGGCAGTTCTACATTTGGTCTCCTAAAAGGAAGTAAACATGCCAATTTTCCATTGACTAGCAGTGTTTGAGATGCAGGGGTGATTTCATTAGAGGAGTCCAGAAAACCATTGTTCACCAGTTTTGTTTGTCCCTTTGTGAGGAGCAAAGGAAGGGAATTTAATATTCCTCATTTGTTGTTTCTTGTCTCCTATGCTAACACAGGCTGGAAGGACAGAGCAAATAGTTTTCATCTGGTTTTAATCCCTCACCCAAATGCATGCCATCTTCCTTCACAGAAAGGAATTTTCAAGTAGGATATACACAGCCGAATTGCCAGCAACCAGTTCTAAGCCCTTGCTCCCAAGAAAACTGTTTTTGCCTCTTTGGAAATGTGTGTGGAGATTCCTTCCCAGCTGCTTGAGCTGCACGTGGGGACTTAGCACCTTGGAATAAGGGGGGGCTGAGCTGAGTCCCGTGAGGACTGATGCAAATGCTGTTTGGAGCATTGGAGGAGAGCACGGTGTGCTATGTGTGGAGCAGCAAAGCCTCCTCTGCCTGTCGGGAAAATCTTTAGGACAGCAGCAGCCCTCTGCTTTCAAGAGCCTTTGAGTTCAGCTCTGCTGCCCTAATACCCAGAGACCCTGGTGGTAACCAGGGAGCTGTCACAGTTGGCACTGCAGGGGACAGGAGTGTGGTACAGCCCTCATCACTGGCACTGGTGACCAAAAGAGAAGACAGAATGGGGCCAGTGAAAGGGCTTCCCCAGAGGTGCTGTTGGATGCAGGACTAGAAAACACATCTTTTGACTCAAGGCCCAGGGGCCTTACAACTACCATAGCCCACCTCTGTGTTACTGTACATGTCTGCTCTAGAAACAGCCAGTGTTTGTTCGTTTTCTTTTCTTAAGTCTTACAGGCAGGAAGAAACTAAGAGGGTGGGAAATAGAACAAGGGCACTAAATCTGTGTGACTCTGCACCATATTTTCTTTTCTCATGGAATGGGTATAAGTGACAAGGCAGGGTTCAGGTTTGTGAGCAAACGAGGGGGAGTAAGACATCACTTTTGATGCCTTCAGTAACTGAGAAGTCATTCTCACCTTAGTTTGAAGCCCTCCAGCAGTTTCTTTTTCTGCAGGGTACATTTGTTGATTTGCATTATGAAACAAATCAAAGTCCAGACACAGCATTTCATAGGTGTAATAGATCCTTCCCATTTTGAAAAACGTTTCTCAGGAGACTGTAGTAGAACAAAACTAAATGAGTACTTGGAGCCAGTAAAAAGTTATTTTGACTGTACTTTCCCCTGCAACATCCAGTCAGCTCTGAAGCATCCAGAATACATCATGCGCCAGCTCTCTCCATTCTATAGTAGGGTCACCTGAGTAAATATGGTTAATTTCTGTCCAGTAACCAAAAATGCTAGATCTAAGGAAAAAAAAAAATAGTTCTTTATATCAGTTCTTAGTGCATTAATTAAAAGCTCCTGTGAGACAACAAGGATGAGTGGGATGCAATAAAGATGCTAAGAAAGAATAAGAACATTATTATAATGAAAGCAGATTAATGGGGCTTCACATAGTGGTGCTAATGGATGTTTTTGAACTTAGAAAGGAAGCGATGAGACAATTGAGTAATGAATTTTGTCATCAGAAAATCGCAGCTGAGCCAACATCACCATATAAAAAGGGAACTGATTTATTGATTATAATGGAAAAGACTAATAGATGGTTTTAGTGAAGACACAACACAATTTTTTTTCTACAGGAATGCCCTGAAAAGGCCACTTGCTTATATATCCGTTCCCAAAACGGAGGCATAGTAATTACACCCTTTGTTTATACAGTTCTTGAATGCACGCCACATTAGCACCAAGTGTGGGGCATATGAAGGGAAGGCCTAAATAAAAACCTCAAAGGTTGAGAAGGCCACAGGAGAGACAGAGACTGCCAGAGCACTGCTGTGTTACTGCAGGATCCTACCTGCAAAGCAGAGAGAAGCAGGGACTGTGGGGACAGCTTTGCAGGATGTTCTTATGGTGGTGTACGGATCGATCCCAAAGTGCCAGTGCTGGCATCTCACTTGCAAAAGATGCATGCAGGACTGGGCACGTTGTCTCAGAAGAGAGATGTCTGAGAGTGGAGTGATGGGAATAACGATGTGCCTGGGAGAATTCTCATGCAAAGAGAAAGTTCTTTGAAAGTTTGGGACCCGCAGAGCTTGTACGTTGCTAAGAAGAAGGGATATGTAAAGTCTATGTGCTCGTAAGAGAGCTTCAGTTTTCAGACGAAAGAACAAGGAGATGTTTGATGACACTGCAGGATGAAAAAGTGGGAGTATTTTTTTCCCTGTAACAGGCAGGTTGGCTGGAGAAATCATTGTCTTGTAATATCATCAATAGCCAGCTTTCGGCAGGAGTCAAAAATAAAAAGGATCCTGTATCCATCGAGAGTATTCAGAGTTGTCCTAATCAAGGAGAATACATCCTGGGAAAGAGAGCCAGCCACATGCATCAGTAAGGTTTAAGCCTTCTCTAGGTCTCAAAACCCAGGATAAAGCCCAGCACAGAGGGACAAGCTGTTCCACATCTGTCCACGTGGTGCACTTTTACCTTTCCTGACACATGTGGTGCTGACTGCTGTCCCAGACAGGAAGAGGGACTGGATGAATGCCATGGCTAATACAGTCGGGCACTGACAGTGTTGCTCAGTGGAGTCTCTCCTCGAGCTTCCTCAGCAGTGACTCAAGGAGTGAGTGTGCACAAATGCATTGAGAAATCAGCCTGCATCATCACCATGGCTTAACATTTTACATGGATGAGCCCTGGCTCTCAGTTGCACCAGAGTGCAACATACTGCACCCTCCTGCATTCTGCACACAGCCTTTCAGGGACTAATTACCATCTCATCCTGAAATCACTTTAACTGCTGGAGGGAGGGGGATGACATCTGCTTAACATCTGCACAGTGGCAGGCTGCCTGTGAGCTCGAGACATGCAACACGGATGGAAACATCCATCTGAAAGTGCAAGGAGTGCTAACTGTAGCTGGTCCCTGCTGCAGAGCAGGCCTGCCTCTCGTGCACTGAGCTGGGTTTCCTCCGATATGTTTTCTAGCGGCAAGGACCCAGTTGCATTCTTTAGGAGACATTCTACAACCTACTCCGATACCTTGCCATCAGGAAGTTTGTCTCAGGTTTGGTCTGCATTTGCTTTTTTCCCTTTGTCGTATTCGTATTGATATCCTGTCTCCTATTCACAGCCACAACAGGCATATTTGACCCTTTCATTCTTTGACTGCTCTAATTATCTGACTGTTTTGTTGCTCGGCTCTGCTCTTGTTCGTTTTTGTCAATATATTTTGCATAATGAGGTGCTCAGGAGTGAAGATAACGTCCTGCATGTGCTCACATGAGAGCTCCACACAGAGAAAACTCATTCCCTCCCTCCTCCAGGCAACTCTACATACACAAAAAGGGGGCTGAGGGAAGGTTCCATGGTGATTAAAGTCTGTCTTTGGATACTTAAGGACACGAGATGAGAGAGCAAAGAGAATTGTGATGGTCATCTGCTCTGAGTAGAAATTTTCAAGTCCCACTCTTCACTGTGGTAAGCTCTTAAGCCACTAGGGTCCAGAAACACCTACTCTCCACAAGTGGCAAAACACACCCATCCTTTCTCCTAAATACTGGCTTCATCTCCAAGTGTTTGGAGGTTTTTATGGACTGCAGCCCCTCCAAACACATGCTGCTTTAATACTGAATCTCATCCAACACCACTGAGCCAAAACACTCTCTTTTTAAGGCTTTTTGTGAAATAGTGAGAGAGCTTCATGATGATGTCAACATCATAAATCATCACATGTGCAGTGCAGAAAGTCCACAGTGATGAAGGCATGGAGAAAGAGAATGAATTGTTCAGTGAACTAGTACACTCCTTTATTTCAAAACAGATTCCCAAAGTCAGATTTTCTCTCTGTAGAGGACTCTGATCTGGTTAAATATTGACATTTCCAATGAAAAGGAAAACTGGCAAATGAGGACAATATGCTCCTTTGGGCTTGTGGACTCTTGGCTGTGACACAGAGAAGTCTGGAGAAAACCTGGTCTACCTTGGAGCTCTTCAGGTATCCTGATGCCTTGAGCAGAGACAAGTCAAAACCTAGCATGAGCTACAGTTTAAGAACTTCCAGCACAGGTTCAGGCAACTCTGAAGTGAGCTGGAAGAGGTAGAGAGTGCCATAGTCCTTTTCAGCATAGGGTATAGGAGGCTCACATTGTTGTCAACTGCATAGGGTCACTCATGGCCACATCCATGTACTCCAGTTCTTTCTGCCGTTCTTATTTTAATTCAGAGTGCTTGATTCTGCTGCAATCATCCTTCCTTTGAAATCTATTGGTCTGAATGGGCGTGCCTAGGCGTAAGTCCATCTCCTTGGTGCTGACTGTGACTTTGTTTTATGCAAGCTATGAAACAGAGTTGGTCTTTCTAGCAGGGATTGAGGTAGAATGTGAGGCACGTTGGTAGAGTGGGGGACATATTACAGCTTGCACTTGGATAAACCAAATATTGTTGCTGCCAGTGCTGTATCTGTTGTGGGATCAAAAGTGGGTCTCGCTGAGCTTGTTGGGAGCGCTGCTGTGGGGTTAAACTAGGTCATCTTATTGCTGTGGGTGAGAACAGAGAGTTGCAGTACCAAAATCCACCCTGACTGCAATTCTGGAGTAGCTCTGCTGATGGTAGTTGGAATTGCTCTGAGTTTACAGCGCTGAGACTGAAAAAAAGAATTTGGCAGGGTAATCTCCAGAGCTATTGAACTGGCACCCCTCCCCAGAGCTATGTTTAGTTAACATTTACAATGGGAAAGCAAACGAGGCATGATTCTCCAAACCTTGAACCCTGTTGAGGGCTGATTGATCTTGAATGCTGGCAATCCTGATTCCCCCAAACACAAATAAGCATGTATACGGATGTGAGCAGAATTTCCCTTCATCTTCTTAAAGAACGCAACACAAGTCATATTTAATAACAGAGAAATGATGCAAGGTCTCCCTCCAGCTGTTTCTGTATAGACTCTCTTCCCTTGCTTTGGGAGGGGGTCTGAAGATCTGGTGAAATACCCAATGAGTCTTACATCTGCATGGAATGGTGTTAAATGCTGGTACTCACTGGTATTTGGCACAAGCTGGTAACTGACTGGGATGAAAGTCAGGCCCTGCAGTCTGGGCTGTAGAGTGAACGGTTATTTGTCAAGGAAGCAGAAGGTGAAAGCCATGGTAAGAGAGTCAGAGAGAGCCTCTCTGTCCTTGGAGAGACCCTTCTGGTAGGTGGGAACGGGCTGCTGTGCCAGCCAGGGCTGACACCAATTGGCACCATTAATCCAGGGCTGAAATGACAGGGAGTTAATGCTCTGCAGGGTGATTATTGCAAACACTATGCCTTAATTGTTTACCCCTGTTTCATGGAGCCAGTTGACAGTCAGCTCAATAGATTTCAGGTGGGTTTTCTAGTGGGGTAATACTTGTTTTTTAGACGAGGTTTAGAAAGCTGAGTGGAAGTGAAATTGGTTGTGGCATGCTGTCTGTTGTTACAGGGAATAATGGGAAAATGGCTGAGAATGAAGAAAAGATGACAAATGAAAATGTAGATGTCAATAAAGCTGCAAGATGAGAAAGCCAGCAATTAAACAGGAATGGATTTACACAGGAATGTGACTAGTAGAAGGGGATTTTGCTCAGGATCAGGGTGCATTAGTGGGACTGCAGAGGGGCCAGGCTTTGGATGGAGTGTGGTTGCAGGGTGCAGCTAAGGTTCATCCCCAGGCAGACCCATGCAGATGAGCTTGCTTGAGGCCAGGAAAAGCAGGGAATGCTGCAGAGGGGTTGGCAGAGCTGGGTGTGAAAAGTCCCAGACTGGCACAGAGTGGAGGCCAGCTGGGCAGGAGCAGAATTCACATGGGTGTGAGAGCCACTTCTATTGCATTTCAGCAATTTTCCTGTCTTAAGAATGGAATGTCAGTTGTAAAAAGAATAGAAAAGCAATTATCTGGATTGTGGAATTCCAGGGGCAGCAAGTCCTGAGCCTCGCCCTGAATAAAACCTGCCAGGAGCAACAGAAACAAGCTGTAGTCATCCCCAGCTATTTCTCCTGCTCAGTCCTGGCTATATCATCTGAGGGACTCCATGAATTCTCCAAGGGATTTTGTTATTGCTATTGATTTTACATAGGAGATTCTTAGATACTGGGGTTATGGGTTGGCAGCACAAAGCCTTAAGATAAAGGGATCTTCATAGATCTGTGCTGCCATAGCTGCTGGCAACTCCTGTGCTATTCCACCTGCCTCTTACACCTCTTGCTGAGAGAAGTTGAGAAGGGAGTAGCTACTTTGCCCTGATAAAGGGGTAGAGAGAAAGTAGAATTCAGATTCTTCCTTATTAAAACATGCTATGCGCAGCACAAAACATTCTAATGTATGCATTTAGAATATACTGCAGAGCTATTTCTTTCCCTTTTAAAAAAAAAAAACCCAAACACTTTTATAATAATAATAAAAATGCAATCTATATACAGTATCTTCATATCCCAAATATTTATAAACATAGTTATCTTTGGTTGACTGATTCCAGGAAGTTTGCCAGCACATCAAAGCGGTGACATTTTACATCTCATATTCTTTTCATTGTGAGGAATGAGATGCTTCTCCATTTCTTAACTGATTTTTCAGATTTTCTTTTAAGACTGGTGCAATTGGGTAATACCTTGCAGATTCTAGAACAGACAGGAAATTCCATGAGACTTAATAAACACCATGCTTGGCTTGATGTTGCTGTAGGGTATTGAAAAGAAATATTATTGACCATTAGTCTGCCACACAGACACATCTATAACTTGCTGTCGTTGGCAATAAGGCTGTAGCTATAACTGGTTACAGATGACTTTCTCGGAGCCTGGCCTCTGTCTCACAATCCCTAGAGCCAAAATCTCATCTGCTCATCCCACCCTCCAGTTCTGAAGTGTGACAGGGTGAACAAGTGGCCAGTCGTGCCTTGGTAGAGTGTGTCACAGTGCCACCCTTCAGGTCAGGCCATTATAAATGGCATGCTTTTGTGAGTAGCTGGTTATAGATGGAAATCAAGGATTCTTTGAAGTGATTGTCACTTTATTGTCATAGTGTCTTTTTGCCAAGACTTGGTGTGTTGTGTTTGTTATGCGTTTTACTTGGGACTTGCTCTCTCTGTGAAATCCATAAAGGAAATGCTGTAGCATTCTTGGGTGCTCAAGTGGATATTCTCTCCAGATGTTTTTAAAGGTCCATCTTCTGATTCAATCCCCAAGAGGCTTTTCAGAAACTGAAGTGAGCAATTGGAGGCAGCTGCCTAATATCCCAAATGACCTACTCAGTCCTTCCTTTCTTGATTTTTTCCCCATGTAGGTTATCCATTTGCAGCTAAAATCATCATGCCAAAGGCATTTTTGCATTGTGTAGAAACCATTCACGCACATCACTTTAACAATAGGGGGGCAGACCTGTTGAGTATTAGGCTAACCAGTCATGTAAGTGAAGGCTGTAAAGGAGGAGGGAAGAATAATGGATGCAGTGTGCAGGGCTCCGGAAGACAAATGAGCAGTATGAGATGGATATGGTCTGCATAGATTTGAATGATATTCAGTGTTCAGTACACCATCAGGGTACCATCAAATGTGGCTTCTTCCAGAGTGTAATGTTACATCATCATCTTCATTCTGCAGTTCAGGTACTCCTTGTCACAGCTGGCCCAGCTTATCTTCTAAGCTAGCCTTTAACGTTGGAACCTCTACCAGGCAAGGAACTTATATCAATCTATACAATAGGTAAAATAAAGATAAAAATATATAAAAAACATATAAAATAGGTGTGCTGGTCTGTACTCACACGCATATGTGTGTTTGTCTGTCTCTGCACATAACAGAATCTTCCAGGAAGATAAAGCAGGAAGTGTTCAGGCAGCAAATGGTATTCAGGAAAGAAAATAAAGCCAGTCCTCAACCTTTCATGACTGGGCATGGCAGAGGTAAGAGGCAGGAAGCTAAATTAATGCTGTTTCCACTCAGTCCCAAAGCCACAATGTGTTGGAGGAAGCTCCAGGAAGAGTGACAAAAATGCTCATAGGTTTGGAAAGTGTAGCGTAAATGAGAAGATTAAGGAGGCTGGTATATATCCATTGAGGAGGAAAGATGTGTGAAGGGAGATGTAATCACTGCCTGCAAATCCATAAAGAAACACTACTGAGAGGATGGGGATCCATTTTTTCTCAGTGGTTGGTACAAACAGGCCTAAGATGTAATGGTCCTGCGGTGCAAGAGGGAACAGTTAGTTAAAAAATATCAGGGAAAACTTTATAACTCTAGGAACAGTTTGGTGACAGAACTGGCTGCCAAGGCACTCTGTAGAGCCACCAGCACTGGAGATATTCAAGGTAGGGATGAGTCACCCATCTGTTAGGGATGGTTTAGGTGTAATCAGATCTGCCACAATGTGCAGCAATAGCCTGGATGATGCACCAGAGGTCTTTTCTCACCCAAATGAGTCTGTGATTTATCATTTGTGCTTATTTCAGTGTGTGGTACTCTCTGTGTGTGTTTGTGCTCGATTCCTAATGTTCCCATGTGTCCCTGGGGCTTGGATGTCTCCTGGTCCGTATTGTCAGTCCCCCAAACACTTTCTCTCTCTTTCTTTCTTGCCAATTTACTCCCTCTTGATCCATTCCTCTTGCATTTCCATATTTACTTTCTAATTGCTGATCCTTTATTTCAGTGTGCCCTCTTGCCTCTTTTTGTCTTCATTTCACATACATTTGTGTGTGCTTTCATGCTGCACCTGTGCCTGAGCACACGCACACATGCCCCTCTTCACTCTCACTGCACTTTTCTCCTCCTCTCTGTTCTCCAGTGAGAGCTGTGGGTGGAGAAGGGCAGGCAGGAGGAGGATTTTCCTTTCTGTAACAGAACTGCTAGGAATTGCCCAGTTTGGGTTTGAAAGAGGTCCATGATTTTGGGAATACACTGGTCCCATGAGTATATGATGCCTGACAAGAGGTGGAGCGTTAATTCTGCTGTGTGGTTGCCAGATCTGCTTCACATCTGATAGTCTGAGGCTGTACACAGGACAGCTTGAGTTGGCCTGCACCCCTCCTCGTGACTTACCTTGCACCCACTTCTCTGCAAGCCCCACATAAAACCTGAACGGCCATCTGACAGCAACAACAGAAATAACTCACAGACATTGTCAGCAACCTTGCTGATGGTGATGTGCTGCATCTTCCTGAATTTTCAGCAACATTAGGAGTGCTTTATGAAATTAATATGAGTTAAGTACTTGCTGCTGAGTGCCAGGTGTGTTTTAGAGGGAAAAACCAGGAAAGGTTTCCTCCATCAGCAGTGAATACGCTTGGACAGTCACCAAAGCCCCATGACTGGTATTAGCTGTTACTGTGACAGTGGATCATTGAGGTGCTTTTATTTTGAGTGTATGAGTGTGTGCACATGTGTGTACAGGAATGTTTATCGCTTGTATTCATTTCATAAAATAAATTAGATTACCCAAGGATGTGTTCAGCTCTACGTCACTTGCAGTTTTCAAATAATCATCAGACGCCTTTCTAAAAGATTTTCTTTGCTTCGCTTATAAGTTTTTGAGTCAGAAATGGGGAATTTATGGGTGAAATGTCTCACTGCATCCCTCGGGGAGAAATCCTAGGTGATCTAAGCTCTTCCTTTCTAATCTTTAATAGCAGTGAAGCTAAATGTTGTATTAAGAAACTTAAATTTCAGTGTGCTTAAGTCAGGAGATAGCCAGCCTAGATTGTATGTGGAACCTTGCACGGAAACAAAGGAGTCTGTGGTAAATGCTTTAATAATGATAATGAATATTCATGTTTACTCCAAAATAATTTGGACCTGCCTTATAATGGCTACACTAAAATTGCTTTACAAAATTACAGCTGATCTATTGGTCTTGCTGCTGGTCTCCTGCAGGTATGTGTTCCCCCCTTTCAGTGTGTGGCTACATAGATATTTTCACAGAACGCAGTGTTGCTCTCATATTTTTTTCTTCAACCTTAATCACTGTTATGTATCATCTTTTGTGCGTCCGTGCTTTCCCATATATGGCAGATAAACAGAATCTATGAAAGCAATTTGTACAAAAAAAAAGCATAGTAAATTGTGTTAGACAGCATGCTACAGATCAAGACTGGCAACAAAAGTAATAGTGAAGATGTGCTGGCATATAGAAGGGTTTATAATTAAATTGCAACATTAGCAATTTCATTGTTGGTGTTTCTTTAATATATCTTATGAGAAATGCTCTATTACTGCTTAAAGTAATTACTTTGTACTTGAAAACATGCATATATTTAAACGTCAGCTGATGGTAAAAATCTCACTTTTCAATTTACTTGTACTTGGACATTTAGAAATATATTGATAACTTTCAGATCAGTAGTTTTATGGGATAAATTCTTTACTCAAACTCTCACTCATTAAAAAAAGAATTTAACAGCAGTTTAGAGAAAGCAGATTGATTACTGAAAGTAATATTGGAACTTTATTAAGACAGTCAAAAATAAATCACAAGCAAACTACAAAACAGCTAGATTGATACATAAGAGAGCTAGTCAAACAAATCATCAGTTATCATCATGAAAACTCTACACTGTTAATACAAGTCTCTACGCATATTTCTCAAAGAAACAGCTTTGGAGATAGTAGCATAATGAATTACTGAGAAGAGGTGTATCTGTGCAGCAGAGAAAATCTATCTTTTTTTAAATGTGCATGTGTGCTGAGAAAATTATTAACATACAAACCGGGCACCAAGGAGAATATGGCATAAAAAGAAGCTTAGAGGTCATTTGCTGTGATGGACTAAGCACTAGCAACACTTAGTAAAACAGAATTGAGACAGGTTAGAGGAGGAAGGTGTGCTTAGCAGAAGTTCTGAAGTGTTTGCCCTCAATTGCTAAAATTGTATGGGTCAATGAGGACAATTATATCTTTCTCAGGGGTGATGTCTTTTGATAAAGGAGAAGCAATGGCAAAGAACAGCAAGAGATGACAAGAAATTTGGGTGCCATTTCTGTGTTATCCCAGGCATGGACTGTCTGTGTGCCAGGCTGATTTCTGGAACAAAGGAGAGAGGCAGAGCTCCTTCCTGTGTTCCAGTGCTCCATCAGGTGTCCTTGTCTGACCACACTCATCTGAGCTTCATTTTTTAGGACTGCTAGCCCATTGCTCACTCAGTGACTCAGGGGCATATCATGGGTCGTGATCAAAGGTACATGCTGCTGGACTCTGGCAGTAACCTTTCCAGGAAGGATCTGGCAAAAGTAAGTCATGAAGCATTCTGGAGGGGTCAGAGCACTCTCAACTGCAGGCTGGAGGGAGATAACATCCTAATTAAAATAATGAGAAAGCAAATAAAATGGCCTCAGAATGTGAGTTTGGAAACCCCCAAGCTCAAAGACACCACCCTGCTCATTAATGAGTTTATTTTCATTCTGCTTCAGTTAATCTCTGTGACTGTTTTGACAGTGTGACCCTCATATGAGGGAAGATATCTTCATATGTATTACTGATCATGTTTAAGGACTCAAGTCCAGTCCAAGACCCTGCCTTCCTAGATTTTGGGTTGGATGTAATAAGAAAAAGGCCTTGGTTTGAACATATGGCACAGCAACAACACACAACCCATTTTGTAGGCAAAGAATCAAGGCAAAGACAGGAGAGCCCTACCCAAGGCCGTACAGGAGGTATGTCAGACCTGATATCTGAACTGACAGGCTCCTCCATTGCCCTAAAAAGAATCCCAGATGTGGATTTTTTTGTTTAATAGCAAAGGGGTAGTAGACCTGCCTAGACATCTCCTTGTCCAACTCAAGCACATTGCCTGGTGCTTTGTATAGTCTACATGCTTCCAGTGAAGGACTCTATTTTGCCATGTTCTGGCATAGCTGAGTCGGTCTGAAGTAGGGAGAAAATGTCTACCAGGAAGCTTTCATTCCCAGCGGCTGATCTTGTGGCACACGTTGGAGAACAGGTGCTCCAGACACTTGGTGATAAAGCTGGCCACCAGTTTTGCACCTTTGCCAGCTGCTCAACCCCTTGGTTTGCTGCTGCTGCTGCCCCCCTCAGAGGTGCTGTTCCCAGCGGAACGATTTGGAGCATGTCAGTCTGAATCTGCATTCAAACTCAATCATTTCAAGATGAACTAAGAAGCTGAAGTGACCTATTAGCACAGCCAGCAATCTTTGAATTTTTCTGATTATGTTTTATATATTTCTTTACCCATTGTTCAATTACGGCAGGATCCCTTTCTTCTTGTCCGCTCGTGTTCTCTCTCAGTGCTAAGTGCCAGCTGTCACCGCCTGCTGGATAATTACCATTTTACAAACAGTGTTTAGGGAAATGCCATCAGTTTCTGAATATGTGGCTGTCAGGGCTTATTTGAGGGGCTTTCCTATGTTAACTACCTCTTCTCTTTTCAGGCAGGAGGGCAAGGGAGGGGAAGGAAGCCGAGAGATCTGTCTTGTCTCCAGGCATGTGAAGAAAAATTGCATTTCATCTTTTTCACATTTTGACTGTCAATGCTTATTCCTCCCCCCACCCTCTCTCCCAGTTTATGCGCTCCTCTCACTTTTTCTTTATGACAGGCTGCTCTGTCCTTCTTTGCAGCCCCAATGGCCTTCTAGTGACTGGTGGCAGCAGAGAAGATAGAGCTGCTTATCATGGGGGGTTGCTAATGGGAAGGAGGGCATATTCTCAGAAATAATCGTGGCCCCTCATTACTGCAATATGCTACTTAAAGCTACACAGGTCTGCCTGAGGTTAAGCGGGGAATCTGGGAAAAAGAGCTTATACTCTGATTGCCTTACTGCAAGAAGCAGTGGCATGAGCACAGCCAAGGAGGGATGAAGTCTAGATGTTGCTGACAGAGGTTTAAATGCTGAATTTCAAAGCCAGACCACAGAGAAAGATATCGTCTGCTAAGACATGGTTTTTCCAGGGTGCAAACTGTACACAGAGTCCTATCTGTGAGGGTGACAGGGAAGAAGGCAGGATGGCCACAGTGTTTGATTGTGGTCTAATTTGCCTTTACTAAATAAGGTAATGAAAAATGCATAAAAATTAATTTACATTCACCTGGAGGGGCTACATCAAACTTGAGCTCCCCTCAGTGCCAAAACTTTCTGTTGTCATATAAAGAACCTCCTTCCCCCTAGTAACAACTTGTAGCAGTTTCTTAATCATTTCTGTAGAGTCTTGGTCAGGAGAAGTCAGCATGGAAATCAGGGCCATGTGTACTACTAGAGCAAGATATGTGATCTGGTCCCAACAGTACTCACACTCCTGAAAGAAGACTTTGCTCAAAGTGTCAGTATTTTGGCTTTCTAATGATTTTTGCCACCTACCCACTTTGCGAACACTCACGAGATGGTGGAAGCTACTTCTCGGGCACAGCAGGAGCTCTGAATTTCTTGTCCCAGTCTGAACAATGGGAATGGGGTAGAGGAGGGTCCCAGGGGGATGGATCTCAGACTCTTTTGCGGCCAGGGACAAAGATTTAAATACCGGTGTAAAGAATAAAGACCTCAGTGCAGCTGTGATTTGGGCTCTCGGACCAATGTGGTTTTGCAATTAAATAATAAAGACTCTAACGTCTGGCGGGCTCGAGGAGCTCAATATACAGGCCTGTTTTCACCCCAGAAATGGCACAGGTGGATGTCACTCCCACACGTGCCTCTTGGTTTATGCTGCCTGGTACTAGCCAAGGCAGAAGCAACTATCCCTTATCTGCAGAGCCCTCTCCCATATTTTTTCCCGTTGCCCCTCATTTTCCACGCCAGGCCTGATCTCGTTGCTATGGAGATGCACATGCGATGTGTCAGACTTCATACACGCTACTTCTGGAAGCTGAGGAAAGCAGTACTCCTGCTTCATAAATTGGGTCTGACCTGGGGCCGTGGGGAGGAGCGGAGGAAAGGTGTCCTGTGTAAAGAGAGAGATCTGTCGGAGATGAGGCTGCGCTTCCCACAGCTGGTACGAAAGCAACTGTGAGATTGGTGCGATACCCGCTGAGCTGTCAGTCTGAGTCACCCATCTCCAGGAAACTCTTTTTCTAGAGAAATCATCTCTAGAAGACTTAAAGACCCTACTGATATCCACACAGAGAGTTGTGCTTCCCTTCGAAGGCCACTTAAGTGGGGACACTGAGGGCACACAAGGCCCTCTAGCAGCAGATGCAGATGAGCCTGGTGCTGTGACTTCTCCAGGGCCTTGCCACTGTGCAGATAGTCACAGGTGGACAGCAAGGTCCTCTAGAGGTGTGCCCTGTGAGCAGTCCCTTGCCTTGGAGCCCCCTCTGTGCTATTTGGGGCCAGGTGCCACTCAGCACTGTGTATGTTATATGAATCATGTGGCTGATGGACCGGGAAGGATGTGGCAGGAAAGCAGGAAGGCAGCAGCCAGACTCCCTGCAGCTGGAGGCTCTGGGTGGCTCAACCCCTGGCCCATTGCTTCCAGGGCCAGCAGCAACTTCCCATTTGTTCTCTGCTAGGCCCTCTCAGCATCTACCCACTCTAATTCATGGATCTGCTCTCACCTAACTGCAAGGGAAAGGGATGTTGGACATGGAAATGGAAGGAAAACGAGGGAGGAGAGCCACTCAAGTCCCATACACAAAAGCAAGGAGCTAATTTCTAATATCTAGGTTTTTCCCCTCATCTGTCCTTTGAAAAGGACACATCCCAGCCAACACATGCTCGTGCCTTCCCTTTTTCTATCCATATATTGTTATGGACCTTAAAGCAGAACAGGAGACTGAACTTGTGAAGGGTATTGAATACAGAGGGAAGTGATTGGATCCCTAGAAATCGGTGTTTCCAAGGTATGCCACGGCTTCTCCTCTCCACAGTCAGGCTGAAGAGCACACCAGCCCCTTCTTCACTGAAACAGACAACTAGGTTGCTCAAAAAAAAAAATGGAAATTGCTTTCAAAATCATGTCTTATTTTGAAAAGTATTATTGTCAGCCTGCTGTTCACAGTCAACATGTAATGAAACACGTTCATTAGCCATTTGGGTCATCACTTCTCATGCTTTTCTGTATTTGAACTGCTCAGCAGCAGATTGCAAGGCATTTTTCTAGCCATCCTTCCCAACCCTCTGATAGTGATAAGCAATATGTTTTGTACTGTTAGCGTCATGGTTATAAATGACCATCGTACCACATGCTACCCAAATTTAACATGCTCAGACAGTTCTGTCACTGGCAGCTACTCCATTCCTTAATATCTGTCCCTAGAGTGAAACTGCTTTTAAGGGATAGAACGGCTGCCACCTCCTCCTGTCGCAGTGGGTATGAGGCGAGGCTATCCTACTGCAATGAAATTTGCTTCTCACCCCTTTGTTTCAACACCACTTGCTAAGTTGTTTCAGTGGCATCACCACCTCAGCGCGTTACTGTGATTCTTTTCAGATATTGGCATCCTGAAAGATTCAAATCACTCTGTGTGCCACTACCTCCTAGCACACTTCTACCCACCCAGCCATGTAAGTCCTTGCCTGGGTAGTGTCAGAGCACCCCACAGACCTGAATGCAGTAATCTCTGACTTCCCAAGGCAGGGAACAGTTAACAAGCAGAAGTCTTGCACTGGAAACTGAGCCCTGGTAAGGTCAGGCAGGTTGTTTAAGGTCAAAGTGTGAAGTCTGTGGCAGCTCTAAGAGCTAAGCCTATGACTGCCATTTCCCAGCCCAGAGCCTTAGCCACGGACCTGTGCTTCCTTCCTCTGGAAGCAGCTGGTTTTCTTCCATCATTTCTGTCTCTTAATTTCCTTCTCTCTGTGCTGTTTTTTATCACTTAGCCCGCAGAGCAATTGTGATCCTGTTTACTTGAGAGATGCTATACAAAATACAGTTGTATTGTATTTCATTTCATCCGCAAGCCAGCCTTCTCGGAGGGAGGCCAGTTGCCAGGGAGGAAAAATAACCAACAAAGCAAAGGGCAGGAGTGTTCAGCACTTTCTTGAATTTGATCTATTTCTTCCCTTAACATACACACACACAGAGCCAAACCAAACTATTTTACTTTATGGAAGGGGCTTACAGTTAAATCTGAGTACAGTGCAAGCAGAATCATTATCTAATGAAAGGAAGCTTATTGACTCCCTTCTCTCAATTTAAAACCACCTCTTCTCCTCTGATCTTTCAAGGATAAAGCTATTAAAGTTAAACAAAACTTGAAACAAATCTGGACCATGTCCATCAAGGAAATTGCCATGCCAGACAGAAAGCCCTGTATTTGCATTGAGAGGGCTGGTTTATCCCCATAACCACGTATGAGCCTGAGAAATCAGAATAACCACCCTTGTGGGGTGGTAGTGACCCAGTTACTTCAGCCAGTGAAGCCAGGACCAGAAAGTCTGGATCAGAGAGAAGATTGGACCGTGTGAGTTGTCAATGTGGTTTGAGCTGATCACTTATGCAGACAGCTCTTTCCTAAGCTGGCTGTTCTGTCAAAACCACTTTCCTTGCTGTCTGAGCTGTTCTTTCTCTAAGCTGGCAATTTTTTTTTTTTTTTTTTTTTTTTTTTTTTTTTTTTTTTTTTTTAATGTGAGCACATTTTTGGATCAGATGAAAACACAAATGGAAACACCCTTTCTGGTCTTCAGCTCTTTCCATCATGATCCCAGTTCTGATCTCTTTCTGTACCTATCTACTGTCTGTGTCTCTCTTGATTTCTCAGTGGCCCTTTCCCTTCCTCTCACCATCTCTCTTACTCTCCCCTCTGCTTTTTCATTTGCCTGCCACTTTGTCTCCAGGGCACACTTAAACGAGCTGCTATTCATTTCTCCCTTCCCACTTTTCTCTTGTTCTTCTCAGTGTCTCCTTCCTGTGCAGCACAAAGGCCTCCAAAAAAAAAAAAAAAAATTGCAAAGCAGCAGCTCTCAATGGTGAGCTGTGCAAGAAATACCAAGTCACCAAAGGCAGTATGAGCACTGGAGATGAGGTGCTAGGGTTTGGAGAAGGAGCTTGAGGAGACTCCATTTTTGGAGATTATTATTTGCAGTGCCTTTCATCAGTGCATGTCTGTCTGTCTATGTAAATGAAAGTGAGCTTAGGTGAAATCATCACACGTGGTGCCTGCTGGGGCTACTGCTTTTGAAGAGCCCACATGTGCTCACCTCCAGAGCCATGCCCTCATCCTATTGAGCAGGATCATAGGATGATTTGAATGGGAGGGGACCACAGGCAGTTGTCTAGCCCAACCTCTTACGCATCTTAGGCACCTTGGGATGACACCTTTCTGCTGTTTGGGTGTACTAGGGTGTGAGACTTGTGCTTATAGATGGCTGGGTGTGTACCAGCATTAAGAGGATGAAGTGTAGAGGTGTGCTCTGTTTTTATGTGAAGTTCACTCTTTCTCCCAGGCATCTTTTCCCAAAGCCTTGCCTTTATCAAGTCTCTAATCACAATGGAACACTTTATGGGCTATACACGGCATTTTGCTATTTCTATTGCCCTTCCCCAAACTTCTCTTCCTCCGTCTTCCTTTCCTCTTGCCTTGCTGAGTCTTACACTCCTGTTTGCCATCTGCAGAGAGTGTGACGTACCTCTCTGCTGGTTTTATGGGAAGTCCACAAGTAATTAATTTTTGTTGTTGCCCAATCTAACTGTGAAATAGCTGCATTTCTTTCCTGGGACAGGAAAAAGCAGGCAAGTGCGAGTGTCATCTGGGGGCTGAATTACAAGATCCTGAATGGACTATCTAGAATTTTCTGCATGTGAACAGAGACAAAAGAGCAAGAACGTAACATGAAGTATTAATGCAAGTAGTTGAAAACAGCCTGGCAAGCACAGCTGAAATTGATAGCTGGGGCACAGGTTTGGCCCTGTGTGCCTGAGGGGCACAAGCAGAGGGACTATGATGGGCTTTAATGTTCTTTTGTAGCTACCAAGTGCTATCCAGACTAAAAGGGGACTACCCTGGATGGTGACAGTGGATCAACATTTGTTATAGTTCCCTGGAAACTAACTGTCCTGTAAGTAGCTCATACTCTTTGAGGTTTTCTGGGATGACCTTTGTAAGAAATGTTGAGATCAGTTACTGTATTGTGGAGATATGAGGTACCCTTTATGCAAAAGGTCTGTTTTCAGGGTCCAGAAATAAGTAACAGAGTCCCGTCTACCTCTCCCTGCCTCCCTTTCTCCCTCTCTGCCTTCCTCTCCCTCCCTGACTGCTTCCCTCCATCCCAAGACACCGAGGCTTGTCCTTACCACCCTTCAGTCATACCACAGAGGAAGAGTAGGATAAAGTTGCTTGTTGTCTCACTTGCCTTGTGGATGAAGATGGACATGAATGCTGCAGTGACTTGGTACCCAATATCTCTGGTTTGTGAGTGAAGTTCCAACGGAACTAGATCTTCCCTGCTGTACATTTTCAAGCAAGGGGGCATAACGTTTGATCAAATTGACATGGTTGAATGGTTTGACCCAGGAGAAAATGACCGTCATGTCTGCTCAGCTTCCCACACAGCAGTAAATCCCAGCCAGGATATAGGCTGTTGATTCAATACCACAGTTATATCAAATAAGTGCCACTGCATGCCTAGAAATTGTTCATGGTTGTAGTAGTATTGAACAAAGCAGAAGTAGAAGACATGCCCAAGACCTGAAAGAATTCCCCACATAGCTTTTATTTCATATTAACTGTACATAAAATCTTCTTGGGTGTCCAATACTGCATTTTTTCTTGTGCCAATAAGAGTACTGAAGCTGAGAATGCACATGGGTCAAAACTATTGGACTTAATACTGAATTTATTGAAACGTGACATATGTTTGTATTGAAATATATGTATAGGATGCATAGTACGTATTGAAAAATGCATATGCACAACATACAGTGTAGCAGGACCTTCCAGTGCAATATAAGGGAACATTTCTTTAGGATCAGTCTAGATGCAGATGTGTCCAGTGTCTATATGTGAAAGCTGCCATTTTACTTTGCACTCTTTTCTTTTGGGAAATGTAGCCTGCAAAGAATACAGCAGGTTTTAAATGAAGCTTTCAGAGCTGTTCACAAACATGAATGAATTAAACCTCACAACTCCTCTGTGCAATACAGGAGACATCCTCACCTCATTCTGAAAGGCAGCCACCTGTGGAAGGCAGCAGCTGTTTAATAGTGCATGTTTACGTTTTACAACTGTTGGGTACAACAAGTGATGACAGGAAATACCCAAATTAAACTAGTGGGAATTAGGCCCAGAGAACATAATTGCTCAAATTAAAATGTGTGTAAGTTTAAGTTAACGCCTATACAGTGTGCAGACTGCCACCAGTTCCATAACGAACTCTTCTGGTCAGGGTTAAAGATGTGCAAATGTTGTTGTCTTTGGCTTCTGAAACAAAACATTTGGAGATAGAAAAATTGGCACGTGTTGAACCAAATCCTGTTTGTGTTGGTTGGTTTGCCTCTCGTTCAGTTGCTCTTCTTTTTCATAGAGGAGGGGAAAAAGAAAAAGATGGAAAACATCATTTCACTTGACACAAATGGTTTCGTTTGGCCCAAAGCAAAACCTTTCAGAGCAGCAACTTGTGAGAAAAGGCCAGGGAAGGCCAGCTTTGCAGAGTTGCTCTTATAGCTGCAAATGTAAAAGGCAGTACCAGCAACAATACACCACCTCCTAAGGGTATTCACTTCGCTGTCGGCGGACTGAGCTGCCAATACCCTGCCTACCCAGAGAGCCCAAGTCCAGTGCTGCAAGCCTTGGGAGAGTTATAAGAATTAAAGCACAAGGAAGTATTATTATGTCTGTGGGGAAGAGATAGAGTTACTTCCCCATGGAGCAGGAAAGGGAGAGTGCCATAGTTGGTTCTTTTAGCCAGTCCTACCATTTTAAAAGCATATGTACTTGGAAGGAATATATACTTTGCTGATCTGAGATCTTGCCTCAATTGTCAAGGAGAGAATTCATCCAGCATAGGCTGAAATTTCCACTTCTAATAGAACCGAATGTCTAATTTAGAAAGAAATCAAAGCAAAACAGACTCATTGCACCTCAGCATTGTTTTTGTCTGGTTTAACTTACCATGTGGAACCATTTCAATAAGCTGTATTATCAGCGAAGATTTCGTTTTCCCTTCTTTTTGATCGCTGGCCAAAAGCTAGGCAAATGCATATCCACTTTTATTTAAATTCACACTCTCATGGTTAGAAATTCACGGTATTACTTTCTCCTCCAATGCCAGCCTTGCAGAGGCCTCCTTATGATGAAAGATCTTATTAGAGTTAGCTCTCTGTATCAAGGAGAGACAATCAATTCCTTTTGGAGATTTAATTTTAATCATGCAAACTGGCTTCTGATGCCCTGTGTTCCATAAAACTTTCCCCATTCCCTAGTCCTTGGTATTAGTTTCTGTGGATGGCAGGCTTCAGAGCTCGTCCTGGTAATCGGAAACAGGAGGTTACATTAGTCCCAGGTTGTGTTGCACACAGCAATTCTATTTGCAGAGTCTGTTTGCTGCACAGCTAACGGCTGCTTCAAACAGCGCACAAGTAATTTCCAAATGACAGATCTCCTCTCTGTCTGCAGCTATTTTAAACTTGGTTTGCCACATGTGGTGTGGCCGTGACTCTGGAGGGAGTCATTCCCCTCAAGCCTTCCCCTTCCACAGCCAGTGTGCTGTTGCCCTGAGCTGAATGCTGAATATTGAACTCTTTCAACAGACGAACTTCAGGCCAATTATTATTCAAAGAATAGTTTTAGGAGCTCATAAAACTAAACTAGCAACCCACCATTTCCAGATAATTTCTACACAGAAAAAAGAGACAACATTCATCCCGTGAGATACGGTGAAATTAGTCTCAAAGTTCTTGTTCTTGGGGAGAACTCAGAGCAGGCGCAGAGAGCATTACCACACTGACTTCTGTGAAATTCTTTCCACTTCTGCTAGTGATCATTTTTGCTGTTTAACCTGCAAACTCTGAGGCTTCTAGGAGGGATGTGAGCACAGCTGAGAGTATCCTGCACATTCCCACTGTCATGCAACCAGGACCCATATCCCACTGGTACTGCCGTTTTTCAGCAGCATGACTGATTTATAACATGGTGGGATGGAGGAAATCAGACTCTTTTGTTTTGGCCGTTCTCCAAATATGCCTTTTAGGAGCACTCTTCTTATTTGCATTCCTAACATTGACTTTAATGTTGGGACTCAGCATATCAACTCTTGGGGTTTCTTTGGCTCTAAAGCCAGATGTGTCTTTGGGGTTGACCTTTTCTTCGAACATGATCCAACTGGAATTTCAGATCTAAATGGTAGGATGTGGCATAGCTCTGAATTTCTAATTGTGGGCCCCCACCTACATCTTTATGCAGAGCTCAACATCATCTTCATTCTTTCCACTTGTCTACTTACAGTGTCCTTGCTGCTATGATAGGATAGATATATTGGGGCTGGGAGACTGTCTCAGCTAATGGAAATAATTAGAATCTTTTTTTTCCGGATTGTTCTCCTGTAAATCTCTATGCCTAGGGTTTAAAGCTGGGCTGCTTTTCTGCTTCATCTGTCCACTTCTGCCTTTGATTCTCTTCCTCTCTGGTCAGTCCATTCGTGTTCTCTGATATGCAATGGCTCCATCAGGCTGGCAAGGAGTAGTCTCGATGTCGGTATTATAAACCCAACTATTGGATTGACCTAATTCTCTAGGCAAAAACTACTGTTTTGTTTTCAGTAGTCTTTATCAATAAAGGCTATTTTTATCTCATTCAAAAGAAATAGCGCTGAGATTATTGGGAGCCTGTGAGGAAGCAGCTGGATACTGACAAGAGTCTTAAGAATGCTTGAATGAAAATACTCACCTTGATCAATGCCAAGCCTTGGTGATTGCTGAATTCATAGCTGCCACTCCATTCTGTGTGCACAGCACTGTAACAAATGAGGGGGAAAATAAAAAGTACACAGGATTTAATGGCTGTCAAAAGAATCTCCGCTGAAGTGAGGTTTGCTTGGTGAATGGCTATTCATTAACCACAACCACAAGAAGTAAAGGTCATGAGCAGGCATAGCTCAGTGGTAAGGCCATGGGCAGACACAGATCCACCAGCACCTTCTGCTCAGACAGGCTTTTTTAGTTGTGGCTAAAAAAAGGGTTTATATAATTGTTACCAGTGCCTGGGCAATAACAGAATTTTTTGTTGGAAGATCTGGCTGGGAATGCATGGATTAGTTGGTGACTCTTAATTTAGTTTAGTTTATTTTAGTTCAGTTTAGTTTGGTTTAGCTGGGTTATGTTAATTCATTAACATTGAGGCTGTATTTATGTAAGCATACTATCAGCTAGAAAATTTTTCATTTTAGAATTTGGGAATATTGCATATCAAGCAGCTAGTACCTGCATGTGGTACTAGCTTGTGGCATTAGCTTGTGCTACTGGAGATGTGGGAAACGCAGCTCAGATGCTGTATTGCCACAGTCACAGCAGGGATGTAGATATGTCTTTCCCATCCCAGACAGGCATGAGACATCTCTTTGTCCTGGAATTGGCCTCTCTTTTCAGTTTTCTCTGGAGATTCATGTGTTTGTCTAGATATGAAATAGATTTGAATTTTAGGAATTTTTTTCATATGTAAAGGAATGTTGGTATGTTTTGGGTTTTTTTTTCCCTGACTTTAACTTTTTTTAATGAACAGTTATTTGCAAAAAAAGCTGAATCAATATGTGACAATTAAAGGAAAAGCTCAGGGAAAGTAGCACAGCAGCCCACATCAAGAGTAACCCAAGAGCTCTCAGAAAACTGGACAGGTTTACAGCTGTGGGTGACTGAAACCCCAACCTCAGTGGCACAATTGTTTTTCCAAGGCTGAGGAAAAGAGAGCTCAGAGGGAACAGTAACTCATCATGGAGTCGAGGCAGGGGGCCAAGTTGCATCTGTGTCCTTGAGAAAGAAGAGAGGCATGCACAGACACACGGGCAGCACACTCATGCATGCACACACTTGCCTTTGATGTTTCCTTACATTTCTCTTTTGAAGGTCCTGAATCTTTGAGCCATATCCTGAGGTCCTTTTTCCTTTTTACTGAATTGAAAGTCTTCAAGGCTTGGGTTCCAGAAACAAGGAGTGGGGAAAAAAACCAATTAGATCTTTATTAAACTTTGCTTTTCTTATATTTTAAAATTGTTTTGAATTTTATTTTTTAAAATAATAATACATGGATCCTATTGACAGTTTCCAAATGCTGATACTGGATGCAGTTAAAAAAAAATTAAAAATTCAATCTTGAAAAAGAAAAAAATGAAAACCATGTTTTCTTGTTCTTTTCTTTCTTGCATTACTCCAGATGAAGCCTTTAAAAATTTGAGTGCATTTTGGAAAGAGATTGTCTACCTCACCACAGAATATGATATCTGTGTGCTATTTACAAATCTGCACAAATGCTTAGGGCAGCGAATGAAGATGGAAAATGTGCACTGGGAATGGATGTAGCTGTGATGGGCCATTGCACACTCCTCATATCCATCACAGCTGTTCTTCCAGCAGCCTCTCTGCTTGGCAGTGGAGAGGACTTCTAAGGAGTAGTTATAAGGAGTAAAAATCCTCTTAGTCCATATGCCCCTCAAAATTTGCCTCTGCATCCATAAAATCCTGCACAGCTATCAGACTGCTTTGCAGTCTGCTGATGAACAACCACTTGATTCCTTACCTTCTGCTTTTATCTCTGGAAGTCTCTGATTCAAGCCCATTTTGTCAGTCAAAACACTTGATTTTGAATTTGTTGAGCACACTAGGATTTTTCTACCCTGCAGTTAGAGAACGTGCTGCTGAGACCTTAAGAAGCGTAAAGAACTGGACATGTTTCTGGACATGTTTAAGATAAGCAACCTCCACTGGCAGAGTCACCTTTCTGTTGTGCCAGGACAATGATTATGCACTGCCTGCAATGTCTAGGATTTTCCAAAAAGTCTCTCATTTCAGCAGTGAGGAAATATCACCTCTTTACTTAGGAAATGGCTCAGCTACTTGAGTTGTCATCTGGGAGGCAAGATGTCTCCTACTGCTAGTGCTGCATTGTCCTGAGCTGTGAACACTCTCGGGGCTTCCTCTCCAGGTCTTCTACTCACGCTGGCCAAAGCACAGAGTTGGTGAGGGTGTTGTACAAGGATGGTCTTAAATAGGCCTGCTCATCGTACATACATTTCCCTCCGTCTGGAGTGGCAAATCCTTGTACTTGTCCATCTTTGTACATCCCATTAACTTTTCCCTGTCAAGTTTAGTATCAGTCATACTTGATCCTTAAACTCATGTTAGCAGAACTGCTTCTCTTGTGGACTAGGTGCTTTGCCTAAAGCAACACCAAATGATCTTCCAGCTCCCTCCATTCAGCTCTCATTCCCCTCCTTGCTCATCTTTTATTGAGCCCAGACAGCCTTCAGCCCTGTGCACATTCCTTCTTTGTTAAAGGACCTGCTCTGCCCCAACAAAGTCTAGCATGAACTCTGGTAAATACAGTTATAAATATTTTAGGTTAGAGCATCAGTACAGTTTGTTCAATATGCCAGAAATCTTCAGCAGACCCAGAGCTCACTTTATTCCCCACAGTAAGCCATTTTTAATCCTTAACATTATAAATGATATTCCCTCTCATGCAGCTTTTTCACTGAAGCCTGGAAAATGTATTCACTCTCCTCCCACCTATTAAAAAGGTTTGTGTTGGAGAAGATCTAGATTTACAACACTGAGGATGGAAGAGGTGTTTAGGTAAACATCGAGAATGCTCTGTCAGGGCAGGGGTCTTGTACAGCATCGACAAGTTCCTGGTGCTGCTCCAGGAACTGGCTGCTGCCATGCACTCACCTTCTCCTTGCTGCTTCAGCCATAGCAGAGGAGAGATTTTTATTGAGGTATAGTACCACCAGCTCACAATTTATCTGGCAAAGCTGAGTTTGACAGGGAATTGCCTGGTTTCATTTGGCAACTTGTATAACCCACCCAAGCCACTCCATTAGCTCTCTTCTCCACTGATATTGAAACAGCAGCCAGAGGGACTCAAACCTGTCCAAACTGATCTAAGACTTCCTAGAATTGCAGTTTCTGTGAGATTATATTTATATTTTTAAGCAGAAGACTGATGTGGAAATATGACTTATTTAGTTGCAGCTAGATTTCCAGTTTGGCCCAATTTCTGGGGCTTCAGAGACTATGAGGATGAATTTTCAACTTTGTACCAGAGGAAATCAGTATATGGAAAGGAGTTAAAGAATAATGAAGAAGAAGATTTTTTCTTCGGGAAAGGGTTGTACTGTGCACAGACAAGAGTTTCAGGCTGGTTGTCTTCTAAATTGCTGTGCAAAATGATAAGGATAATTTTGTCTATATGAATGTGCAGGGTCTTTTTATTTTAAATGACATCTTTGAAAGGTTATACTCAGATACGTGGGTTTAGAATAAGTCAGGGAAGCACAGACAGAGCACAAGCAGAGGCAGACAGCACAAAGAACAAGTGAGCATATGCAAAGACAGTGCGAAGGTCCTGGTCTTTTCTACTGAATTTGATGCCAAAAAGAGATGTTGCAGACAGATGCAGCCATGTCAGAGACCTGCCAAGAGCTACGAGCTACAGCCCTAACAGAGAGGTAATGCAACACTGAGGAAAAGAGACTTCTGTATGCATTGTTGGAAATGAAATATATTTTTTCCTCCTCCAAACCCTTTTAAGCCTTTAATCTTAATCCTATTCATCATCATTAACTTCAGCAATTGGCCAAAATATTTAAATGAGGTGAAATGTAAAGATTTAGGAGTCTAGTGAAGTCTCATCAAACCACAAAAGAATAATCTCCAAAGATTAAGAAAGCTGCTATGACCCAACCTGTAAGGAATGAGAGGAGGAGGAGGGAGGGGGGCTTCTGAGATGAAAAGAAGTTACCAATTAGATCCTTCTACTAACAATATTGAGTCTTTTTCCCCCTTACAATAGCCCAGTGCAGAAAAAATTAGGGAAGATGAATTAAGAGTTTAAATCCAGTAAAAGGCACACACACACACGCACAAAAAGAGCAGGTAATATTTTAATAAGACTTAAATGGGTCTTTCAAAGGCACTGAAGAGCTCTTGGGCCCGCATCTCTCAGCATTTCTGGGTGTAAAATAGGCTTTTAACTATCAGTGCACTATGAAGTGCTTTGATGTTTATTCCCCTGATTTTCGTGCCTGCCGCCATTTGCTGTTGGTGGGTGCATGTGCGTGTGTGCGTGTGTATTCTCTCCTATGTTCATTCCCCCGCGGCACTCATTGTAACTTGGTTTCAGTTACGCTTTACTTAATGGGCACTTAAAATAAAATGGTACCCATTTCGCTTTAATTTCGAGAAAGGGGTAAAGGCCGTTCCCTTTCCATTTCCAGATGAAAGGAGCAGCGCTGCAGCTCCATAACGAACCTCAAATGAATTGGAGAGCTGATAAATTTAACGATCTCATCAGCATACAAATATATGTGTCTGTGTGCGTGCGTGTTTTTATGTGCACACACAGTTTGTATCTAAAACTGGAACTTGAAGGAGATGGGGGACCTACAGATGACAGATTTGAATGGTGAAAGAGAGCAGGTGAATTTTTGCAGTGCTGTGTTTCAGCCCCTCGTTGCGCATTAGTGACTGCCATGTGGCTGCTCTACGTCCCTGCTGAAGGCAGGAGGATAGCATGGCATGAAGGGCATTATTCAGCTCATTTAATGTAATCATAACATTGTGCACACCTGAATCCTCCTGCTATTGTCCCAGCAAAGAGTGAAGCTGCTGTAACATCTGATGTAGCTGCTAGTCCCAAATGGCCTTCTCAGAGACTGGGACATTTTATATGGGGACTGTTGTCAGGCCACTGAATTGTGCCCTTGAATTCCTGCTGCACCAGGGCCCTCTTCTGGGGCAGGGTCACATTTCTTTCTCTTTCCATGCCTGCAAAAGCACGGATGGATGTGTAGTAGGTTGAAAAAATCTGTAAAACTCAGTTGGGTTGTCAGGGGGCTGTATCATAGTTCTGAAGATGTGTGGATGCCCAAACTCTCTTCTACAAGTACTGGTAGTTCTGGGAACATCCAACCCCAGGGAGATGTCATATTTATGTACGCTTTGCCACTTCCGGTAGATGGTTATTTTGTGTCTATGGCTCCTCATTTTTCTCCTTCACATGGCCTGGGCTAATAATGCCAAAAGCATGATGGGTACATCATTGGAAAATACTGCAGCTTCTGGTAACTTCCTGTCTTACCCTCTCTGGTAGCAACACAAGTAAGGTATGGAACTGCCCTGCCGAAAGTGAGTGGTGAAAGTAGATTAGTTTTGGGAAAACTGCAGTACAGTCATTGGTCATGTATTTGAAGCTCTCGACTTGTATCTTAGCTTGAACCCATCCCATGCAGTTTAAGGACAGCCCTTTCTTCCTCTCAGGGAGTGTCCTTTTGATGGCAGTGTCAGGATGTGAGTTCCTACAGAAGAAGCTCAGCTTGAGTTGGGGAAATTTTGCATGGCCTGCTATAAAAACTTACCAGCTTGTGGCATCTTTACAATCCATATCTTCACTCCCACTGTGCAACCCTCCAAAAAACCCCACATCTCTGTCTCTATCTTCAGCTTCCACTGTGCCTTCGGAAAAATAAAGTGGTAAGGGCTGACTACAAAACTCTGCAATGAGAGCTTTCCCCTGCTCCTCTCTGAGCACTATGGCACTCATTTCTCCATCCTCTGACTGGCCTATTTTATCCCGGTCCTGGTCATCAGCTCCACTCTAGCAAACTGGAGCTTCCGGCTTCTCCTACCCATCTGTATAGCAGGCCACCGCAGGGTAAAATATCACCTCCATCAGCACTGACATCCATCACTTTAATGAACAGCAAAAATCAATCTCTAATTGACAAAAACATTTTTAATCAAAGTATGAGGCATTTGGAGCACAGAAGCAGCCTTTCATCTTCTGTCAGTTTTTTCCTTTACAAGTGGAAGCAGCATGGGTTTGTAGCTGGCCAAAGAGGCCAAGTGGTATCAGTGGAGGGAAGCAGGGACAATGCTTTCAGGTGATAGTATTAGAAAAAATCTGCTTCTCTTCTCTTAGCCTGCCAAAGCTCGATTTTGGTTTGTGAGTCAATGAAGAATATACAGCAGTAGTAGGAAGATATTGGAACGCCTAAGTTTTTAATTAGCATAAGCTCTCTAAGACATCACTTGGGCTATAATTTCTTTTTCCTTCTTTATACATGTACCAAACTCTTGCCACTAATGGCCTACCAGGAGGCCACTGAAACACAGTGTGCCACCAAAACCCATCACACTAACCAGGCAGGTGCAAAAGCTCAATTTAGCAGCACTGGTTTGTGTCGTAGAATTTTGGGATATTTCCTGTGTACATCTGGGAAATTCCTCAGGGCAGCTCTCCTGGTGGTGAAGACAGAAGAGACGGTAGTTATTGTAAGAGCAATTGCTTATAAACTTGTAGATGGCTGTGAATTACATATGAGTAAGTGAAAATACCTGCCAGCAGCACTGAAGGATTCTTTTTCCTCTGATTAAGGAGTCCCTCAAAGATTTGTAAGGTTACTCTGGGCAGCTTGGTATCCTTGCCAGTGTTTGTGAGCCATAAAGGGCAAGGGAAGGTTATTAGAGCACCATATGGATACTTGGGTCTTTTTGCCATTTCTTGTGAGAAGGTATTATTACAAAGCATCTTTATCTATGTCTGGCACAATTTGAGTGCCTTGGCATCGCTGCCAGTACCTGCACTCGAAAGGGTAAGGAGGAGAGGATCGGTAGTGACGCTGTCGTGGCACCTCTGCCAGTGCTTGAGAGGGAAGCAGTTTGGAAGATGCAGCAGTATTTGGCACTGTGAGGGCCCACTGGCAACGTGCTTACGAGAGGAGCAGTAGGGAGCTGCAGGAGTGCCTGATGCTGCCTGAGAAAGTTGGCACACCTTGCTGGATTTATGAAGGGAGCGATGGGGAGGGAGGGTGCGTCCTTGCCCATCACAGTTGCCAGTGTTTGCAAGGGAATTGGTCCAGAGGGCTGCAGTGGTACCCGAGCACCATCTGGCCACTCTGGCACTCTTGCTGGTGTTTGTAGGGTTGGCTTTGGATAATGTCTTTTCCTGATCAAAGGCCAGCATTTTGGAAGCAAGCCTGGAGTGTGTGTTACATAAATAGTTTGCTCTCCTGTCCAAATGGCTCCCACATCCACAGACTCTTAAGGGCTTCAGAGGAACTTCAAGTTGTGTCCTCTTGCAGAGAAACCACCTCCAAATTTACTGACCAGTGGGTTGTTAATTCACCCTGTCTTCCCCAGGTCTTGGCCAGAGAGAATTTGTTTGGAGAATGGACCCTTAATTTTCCTGGTTTTGAGTATAAGGAGAAGGAGCCAGTAGAATTCCCTTGGCTGAACTCACCACAGCTGCTCTCTGAAACCATAAGCTGTGCGTGTTGATGTTCAGCTGGAAGTAGGCTGGCATGTCTTGCTTTTAGGCTCAGTCAGACTTCTAAATGTTTCAAAGAAGATAGTGATATTTGCCCGTGTGTCTTATTTGTTCATCAGCAAAGCATGCCAATGCTAGTATTTTCAGTTTTCCTGAGCTTTAAGCATTCCTTGTCCTCCCCAGAGCTGCTGTGTGTAACCACAGGGGAAGAGATGGCTTTGAAAGAGCAGCCTGGAACAGTCTGTAACAACAGCAAGTGTGATGGGGTCCAAAGTAGGTCAGAAGAGCAAGAACTTGACTTTGCAGGTGGATGTGGAACATGAATCACAAAGGGAGATGGGGAATGAGACAGATACACACCAAGAGCCGCAGAGGGCAGGGCTTCAAGGAATGCTTCACTGAGCCCTGCGCACCAGCATGTGCAGAATGGCTGCAGGAAGGCAATGTGAGGAGCACAGTAGCTGGTGACTCGCCTTGCCTAGTGTATGAACATTTGCCTCCTTCCATAAATGAAGGCAGAACTGTGAGTCACTGCAGCTGTGGAGATGCCAGGAAGCATGGGAGAAAGCAGAAGAATGAAACACACTTACAGTCTCCTCTCCCAGAAATACTTGTCTCTGCTGCCTCAGTCAGTGCCTTCAAGACCATTTTGATGAGCGTTGTTTTTCCACTGGCTGAGGCAGTGTAGATGCTGACATTCATAAAATATGCAGAGTGCCTGGCCAGGTTGCTGGATTTTCTTGCTGCAAGCCTTTCCTACTCTGTGTTGAAATATATGGATGTCTTTCACTTATAAAGATGGATGTGTTATCTAGATTGCAGGTTTCCCATGTGTCATGCCAGATGTCACGCTCAGTCCTGAAATATGGTGGAGAAGGAAGGGGGGTAAAAGTGAGCTCTGATTTAGGCAGAACCACTTTAGATAATTTTTCCTTCAAAGGTGAAACGGAAAGCCATTGTGTAACAATAAAGCTTGCCAGTTTGAATCCTGCCCAACTCAACAAATTTGGAAGCTGCTACCATGCAGCAACCTATGGGATGCTACATGAGTTGGTAATTTCCATCCAGTTCTGGTGGGCAGGCATTCACATCAGAAAGCCCATAACTTCAAAGTGACCCCCTTTTGTTGTCAGACTCTGCGGAAGGGCCATGGGCTGAGCGGGACACTGAGAGTAATTAAACCTGTGGCCTCTAGGCCACAGTACCTCCAAGATGGGATCCAGGAAGGCCACACGAACTGATCATGAGGTTAAACATTCATAATGATCATAAAAACTTTGGGAACATCTTCCCCCAGCACTATCTGTGGGATAGGCATGCTTTTCAGAATATATGGAAGCTGGGAAAAATTTCAAGAGTCCATTGGCTCTAATACTGAGATTTCAGAAGAATTGAGATCTGTTCCTCTTTTTTCTTTTTCTCCTAAATAACTTGGCATTTTCCGGAAACAGATGAGGAACCCTTCTATAAACGATAATATAAAATTTCTTATTCTCTAGTCTTCCTTACTTAACAGGCTGGATGCCTGAGGGATTCGTACACTTCAAATTTGTGTGCTTGTGAATGCACACATATGCGTATGCAAGTTTCTGGTCTCAGCCATGGTAGCCATATCAATCCTCCCTTTGTACTAATCCAGCTCCCTCTTGGCCAGTTTGACTAACAAAAATTTACCAACCAGGCAGCAGAGTGGAGAGAATACATTAAGAAAAACAGCATCGAATGCAGCCTTGCGAAGAGCCATTGGCATCAGTCATCCCACAACAATCTGTACCACACGCCTCCTCTCTGTAAGGCCAGAGACAGCCTTTCCCAGCCTGCAGCCCTTTTACAACATTAAATGTAATATCTTTCTTCCTCTTCTGTTGCAGCAGATAGGAATTCTGTTCAAGACTTCTCTTTAGAAAATTTTCCTCCTTTCAAAATTTGTGTTTGACTTTGCAAAAAATTTATTCTAAGCTTGAAAAATTGCTTCTATATCCAGACTGTTTGCTGTTCCTTCCAGAATAGGATAGCCCCAGGTACTGCTGCCAGATGAGTGAATTATCCTGTCCAGTTTAAGGTGGAGTTATCAACACATCCGCTGGGAGCATACATAACTACCCGACAGACTGAGATCTTTTCTGTTCTTTGAGCTGAATATAATTTCAGCCTGTCACTCCTTATCATATCCCCTTTAATCATGCAAAATATTTCCTCCCCTTCTCTCTCTCATCCTGCTCACAGACTTATCATTTTCCCCTTTAGCCTTCATTTAGTTGCAATATTCACATTGTATTATACATTCTCTATACAATTAAGTAGGGAAATTGTCACCACGGGTTGTCTGTGAGGCCAGAAGTAAGAATGGGTTCAAAAAACGATTAGGGAGTGCATGGAATAGTCCATCAAGGGCTATTAAACTCAAATATATAGGTAAACACTGGCTCAAGAAGTCCCTAGGCTTTACATTGCTCTATGCTGGGAGAATATACTGGGGAGAAACAATGCTGTATTTTTGTCAGTTTTTTTATAGCCCTTTCATAGGGTATTTGCTTGTGGCCAGTGTCAGATACGGCCTGGGAGCTAGCAGGACCTTTTAACCTGACAGCACTGGTTTTGTGTTAATAAGTTTGGGATGGATGTTTTATCAAATTACACATAAAACACCTTGTTCTGTTGTTACAATTATTGCACAATATAACTTTAAGAACTGCACCCTGAGATTTACAGCATTGTAGAGTCTTCCTGGACTTCTCCAGAGATCCTCTTGATTTTTCAGACTGCAATTATTCTTGCTTCTTGCTGGTTTGGCATAAGTGCTTGAAACAATTAATCTTCAAGGGAATTAATCTTTTTGTGCTAAGGGCTGTACAAATCCAGAACTGAAGCAATCTGGATGCATTAGATGTATGTTTTCCTGGTTGCATCTCAGTTTGTTATCCAAGTTAGAAGTCTCGGGGGACAGGGAGAAGGAATGATTGTGAAGGGAATTTTTATGATTTTAAAATTCACTGCATAGCAGTCCTCTTCCTTCTCATGCTCTTGACTTGTTTTATACAGAATTTGTTATGACAGTATCCTCAAAATGCACATTTCTGCTTCCTTTTTTGCCATTGGAAATATTAAGATTCTAAAGTGTTCCGTTTCAGAATTTGAGTCAAATTTACTGAGGGAAAAGCAGACTCATCCTCATGTCCTCTTCCCCTCCTTCTTCCCTCCCTCTCCTCAGTAAAAAAATAATCCAGCAGTATTTTAAAAAGTGTGAGGAAACAGACTTCCTCCATTTAAGGACCTCTCAATTTGGTATTGAAATTTCTCCTGACTTAACCAGCATTTGACCACGGACTTCCCAAACTGGAAGAAGCTGTTGCTCCTGTTTCAGCCTGTTGCCTGTCTCCCTGCACCCTCTCTTCCCTACTTGCCTCTCTGTGAATACAAGCTTTGTGATTTGATGTTCTGCTTTGCCTTGGGTGTCAGACAGTTGCCAGCTGGTGGAGAAGGGATCAAAAATCCATGGAGTCAATCAGTTGATTGATCAGTTGATTGGGGAGTTGGTAGGAAGTTGTGATACTGGTTTTCTGCCAACTTGTTCACACTCAAATAAAAGGAAGGTGTAACTTAGGTACCTCCATAACCTATTATTTTGGCCTGAAATAAAGCATCAGGTGCATAGTCAATCGCATACTAGTCAGGTGGATGTGTAATAAAAGCAGTTTGAGTATGCTGAGGCCACTGTAAGTCAAAGACTGACTGAGTTGGTCCACAGCTGTATTTTACCCTTCTACCCCTCTCTTTCTTCCTCTCTGCTGGTTTGAAACAGTGAGCACAGGCTGTCAGTATTTACCCAGGCACAGAGCTGAGAGAAAAACTCCATACTCTATTAGAGTTTTGAGTTTGCCTCTATGCATCATAAAAAATAAATAAATAAATAAATAAAAAAGATAGAAAATCACAAACACAGCTTGCTTTGTTTTGGAAGGTTTTTGCTTTTCAGTTCACGTTTAATGATGTAATTACAGTAAAATACTCTCAAAATTCAAGACCTAATTAAAGCAAAGAATAAAACCTCAATTGATCCATTATTTAGGTTGGTGAGAAGTGAGCATAAAGAAGCAATGAAAAAGTTAGTGCATTATGAGAGGAAAGAAGCATGCTTCCCTTTGGAGAATACTGATGGAAGGAAGACCTTGGGACAGTAACAGCCAGCAAGGGATGCACTTAAATTTTTTACAGACAGTTCCTCTTCAAACAGAGAAGAATGGGGCAAACGCAAATGTATCAAAAGGATACTTTTCCCTGACAAATGCAGGTGTTGCTGGATGTGTCATTCAGAAGCTGTCTAGTCTAATATTCTCCTTTTGGCAGACCAGTCCCCAAACTACAGAGTAAGAAATGAGCTCTGAACTCCCCAGTTAAGTTTTTCTGTCCCTGAGTGGGCACAGTTTGTCTGAAAGTCTGCATTGCTGCCTGTGTCTGCCTCTGATGAGTGCAGAGTAGGATGGCACTTTTGGGTCTAGCTTTGCAGCATTCAGGGAGGTGTGAGCAAGAGGGATTTATGGTGGCAGAAGCTTGGCTGTGCCCGAGAGCACTCAGCTCTTTGGATGGAGCACACTGTCTTAGTCATTGTCATCATTCATCCTCTCTCCAGCAGGGGCTGGCCAGAAGGAGCTGAGCCACAGGGCAGATCTGACCCACCCCGACCATCCTACTCTGATGGCTCCGATCAGGATCTTTCATTTCCAATATCCTCCATAAATCTGCTGGCAAAGCTTTAACCACCTTTCTTTAGTAGTTCCTGTAAAAAGCAGAATGACAAAAAATTTCACTTTACCTGAAGGTGGTTTTAAGCTATAAAAATAGGCATGTTGTTTGGTTTTATGAAGACCAACTAAATTATTATAAAGATTTTTGTTATTCTGGATTTCCTAGGTGACAACACTGACTAATTCAAAACTCATTCCGTATTATCTTACTTACTAAGGCATCTCTATTGTTCCTGGAAGTGCTAATGTTAAAGTCTGGGGTAACTGCCCTCCTGGGTCCAACATCCCTCCACCTGCCTTATCATTCCTATTGCATTTACACCTGAGTGATACTATAAGGGGCAATAGCTGCGAGAACTCAACATCTCTGAAATTCATCTCTCTGCACTACGTGCTTAATTTCAGATGAATGCTCCAAACGACTGCCCTTTTTGTTTAGACTTAGCTTGGAGAACAGTGATTTCAAGGCATCTCAAGGAACAACCCCATTTGACCAAATGGAATTCAGGTCATTTCTACTTGAATTTCTCTTTTGGGGGTGTAAAATACAACTGCGAGAAAGTTACAGTCGGATGTGTATGTGTCAGGTTGGAGTTTAATCAGTGAGTAAATCTCTGCTGCCCTTGCTCTGCAGACCTTTGCCAAGGGACAAAGCAATTACAGCTCTGTGTACAGATGGAGTCCCAAACAGCTTGAGATGGTTTCTGCCATACATCAGTACATAAAATAGATTGCCAGTTCCCTCTATGAAAGGCAGTACCCAGGTTGTGTTTCCCTAATGCCACCTGGGGAGGCAGAGTGGCCCTGAGTTGCTCTCTGTAGCAGGTTATAGCAGAAATGCTACAATTTAATCCTGGTAAAGCCAAACCACTAGTAATTGCTTGGAGCAAGAGTAGGAGAAATTCTGCTTCCTCCAGCCAGCTGTAGATGCTTCAGGTCAAGCAGTAGTTTCTCACACTTCTGCTTAGCAAATATGCCTTTAGAAATGTGCATAAAAGGCAAAATAAACACCGGCCCTAAATCTGCTTTGTGAAAATGGACTGTCACGGTCTCAGCTGGGTTTGTATCTGAACGCATACAGAATAAAGCAGGATAATAAATGCTGACTACATAGCTGCTTTTGTGTCTATTTTGACAGATCTCAAAGTAGTATCCCCAAATTCCTCCAAAATCAAAATGTTCTATTTTCCCATTTTCAAAAAAAAAATTAATTCTTGGTTTCATGTCAATTGGAAGCAACTTCTCTTTAAAATAAAACCTCTAATCATTTTTAATTAAATGCCTGAAATAGAAAAAAAATTATTTGGTTTAGTTTGAAACAAAACTTTTGCTGATGTTCCAAAATCACCAGCAAACCGAAACATCAGCCTTGAGTGTGCAGTTTAACTGTATCAGTGTAGCTGAAGAAAAATGACATTCAACACCATGCCAGCAGCAGTGGTTAAACTCCACAATTGTTTCTTTTATTGTCCTCCTTTGCACAGATTTTAAATCCCTTGTTCCGCAATTAACTTTTCTTTTCTGCTAAAGGCTCTTGTCTCTCTTGACAGGCTCTCTGATTACAAAATGTCTGCTGCAAACTCAGGAATGGCAGCAGATCCGAGGATAGGAAATCTGTTTCCTCCAGTCATTACCTGAGTAGATTGGAGTGTCTGTGAGCTGTAACGGGCAGGGGAAGAGGGTGTGTGGCCAGGGATCCTGCAAACATCGAGATTCCCAATGACAGTCCTCTACCTTGGCTTTTTTCACCCGTTCAAACTGCTTCCCTTCTTCCTCTGAAATGCATTTTCTGGAGGAGGATGGGGCACGTTCCACTGGCAGAGGGATCAGTGTTTTCACTGGGAAGCCTGATCTGCTCTTTCCTGTAGCTGGTGGCAATTTTCCTTCTGCTCCTGTCTCAGAGATAAGCCCCTTGCTTTGCTTGTCATTGTCAGTCACGAAATCAGCTACCATTTCAGGGCACCTCTCAGAGTTTCCAAATGCCTTTGACGCATTTTGCCTAAACAGGAGACTGCTGAGAATAGCTACTAAATCTTTAAATCTGGTTTCACACTTAGTCGTCTTTGTGACTTTAAGTTTGTTGTTGGCATAGCTGGTGTTCCAGGTCACTGAGAGTCTGGGATTATTACTCAAAGACTTGGTATTAATATGAGAGACTGGCAGTTTTATTGAGCCACTCCACCCTGGCTGGGGTTCTAAACTAACTAATTCTCTGCAGACCTGTCCCTGAGTGCTCTGTGTCTGGTGTAAGGGATGGATGGGGAGGGGGAGCATGTCTTTCCCTAGGCCCTTCCAAAGGATCAGGGAGAAAGGTAAAGTCAGAATGTTACTGTACCACTATTTCTTTCTTGGTAGGAAATCAGCAAAACTTCTCCTCAGGACGGGGCAAAGGTCCTTGTTTCCACTGAGTGATACAAACTCGCTGCCATGTTGTTAGTGTCTAAAAACTCTTGATTCTCAGTTCTACACACTTTCCTTCCTCCTTGCAGCTTAATGAAACCATTCACTCAACTGGCTTTTATCCCTCCTCCCCTTCATCTCCATCTGTCCACTCCAGGTGGCAGCTCATCTGGATGAGAGTGTACCTTCAGTATCATGGCTCATGCAACAGTGATAGCTCCTATGTACAGCTTCTGTTGGATGTGTTGCAGATTAATTATTCTGAATTCTGGAAAACACACAGTTAAGATGGGCAGGAAGAAAAATGTTTGGATTTTACCATCTACTTCACAGCTCTAACAGTATGTGACGCTCTAAAGAGAGCTTCTTTTCTGCATGTTTGGGCACAGATTCATTTCATGGAAGTATCTCCCTAAACAATTTACAAGATGAAAATTATGGTTGTGTATTAATGTGACAGAATATACCCAACTGCAACCACCTTCTGCAACTTCTCAGTTGTCATGGGCTCTGAAATCAGGTCAGTAAACAGAATTTGGCATAAAACAAAAGGGCTCAAATTATCTGGGGGTAACCAGCCATTTCCATGGTGGGAATAGCAAATGAAATGTTTCTAGACCCAACAAATACTTGTGACACTTGGTTTCCGTGGAACAATATTCTTCCTCCACATCCTAAGACTTCTTGGTTCTTTCTGTCTGGCTCATCCTCTGTTAGTTAAACATGTCTGTCTCTCAGTAGTTTCCAGACTCCTTTCTCATCTTTTGTATCTGTTCCCTACAGCTGAGACACCAAAGCAGCCCTCTGGAATGCTGTCTCATTCTACAAGCATCCTGTCAGAGTTCCCACTGAACATGATTATAAAGCCCAATTTGAAGCCAGTATTGATACTGCTGTTGAACAAAAGGCTAGGCTGCATGTCTTCTTTTGGTCTTGCCCTGGCAAAGGGAGTCTAGGAGTATCAGTTTCCCTTCCTTCCTCTAGATGCAATCCCTAGATGCTGTGTGGAGGGGAGAAGTATTTCCCATTCCCTTCTCTTTTGCTTCTTTCCATAGCTGTGATTGTTGATGTTGCTCATAGCCGCAGTCTGATTTATTCTCTCAAAAGCTCAAACTTTGGTCCAGCTCTTGAAGCCACCATTGTCCTGCAGAACTCATTCTTTTGCTGGCTTTACCTGCTTGCACTTTGGCAGGGCAGAGGATTCAAAGCTAAATGATTGCCAAATTTCATCAGGAGCTACTGTCCTTCCAGAGCTTTTTGATTTTCAGATATTGCTACCCCTGGCTTGGTCACTGTCAGGTTACGGTGGGCTTGGCTTTTATATTTTTTTCAGTGGGTAGAAGTTAAAGACCTGCCAGCAGATCTTCCTCCAAATGCTGTGTCCTAGCCCACCATCTCTGCTGGCATCTTTGCTTAAGCAAGTTGGCTTTACTTTACCCTACTTCTTGAGTATCTTCCCTTTTCACCCCCTTCCACCTCTCTAATCCCTCACAACATATCTTTTAATCTCTCCTGCTCTCTCTGAAATCTGGGTTCCTACAGTGCTATGCTCTGTCCTTCACTTGTGGTCACACCTAGTTGTCCACATATTTGCCATCTCTGCAGATCTGAAAGCCTTTCCCAGGTGTGAGAAAACAGCATGCACAGCTGCATTTCCCCAGCACGCATCCCACTGCTCTCTCTGGAGCACAGCGCTGAGCTGCTCAGTCCCTGGAAGAGCCAAGGCATTCCACACCACCTGCTTGTGCAGGTTTGTCTGCAGCGTCTGCTGTCTCTAACTGCTGGCTGAGAGTGTGGGGAGGGGGCTGGCAAGAAAGGATTATATTCATTACAATATTAAATAAATCAGGTGGAATTAGCTCTGAGCAGAAAGCAGCAGCTGGCTTTCACAGTGTTGTGACAGGCTCCGTCAATTATGCAATGCAAATAGAAACTGTCTGACTTTTGTGGCTCCTAGGCCATGACAGGCCTGGAAAGGCTGGCAACTTCTTATGATCTCCTCCAGTAAATCTGTCCTCTGCCCCAGCCTCTGAGAACCTCCTGCCTCCACTGAAGAGCACCCATTCCTCAAGTCTGGCGTCCATCAAAGCTGTGACAGGAGGGACCTCCAGAACCTCCAGACTCCTCTGTGCACCCTTATGGCCCAACATGGGAACAAGGAAGCACTTGGTTAGCTTTATTCTCACTGATGCAGTGGGCTATTGATTTTAACTGGTAGCTGTGCTGTGGTAGTTTTTTAATGCTTTGAGCAGCAAAATGAGGCCATGATACCAGCACCATGGCGCTTGCCCTAATTACTCTGCAAGGTTAATTTGTTGAGGCTGTGAGGGTATGTGTGCCTGACAGATTGATTCCTTTGTATTATATTAGCTAAGGGAGGACACTGAGTTTCATATGTATATGGGGGAGGGTGAACAATTAGACGAAGGAGATCTGCTCTGGTAGCATAGACAGGTCAAGGTTATGCTGAAATGAAATTATAGCTGAAATACAAAGAGTAAAACCATTGCTAAAAGACACCAAGATGGATCAGGATGAAAGCTCTTGAGGAGGAGACAGATCCTTTGAATTCAGATGATAATGGACTTGTAGAGGTGCTCAATCTTGACACGAGACTGTGGGGAGGATGGTGTTATATATTTCAATGTGTATGAACAGAGGAAATTTTATTTTAATCTTGTTTGACAGAGTCTGGCTGTGACTGAAAGTTAAGAAGATTACTGTCCAGGGTCAAGAGCTACAGTATGGAGCTCTGTGCCATGGACACAGGTCTCTGCAGACAGCAAAAAATAGTAGATAATGATTTACGACTAAATCACAGAAGATCAGACTTCTCAAGAGAACTTCCTTTCCTTATTCCAAAAATCATCATACTTCCAAACAGAGGAAGCTCGTGTTACAAGAATACTGTCTTGCTAAGAATACTGTCTTGCTAAAAATACTGTCTTCCTTTAAGAAAGTGAGATGGCCCCGTTTGCTGTAGAAGAGGCTAATCACCAGGCAGAGATGTTATGGAGCATATCTCATCAGAGACATTAGAGATATCTCAGCAGAGCATATCTGAGCAGAGCAAGAAAGAAGGTAGTGAAATAAGTGTGAAAAGGCAAGGTGGTGGTTCCAAATGCACTCATAAAACTAGAGCCAGAAGATGAGGATATCTGGAGAAGACCATGACACAGTGGTAAGTATTTCCTAGAAGTAACCAGGTGACCATATTCACCTCCCAGTAATGCCCCCATGTCTTGTCAAAAGAGCAAGTACCTTCTCATCCATGAGCTGTCAATCCAGGAAACTCCATTCCAGTGACAATGGGGAGCAATGCCCTAGGTCTGAGTGTACCTCCAGGTACATAGGTTTTGTTCTGACTAGAATGTAGGAGATCAGTAGAGATGTAAGCAGCTCCTGATTTGTATTTCCAGCCTTCCACGGAAAGCTTATCTTAGAGCAAAAGAGTTAGCAGGGGGAGCTCTTCTTTTGCCTTTAGCATTGCCTCTTCCCCTGCACAACCTTAGTGAATCCTCCCTTGCTGTGATTTCAGATATAAATCTGAAATTCTACCTGCTTAAAGATGCCATAGTACTCGTTGGAAGAGTAAAGGGAGTAAGGCAAAGTTCCACTCTTGTGTAATTACATCCTCCCTTCGTAACTTCTCCATCAGCGGTAGTATAGAAAAGATTTTTTTTTCTGCAGCTAGGAGGAGACAGAACAAGAGGTCTACTGGTAAGAAGTTTGTCTTGGATTTGGTCTCATCCGGTATGTTATGTGATGTCAAATTTCAAAACAAACTCAGGACTGCATGAAACCAATTGGTAAGGCTGCACCCCCAGAGAACTGCCCTAGCTGCAGCAATGATGTTTCACCCAGCCCATGTCAATCAGAGGGTGGAAAGAAAAGGAAAAGCATCTTTTGTCTTGCATTAATCTAGAAGCAGTTTGTGGAACGGATCTGAGTGAGGTGAGTGGGAGGATGAAAACTTCCCTGGCACATTTTGTGATTTAAAAATAATAACAAAAAGAAACCCCTTGTGTTCTGAAAACTCTATTAAAAGAAATGTACTTACTGCAGAAGAACAGCATGAAAGCAGAGAGTAAGGGCTTCAGCAAGGGGAGTCTGAAAAAAGATTGTATTTGGGGCCAACTTTAGGGAGTGGAGCTGGGAGCTGAAGGAAACAAATGGCTTTGCAGTATCTGAAGTAAATGAAGCCAGCTCAATATATATTTATTTGGAGCAGCCAGTTACCTTATGCTGAGTGTTGGGGAGGCTGGGAAGGAAACCGTGTCCCCTTGCAGACCAAGTGGCAGAAGGAAGCAGCTTTTGGCTGTCACACAGAGGCTCATGTGCGGTTTGAAAGAGACAGACTCCTCAGGAGGTGTTTTCTGAGAAGCTTACAAAAATCTCCCCCAGTTGCAGAGAAAATTACCTGATCTTCAAGAACCACTGGTTTACAATCGTGTAACCCAGAGCCCTCCCCTTTGCTCAGCTTGGGGCAGGGGAAATCATTTGGAGAACCTAAAAGCAAAGGGGCATTTTAATACCAATGTGGTGTTTGTTGCACAGGAAAAGAAAGAGAGGGGGCTTACTGCCTTGTGCTCTCAGTAACAATGGCAAATTTTAGAGGTAAACATTGGAAAAGGGAAACAGAAAAACTAACACCTGAGAGCACTAGTGCAGGGAAATAAGAGTGGTAAGAGAAAAAAATGTGAAATGCTGAAGATGAAATGTGCTTTATGTTTGTGGAAAGGTGGGAACTGTGACAAACTCAGACCTGGAGTTTATGTTTTATTATATATTTTCCTCTTGACCCTTGGAGAATACACAAATAAAATCAATTAATGGGCCTTGAAGAAGAATTACTTTAAACTGTTCAATTAAACACTGCAATGCAGAGAACAGAAAGGAGAGGGGGGGAAAAAAACAATAAATACATCTGAAAAAATGGACTTGTCTGAGGCGCCTGGGCCCCGACATGCACCATTACTGACGGATCGAATCACACTTCCATTAACACCATAATCTTATAGACTCCACAGGCCGTAAAAAAGGGATTTACTTTAATCAGGTTTGGTTAGGGCTGAATTTGAAAAGCGCTACAAGTGAAATAAAACACGACCTCATCCCCCCTTTGATTTTCTTTCTTCTCACTCTGGCTCTCTAATTTACAATTTGCCAGCCACCAGCGGTTCATTTCTAATGGCTGCGATCCAGTGGTGTATGTCGCACTCTCTCCCTTTTTGTGGCGGAAATGATTAGGGAGAACATAGACCTTTCATTTCCATCCCCACCTCCTCCTCCCCTGGGCAAGCACCCAGGATGCAGCATTTTCTTCCACAGGGGCTTTAGGGGCTCCACATTTGTCTGTTCCACACCCTTTCCCTGGGGCTGATATTTGGTCAGTCGGCCTGTGGCTGTGAAGAGATTGTGAAGGAGGGGGAGGTATGGGCTGGAGATGAGCAAGTTTGCCCATTGGCTTATAAGGACGAGTATTGACCCCTGAGAAGAACAGGAAGCCACAGAGTGTCAGAGTAGTGGTTTCTACTTCTCTTTCCACCTCCTTTTTCCTTGTCTCTTCTCCATGCTTCAGCCTGTTCGGTTTATCATGCGGGGCCAACTAAGTGTTGTGATTTCTGTTCCTCTTGTAATTCATCTCCAAAAAGGGCAAATCCAACACTGTGCAAAGGCTGAGCTATCAAGTGTGTTTGCTTTTGCTGCCCTGACTCTCTCACAATCACTAGTGACAGTTTAGAGAGGTGCCTTATTGGGTGTCACGGTTAAATGTCAGCTGGCAACTCAGCACCATGCAGCCACTTGCTCACCAGGACATTGGTTGCCAGGGTCCAAGCTGGTTAACTCCACTGTTAGTCAGCCTGTTTTCTTCTAGCAGATTCTGTTGTGCTTTTCTAGAAGTCACATTTTTGACCCAAGGTAATGTCAGCACTCAGGTGGCAGCAATGAGGAACTGAAGATCACAAGGAAACCTTGGGCTTGCACTTATAGGAAAAAAAAAAATAAAATGAAGCACAGAACAGTCAGCTGGAATAGCTGCTGCTGCCCATGCCACTGTGCACTGGCCTGTGACAGGGTGCTGTGGTGTAACAGGCCAGTTTAATGGGAAATGGATTGGCTAAGTCCTGGGTGCAACACAACAAAACTCATAGCACCTGTGGAGGACTCTGCTGGGTCAGATGTGGGATAAGAGTTGCTTTATGATAGCTGGATGCTGACAGGTGCATTTTGATTCCCAGCCTGTGGAAAACCATCAAGTTTTTTCACAGAGTTGCAGCTTCCTGAAATTTGCCCTCACTTACCTTACATTCCCTCTTTCTTCTCCGACACACACCCACTATGTGACTGAAGATGTAAAATCCTTGGGCTTAGCTGGAAAACACTACCCATTTCTCCCACACAGCTCTACAAAGGTATACAACAAGACTGGACTTATTCCTCAAGGTTTTAATGATAAAGATTTAAGGCCAAATAAAAGCAGTAGGCAGAAGAACAGTTTAAGAATTGCATTGGGGATCTGGTTGCATAGCCACTCTTGATTTCCTGAGCACTGGAAAACGGAGGAAACATTATTCCTTAGTCCAGCTGGGAAAACGTGGTACTGGAGAGCTGTAATGGAGAGATGAAATACCACCCTTCTAGGTCAGTAGTGCTTGATGACTCCTAAGGCAAGAGGGAAGGAATATGTTCTGTAAGAAAGGAAACCCATCAGAATGCTTCATAAAATTAGGGTGCAAAATTTACATAGTCCTCCTAAAAGCAGAGAAAGCATTTTGAATTTGTTCAGGTTGTTCAGTACAACCAGACATGAAGAATGACAGATGAAAGAAGGAAATGTAGAGGAAAATGAAAAAGCGAAGGGAAATGCAGGGAAGGGGAGAGTAATAAGGAGTAAAAGGAATACTGGCAAAGAGTAATTTCAATTTAAAAGGAGATGCTACATGGCAAAGAGACTCTTACATGGACATTATGGGTGTTCATATGTGTGCTTGTAAGGTTGAGAGAGAAAAAAATGGGGAGGAAACTAAAGGGAGGAAAGCAAAAAAAAAAAAAGTCTGAACGAGAGTTTGGTCATGGGAAGGCAAGGCTAATGTTAGCAATTGATAATAAAGGCAGGAAAAGGGGGGAAAAAAGCATACAATTCACTTAAAAAACTCTCCAAGTTTAAAAGCTCCCCAGAGGCTTTGTAATAGAAAAGGGCTTTTAAGCGCTATTTTTTCCCCCTGTTTTTCCTTTGGGGCTGTCTCAGAGGGATGATTTATCGTCTAATGTATTTAAAGTGACAAGGCCAATTTTTGCGCGTGTGCTGCAGCGGTGCCAGCAGCTCTTCTCGCGGTGCCGCAGGAGGCACCCCCACTGATGGCTCTATGACACGGGCACGCACCTGGGTCTGTGAGACGGGGACACACCTGGATCTGTGACACGGGCACGCACCTGGATCTGTGAGATGGGGACACACCTGTCTCAGTGACACGGGCACGCACCTGGATCTGTGACACGGGCACACACCTGGATCTGTGAGACGGGCACACACCTGGATCTGTGACACGGGGTCACACCTGGCTCAGTGACACGGGGACACACCTGGATCTGTGACACGGGCACACACCTCTGTGCCCCGGCAGCGCTGCCAGCCAGGGCAGGACACGCCCCGGCAGCACAAACCGGGCGGGGAGCAGCATCCCAGGGCGCTCCTCGCTTAGGTAGCCGAAAGAGGAGAAGTGGGTGTAACGATACAGAGAGAGGATGGTGAGAAGCTGAGCCTGATTCCTGCACCCAAGAAAAACGGAGCCTGGGTGACCTTTGGAGACACAGATCACTGTCCATTCCCTTGCCGTGCTGCCTTCTGCCACAGCGGCTGGCCCATAGCTCTGCCACAGCCTTGGCTTCTGCAGAGCTGTCTGCAGGCCACTTTGGGCTGTTTCTAGTCACTGGTGACTCGTGAGATTTTTGCCTTCTTCTCTGGGTCTTTTTGTGGAGACTTGCCACTGAGGCATGACTGCAACCCTGTTCTTTATGCCACTACAGCTGCTGCAGGCAGTAAGCCTCACCTTCTCAAGGAGAGTTTAAAAAAACACTCAAGGCTAAGTTTGTTTGGTTGGGTTTTTTTCTTAATATTGAGCCTATGTTTACTTTTGCTCTATTACACTTATATTTATACCCCTTAATACAATTCCTCTACTTTCTTTGTATTTACACACTTGTAGATGGTTAATCTTAGCCCTTGCCAAGCAATACATATTTAATTATTTTAATCTCTTCTCATATGTCAGTGCTTTCAGACCCTTAATCACTTTTTTCCCTGCCTCTCTTCTCTGAATTCCCTGTGCTCATCAACATCTTCTGTAAATATGTGTTGCCCAGAATTGAGGGCAGCATTCCAGGTGCTGTCCTGCCAGATCTGTACAGAGGGCCAGTACCTCTTCACTTTCTGACATGATTTCTCTGCAGATGAAGCACAGCATTATGTTAAATTTTTGCTTCTGCTGCTGCTGCTATATGGCATTGCAGATCTGTAACTTAATTTGCTGTCCACTATATCCCACTGCCCTTATTTGATCATTACCAATTTTCAAATATACCTCTCTTTTAACATCCTGGTTTCCATTTATTTCCCCTCATATGTACGAGCCTGGATTATTATAAGCTGATTCTCATTTTCTCTGCTGGTCCCTACTCATAACATTTTGGCTTATGTTGTATTTGTCTTTCTACAGTAGTGGGTAATGGAAGAAGCTATTCATTTTTCTGTAGCCTTTTATTCAGTTTTTGATCCTCTGCTCCCCACGATTCCATGTGCTCGTTTGCTCACTCCTTCCCTGGAACTGTGCCCCTTGCTCACAAATGGTCAACAGCCAGGCAGCTGTGTCTTGTGTCTGTTAGGAGCCAGGGAGATTCTCCTTGACCTGAAAAGCAGCAGCAGCTCCCTGTGCTCAGCTCGGCTGTGTGAATGCCAAGTGCGCCAGCCAGCTTTGCATGTCCTAACTACTGTGTGATGCTTCCTCTTATAATCAGTCCGAGCATCACTGCTTCTCCCAATTGCCCCCTGCACTTAATTGACCAATAGAGCTAGACATATGGAGGATCGAATCACAAACCCAAATCAGGAGTTGTCAGAGGAGATTAATTCAAACAGGAAGCTACAAAACACGTGGGGTTTTTTTCTTTTTTTTTTCATTTCCCCCTCAAGCTCCAATAGAAGAAATTATTATTAATATCCCCAGCTGTATACTCAGGCAGATGGCAGTGACTCCAATGCACTCTCTCTACCCAACTTTCCATGTGATTTTTGTAGCGTTTAAGTGACACTGGGAAATTACTGAGGAAGCGAGAGAAGAAGCTCCATTCACACTGCCTAATTCAAAGCACCTAAGTTAGATTAGCCTGTGCCAAAAGGACAGGCTGTCTTAATTCACCGTGCAGTCAATGCAGAGAGACAGGTGCTCTCTGGAGGTACTTCTCACTGCTGACTCCAAAGAGGTGAACATCATAAGTCAGGTGCACACATCTTCCCTCTTTCAGCCGCATTGTCCTCTATTGTGCTCAGGAGTCCTCAGCTCTGAAACACATCCAACCAAGGGTGCTGCTGGGGCTGTGTCCGGCTCTGGCTGCCAGTCACAGCCATGCTGAGATCAAGGCTCCCTTATGTTATCTGCTGCGTGCTCCTGCACCAAGTGGTGACTTTTCCGAACCCTTTCTTCTAAACAGACAGCAGTGAGGCAGCACAGCCTAAGGGGGATTGCCCCACGGGTGCAGAAAGTGGGCAGTTAGGAAGACTGAAGATCTGCTTGGCGGAGCAAGGCAACCTACATTATAGAGTGATCAACAGGGGCTTTGAAGAGGACCCTCATCTTTTCTGTGTCAGTCATAAAAGCAGAGCAGAGAAAAGCAACTCTCTCCACTTTTGCCCCTTGACAGCCTTCAGCTGTGGAGGGGAGCTCACAGCTGAAGGCCTGATTGCCCCCACTAGGGCTGGAGGAGGAGTCCTCAGGTGGGTTGCGTTAGCCTGTGCCAAAAGGACAGGCTGTCTCAATTCACCGTACAGCCGATGCACAGAGGCAGGGCCTCGGTGTTGATACCTCTGATAAGATCCCCCTGTGCTGAGGAGGAGGTGGCAGGTGGAAGCACTCAGGGGAAAACAAAGGAATAGAAGGAAAAGGTGTGCTCCAAGTACAGCTATATAAAGCCACGGCCTGTTTTCTTTTCTCTTCGTTGCTTGTACCTGATGCATGCTTGTGCTGCATCCTGTGAGGCCTGTGTTCAACCACCAAGCCTTGCCTGACAACTGGCTCCTTCCTCAACACCTGGTGCAGGAAGGTAAGAGGCTTTGCAAGGATTTTCTACCAGGTGAAGAAAACATAGTGACAAAAGTCCTTGCAGGAGCCCCCCTGAGGGGAACAGGGCAGCTTTCAAGTGAGTAGCAGAGTGCTCTTGCGGGTCTGGAGCTGACTTGAAGGTCAGAGTACAAAGGTTAGGGTTAAGCCATCAGTTTTCAACCTGTCAGAACAAGGAGGAGTTCCCCAGGCACTTCTTGGGGCCTTGGGTCTGCCCCGTGAGAGCCAAGCAGAGAATCCACAGGATGGAGGAGCCTTGCCTGTGATTGTACCCCTGAGGTGGGGGGGATATGTGCCACGGCTGCTGTGAGGTTACAGCTTAGAGAAAACAGTTTGGACAGGTCTCTCACTTTGCTGGCTTCTTGATTAACTGCAATCAGCAAGGGGGAAGAGGACTTTGTACTGAAACCCTTTGCTCGATACCAAGCAGCGATTTTTGCTTTTTTTCCTTTCTTCTCCCTCTCAAAAAATTAAAAAGTGTGAGGATGCATGAAGATTGGAATAGAAATCATTGACAATCTTGTCATACCACCGTATAAATCAATAATATGCACTTGACTGGAATAATACTGATTGCTGCATCCTATGAAAGCTATAGTTGGTTGCGGTGGGATTTGAAACTTTGAGACCAGCCTTTTTTAAAAGATGCCCAGATAAGCTATGGGCTGCTTCAGTGAGAGCTACATGAAATTCCACCACCTGTGTTACGCAGGGGGTCAGGCAAGAGCGTTCAGCAGTGGGCTGAGTGTGTTAAAGTCTCCAGCTCCAGCCCTGGAGTTGCAGACCTCCAATAGGACAATTCCAGCCTGATGCTGCTGTCTTGGAAGCATGCAGGAAAGGTAAGAGAAATGGTGACTGGTATAGAACAGTACTGGATGAATAATTATGTGTACAGGGGAGATAGTAATTATGTTAGTTTGGCTTAATGAAAAGAGACTTAGAAATTGAACCCTGAACATGCGTGTTTATGTCGGTAGAGTAAGAGCCTTGGGGTGGAGTTTTCTTGCTCAGAAATGTTTTTTTTTTGCTTGGGTGCAGTGCTGGGGATGGAAAATGTGAGGATCAGGGTGGTAGCTTGTAGTGTATTCTGGTAGTAACTAACCGTCCCTTGTGGAAGGTATGAGCTGAGGTCCTCCTAGATGACTTCTCTGAGTTCCCTAAAGAAAACTGGCCTTAGCTCAGGTGAAAGAAGTGTAATCTGGCCTCTGCTTGTTAAGATCAGCCCTGTGCTGCCACTGCCACTCCCTTCAGAAGCATCAGGCATTCCTAAGGAAACCTGGATGGGATCCTTCCAGTAATTCTGAGGGTCAGAAAAGCCTTACCTTTTGCAGGATTTGCTGTCTTGAGCACACACAGGCATCAGATGAACTCAGGCATGGAGCACATGCTGCTGGTTTAAATGTTCTGTCCATTTTTTCCCTTGCAAGCTAGTAGTTGCCTGAAATGGAGAAATACATATGCATACTCCTCTTAACTGGGGCAGCAGAAGTTGGTGCCATGAGAGATCTCTCAGGTTGTCAAGTGAGCAGGATTAGGTATGGCCCAGGAATCTGAGAATAAATGCAGCTCTGTTGTGCAGGATAAAAGGAGATGGTGATCAATATATCTTAGAGCTTCAGGGCTTAAGGCAAGAAGCATCTGACAGGATTAGGAAGAAACTTTTTTAACATGGACTAGTCATCCTATAATTGCTTGCCTGGGATGCTCACACATCCTTTTCTGATACCCTAGTGATAGCAGCCACCTGAGAGAGTCAGCTGCTATGGCAAAACTTGTGTGAAGAAAGTACTTGTGTCTTGCAGTTCCTGTGTACCATAATTGTTCCAGAGGGGGGATGTGGTGAAGTTTGAATTTCTGGGGGTAGGGAAGCAATGGGTGCTTCCCCATGAATCTCACCTAAAGAGAGCAGAAGGAAGGAGCTGAAAATCAGGAGAGGAGCTGTGCTGTGGCTGGCGCCAGCCCTTGATGGAGAAATGGATGGATGTAGATGCAGAGCTTGTGGATGGGTGAAGGAACTTGCCAGCTGCTTCCCAGAGTTGTACAGGTGTGGAGGGGCTCGTTATGTGATGTGACTGTCATCATTAACAAAGGGCAGATGTTGTGGGATGCGACTGTTGTAACCATGAGGGAGAGGACAAATCCAGAGCTGAGGGCTCCGGAGTTGAACCTTGCTGTAAGCGTGCTAGTACTCCAGGTGTGTGCAGAAGGCAAATGTGTGCTTCATGGGTCTTCTCTCTTTTTCTCCATGATGTAATTCCTAAACTCAGTGTTTACTATTTCTCCTGCCCTGACCTCCCCTATTGTAATGTCTAGAGGGCATCTGTCCTACTAAATGTATGTGTGTCAGGGACTTGTAGCTATGAAGGTAGTTTAGGCTTCTTATCTAATTTTTGAACACAAGGGCTGTGAATCTTGCCTCTCTTTCCGTAAGATGTAGCTCATGGCCTGGCTGGGGTTTTGAAGCTCCTTTACACTGAAGACCTTTACTGTGGTGGATTTTTTTTATGCAAGCAGGAATATTCTGTGTTGTGGCTGTCTCTTTTGCAATGGAAATAATAATGCACAGTAGCATACTCTATAAAGGACACTGTGCTTGTGTGACCTGTTTCATGCACTGCTTTACTCTTTCTGACAATTGAGGCACCCACCATGTACTCCTAAGGGTAAAAAAAAAAAGCTTCATAAGTATCACAATTATAATGGCAGAAAGGCAGGGTCAGTTCTGCTGTAGCTTTGTCTCTCAGGATTCAGAGAAAGTCCTTGGTGGGAACAGAGACTCAGCAGAGGCTATGTTTCTTTGGCTGATGAAGTCAAGACATAGAAGGAATGGAGCTGACTTGTGTAAATACATTGACTCAAAACAGAGCAGGAAGAGGGCTATTTAAGCTGAAGAACAGTGTTGGCACAAGAAGGGCAGGGGATGAAGTAGCTTACAACTAGTGTGAGTAGTGGACTTCTGAAGAAGCGTGTCTGCTAAAATTGTTTGGGGTAAATGCTCTGAGTAGTTCTTAAAATGAATATTAAATTGTAAGCTAAAAGACTTAGGTCACTGATGGTGACAGCCTAGCCTTGTCTGAATTCTGTCCCCTCTAACATCGGACTAAACCTGCAAGATACTCTGTTAGTATTTCTCACCTCTGGGAATAACTAGAGTCTAATAAGGATATAGGTGAAATATTCTTGCAGCTATTTTGGGCTTTCTCAGGTCTCTGACAATCAGCACTGTTGCACTTTAGAGCCTGCCTGAATGTACTCCTTCTTTTGAATTCCTCTACTTAAGTATCAGCATTTCCATTTCATAGATAAAGAAATTGAGACAGAAAGGTAAAATGACTTGCTAAATGTGCTCACAGAAGAATTGGGAGTAGCACCCTGTGAAAGCTCCGTGCTGGCTGCATCTGCTGGGTTATACTCCCACCCCTGTGCAGACGGTCTGGCTAGCAAACCCCTCTGCTGAAACCTGCTGGGCTGAAGGCTTTCTGACAATTCCCTGAGACATTAGTGTGTTGCTTTATGGAAGTTTTTAAGGTTATGGAATCTGTTATTTCTGCTTTGTATGTCTTACAAAGCAGACAATAAAGGACACGTAGCAACTATTCTTTGAGAGTTTAATCCCAGTATGTGCACATTGCACTTAGCACAATAACATCTGGAAGCAAGGTTTTCTGTTTGTTCTGACGTTGAAAGACCTGATGATTGCTGGACTAAAGGTTAATCACACAGTTGTGCAATCTGGCAGATTGGGGAATAAGAGAAAGCAAATCCAGCCTGCTCTTCTCTGCCTAGCTAATAGTCACAGGTCCTTCTGCTGCCACTTTCTGACTGCTAAACTGACCAGCTGCTGCTGTTCCCTCTCGGTGAACTTCGAGAGCATGAAGGCTGTACTTAAATGCAGATCGGTGTGCTCCTGTTTGCATAATTGGAGCAAGCAAGGCTTAGGGTGTCATCTGCAGCAGTTGTTCTTGTTGCTACTGAATTACAGCAAAGAGAGAAATGAAACCAGTTGTGGTCTTTGTGCAAGCTTCTTTATATTCTTGCCCCACCCATTGCAGCTCTAGGTCCTTCCAGCTCTCAGACACTTGGGGCCTTTAAGAAAAAGGGAGTTCTGGAAATAAGTATCCAAGTATAGGAGATGAGAGCACTTTGGTTTGACCTGAGGGAAAAATTGTAGTGTGAGGCCAGCTCTTTATTACACCTCGGAGTTCAGCCAGAAGAAAGCCCTCAGAATTGTCTCTGCCAAGTGAAGCTTCTTTTGCAGCATTCACACCTTCTCAGCCACTGAAGCTGGCCAGCCATGAGACACACAGCTGTAGGAAAATGGTTTTCATTAGCTCTATGGCTCTCAGAGCTTCTTGTTTAATTTCACATTTATGATTTAAGAATGTGTGTGTATATTAAGCACTTAACATTCATCTTCTCTCACATGCGCGATATTGAATCACATATTCTTTTACTGTTTGTTTTTGCATAAGTAATTGTGACATAAGATCTGAATTACTTAATATTTTGTTCCTGAATGTGTTATATGTGCTGATCTCGCTCTTCACTTATAGCATGTAGTGGCTCCACTTTAACCTGTTTAGCTTTTGAGGGCTTCCTGCCTATCAATCTTTTTTTATATGTGAAAACAGTATTTGTTTTACGTAGCTCCATATTGCACGTAACATTTGGCAGTAGGGAAGTCTCTCATGAGAAGCTACTGCACATGCATGTAAAGGCTCTGGGGAATAGAATGTGAAAGCGGAATGATATTGCTGACCGGCTGGCTTGGTAGTAGAGGTGCTCTTTTGTAGTAGTACAGATACTCTTAATAGTAGAGGTACTCTTTTGTGAACTGCGAGGGCTGGTTAAGCAAGGATTAAAGTCCAAGGCACTGAGCTGAAACTAAGGAAAGCAATTCTAATTAGCTTCACAGACTACCTTGAGTGATTGTGGATAGTTCACAGGATTTTTCTCATTCACTTTCTGTGAAGGCATGTAACACCACGTTCACTTATCATGTGTATTTATATGGTTACATGATCTAGACAGGAAGTGTCTGCTCTGTGCTTGTACAGCTGGGCACAAAATCAGGCACTAATCTCAGTGAAGTTTGCTGCTACACTAAAACAACCAGTCATAGCTTTTGTGATATGCTGTGGAGCAACCTCAGAATTTGGGGGATTGATGGGTCAATAAATGGTGTGAGACAGTCATACCAAAAGAAGAGAATAGGACAGGAATGGCTTTAAATAGATGGGATTGTTTTAATTGGGAAGCAGGACTGACAGGATTTTGAAGGGTTTGACAGACTTATAAACCTTCTTCTTTACAGACAGTATTTTGATTACCTTGCTGAACTTTTTATAGGGTGCAAGTGTTTGGTGGCATTGTTTGGGGATTCTACATTGTAAACCTCATTGCTCATCTCTTGTCCACCTGCAGTACTGGCTTAAGTTTCAGAGTAAGAAAACTATCTAACATTTAAGCACAGTGCTTAAAGGATAAAAGGGGTCTCCCTTCTAGGTGGTGCAGCAGGATACTAATTTGTGAGAATAATCCGGTTTGTACCTTGAGCCCAGGTGATGTCACTCATCATCAAGATGCTCCCTGTTAGCAGGAGGGGCTTGGCAATGACAAGTGCAGCCTTCTATTTCTAGAGGATTCAAAGCTTAATTACTTTGTCGCTGTCTCCTGTAAAATTGCTCCAGGCATAAAGAACGCCCGAGACTCCTGTGTGCCGAGGAAGTGGCGGCTCAGCCTGAAGCGCTGACATTCCGTGGAGCTGCCGGTGCTCGGTGTGTTCCCAGCAGCCTTGTGCTTGCAGTGGTTATGAATGATCAGCACTGGCAGTCTTTGTGTGCTTGTCAGAAGCAGCAGCTATAACTCTGCTTGAGCCTGTGCTGCTGCTTCCTTCTGCGAGCTTTTGGTGGCTTGATGGGGCCTCTGTTTTCAGCATTTGGCCTCTAGTTTGACGTGTCTCCATTCTTACAGCTGTGCTGCTTGAAAGACTTTAGGAGTTGATGCTTCTCCTACCACCTAGGCTGCCCTGAACACGTGGAGAAGGTGTGGGTGGGGATTGTCAGAGCTTGGTCTCAGGTGTAAAATGCTATTTCAACAGCAAATGCTTAGGCAAAACCTTACACGTAAATGGTGCCTATGGGCATCTGACACACCTATTTGGTCATAAATGTTTGTTTCCATGCCTCGTGACCAAACAAAATGATAGGTTTCTCTGGACTCCAATTCAGTCCACTCCAGGCAAGATGAAGTTTTCTATGGACTCAGGCTCTCTCAAGTTAACACATGTCAGAAAATTAATAGCACCTTTTTGTCTCTGCTGCTTTACTGGCATGGCCTCCCTTTGCAGTGAGGGCTAATCTGAGGAAAAATGTTTCCCCTAGGGCCTTCTGAATTCCCCACTGCAGGAGACTCCACAGCATGAACTCAAACCTTATTACATGCAAAAATCCCCATGAGTGAGTTGTTATAAATGCCCAAAGGGCAGGCAAAGTTTCAGCTGGGGCTTTCTCTTATGCACTGAAGTCAATCAATCATGAGATGCAAATGTGTAGAAAATAAGGCTTCATTAGTTCTGCTGCTCGAAGCACTCCCTTGGGGTTTTGTTGGTGTCTTCTCTTTTCTTTAATGTTAAATTCCATGTCTTTGAGCTGCTTTGTCTTAATGTGGTCAGGTGTGTCTAAAGGAGAAGTGTTTTAGAGGGACAACCTTCCTCCCTTCCCATCCTTTTGGAGTCCTTCTTTGAGATTTCTGCAGTTGTTATTTAAAATGGAAGGAGAGTGCTGTCCCTGTGCTATTTATAAGCATTGTCTGATGGACAAGAACTTGCAACCTTGTGCAATGATGCCGGTGACCTGGTCAAGGGAGTTGCTTTTTAATGAGATGTCCCCATGGGAATGCCTTGATCCAGCTTCTTGGGGAGGCACAAGGAGAACAGATGGAAAGGAGACGATGGATGCAGGCATCTTAGCTCAGGCCTTTGCCCGCTGGCTTCAAGGGCTCTGTCAAATGAAGAAGGGGCTTTGTGAAAGACAGCGATTTGTTTTGCCAGGCTGGTAACTTGGAATGTCAAAAACCCTGAACAGCTTTTTGCAGACACTCTCTGAAGCGTCAACAAGTCATTTATGAATCAAAGAAATGCACTGTGCCAGCCAGACCTTGGAGATACTAAGCGGTAACAGGGTATCTGTTAGGAATTTTAAAGCCATTTCTGCATATGAAACCCTGTATGGAAGTTGCACAAAATATGAAATAAGCTAGAACTATGTATATTTTCCACCTATATCTACTTTTTTTTTTTCTGAAATATTCTTGGTTCCTAAAAGCTGGTCTGATATAAGGAGATGGTTAGCGTTTTCTTACTGGGGTGGGTTGGTTTGGTTTTTTTGCTTGTTTGTTTGGTTTTTTTCTTGTCTTATGGCAGCAAGGGAGCAGTAAGGAGCTGTTCTGAGAAAATTCATGGTTTATTTTGACTTCATCTGAGCTTGGAATGTCAGTGCAGTTCTCTCTACAGCTAAATGCAACTGGATGTCTGAGCCCTGAAACATTTAAGCAGACATTCATTCATTACAGAAATGGGATGCTTCCAGTAAGAGCTAATGATTAAAATTGATGGTGAATTACTGTGTTTCTCTCCTGATATGAATTGAATGGGAGATGAAGGGGCTTTGATTTTTAAAAAATAATAAGAATGTTTTTGGGAATCCTGAGCTGAAGGCCTTGATTGGCGTGCCTTACTCATAAAAGAGCTTGTCTGAGGCGCATTTGCTTATGCCTAGCTACATATGGATATAGTGCCCTGGGATGTATTCTAATTTTTGATTTGAACACAGAAGCATGGTCCATCCATCACTCTTTTGTCGCAAAATTCATCCCTTGTTTCTGAGCCTTCATTCTTTGTGGCCACTGTGACTATATCTTAGCTCAGTCCAGCTGGATACTGCCTTCTGTAGTGTCTGTCTGGCTCAGCAGGAGACTGTGATTGCAATCAGCTCCTCCCAGGCCACTTCAGCACGGCCTGATGAGAGTGAAGAGTACTTCAGGTGTGCTGCCCTCTCCCTTGCTGCCAACTTTGCAGAAATGCTGTGAGTTATAATATGCATACTTGAGTCTGTGCTCCTGCTGGACAACCGGTGAAGCAGAGCAGCAGCAGCATTATTCCTGCCTTGCTGCTTGGTCTGTAAGTTATTTGTGTCTACTGTGCCTGAGATATGAGGACCTATTTATGTGGCCTATTTAAATTTTGCAGGTGGCTCATATTTCAACATGTTCCATGGAACCAGCAAATCTCAGTGTTTTTAGCCAATTTATCAGTGTGTGTTTTCCCCATTGGGGACAGCATGATATCTAGTCCCAGTGGGAATTGGCTGCTAGTGCTGCTTCTGTTCCACATGAGAAAGTGCTTTGCAGTGGTAGGTGCCAGATGCTAATAGCTGTTTCAGGGCCTCTTGCTAGAGCTGCTAGATATGCCAGGTGTGCCTTCATCTGAGAGATTACTAGAAAGGGGTTCTAATGTTGGACACTACTAAGATGCCACCTCTCTCGTTCATGGCTCCTTGTGATTTGCTTGTTTCTCAGTATTGGAAACTTGAAGATGTCCAGAGAGTCACACCATGTGCCTGAGAGCGCTGTCCAAATGCTTCCTGAACTCTCTGTCTTGGTGCTGTGACCGCTTCCCTGGGGAACCTGTTCCAGTGCCCAACCACCCTCTGGGTGAAGAATCTTTTTCTAAAATCCAACTTCAACTTCCCCTGACACAACTTCAGGCCATTCCTGCATAGTTCTTGCCTATTTTCTAATTTATCTGTCCCTTAATTGGTATTTTGAATGCCAGGGAAAACAGGATGAACTTAACAGGGTCTTTACCAAGCAAAAAGCTGATTCAGAATATGCATTTATGAGACTGATATCCGGGATGGCAACTGGAGTATGAATGATCTCTAAACCATCAGATTATTGGAAGTACATGCCCTGTTAGAAATGAGCCAGATGCCTCTGAAACACAGAAGTGTTCAGAGCATTTCTGTTCACTTCAATATGAGCTCCACTCCAATAATGTCTGGGGTCCCAGTTGTTATGTTGCTCTGCTAAATTTATGTTAACTGGTCAAGGAACTGTTGTCAATATACTTCTCATGTACAAGGGATTGTTCCTTGATAAAAAATGTTTGTATTTATCTTTATTTGGAATTGCTGATTGAGCTGGCTAGAAATTTTCCATTGAAAATGTGTTCCTGTTGCCCCCACTCCTACAAAGCAGGCAGGATTCCTGTATCTTGTTTCCCAAGGCACACCATCATTTTTTCTGGTTGAAATGGTGGTGCATTGATGGTTAAATAACTCTTACATCAAGAGACGCAATCTGGAGCCAGTCAGTCTTGCATATAGAAAACAATGAGAAAAGTGAAATAAACTTAACTCCCCCTTGAGAAAACAGTACCTTCTTGGAGCAGGGCTGTTTTGGGGTAGGAAGAGGAAATTGGTTCAAGAATTGGAAACAAAATGCTTGATTCAAGAAGGTGTAAGCATTTAACTTCAATTTATGGCAGTGTTAAATAATTTATTGTGCTGATTCAAAGTTTTCAAAATGTTCCCTTTTATACAAGTCCAACTTCTGGATTTCCATCAAAATTGGAAAAGGAAGTAGATACTAGAATAGTAGCATTTGATAGGCAAATATTCTTTGCTATTTATTCATGCATAGGCTTAGACTAGTTGTATTTTGTGTGAGAAAGGGAATAATTTTCCAGGTGTGCTGTAACACTCTGAGCTGCTGTGTGCAGAAACTGAGGGCAGCACCAGACCTCACTGAAGGCCGCAACTTTGCCCTAGCGGTGGTAAGACTCATGAATGTTGTAAACGTGACCCATACCAGGGGAGCAAGGCCTCGAAAGGGGGCTTCTGCAATGCAGAGAGGAGCACGTGCGCTGGCTGTGGGACCTGTTGTTAGTGTGTGACACCTTCCACAGTCTAAAAGGTAGAAGGCCATGTGTGGGAGTGCTGGAGGCTGGGATCTGTGTCTTTGAGGTCATGAGCAGGTTGTGGGGAATTTACATCCCCAAAGGGTCCAGGCAAGTAATGGTTGCTCATCACCTTCATTTGTGCCTGCTGGTGTCTGCAGTGGAATGAACAATGTTTCTCTCTTCCTTCCCCACCTGAGATAATTTCTGAAGAGATCATTTAATGTTTAGGAGGGGATTGAAGTCACCACTGATGATAGCTGTAAAAGCAGAAACCTAACTAAGAAATGATATGCTGTAACAACTGTGTAACTACAGGATATTTATGCATTCAGTCTGATTACTCAAATGTTGCTTGGCACTTTATTCTGTGAGTGATTAGATGATAAACTTTATATGCAAAAAAAAAATCTGCATCTGCACCCACTATAAAACTGTTACATCTTAGCATGGGAGGGGAGGAGGAATATGCTGGGAGGCTGTGCTGATGAGGTGGAAGAAACAGCTCTTGATTTAGAAGTTACAGGACTTGAGTTCTACATATACATATTGGTGGTTGTAAGCAGTTCCCCCTGGGCCTGGATTTTTTCCAGTGAAAATGGCATTTTCCAAATGCCTTATAAGGAGTAGTTGTACCTCTGGGAGATGAATTAGTTAATATATATGGGTGGCAGTTTCTGAATTTGTGGGTTTTCCCTTGGGCAGCTCACTCTGTAAATGAGAGGCAGGTGTCCCTGGGGAAGAGAGGGGAGAAAAAGGGGTAGCTCTTGGAGCAGGATCCAGATGTCAGCCCATGGTGAGACACCTGTCTCTTGCCTATATCTTCAGAGGTATGTCTCAGATATATGTATGTTTTTAAGTGTAGTGGGCAAAACACTGACATGTTGTAGAAAGCAGGAACCGATAGCAATTGTTCAGCCAAACCAAAGCAGTTGCAGCCCAAAGCTTTGATGGAAAATGCCAGTCATTGATGAGCCTCCCAAGTGACCCCAGTCCCGTGCTGCAGCAAGGATCTCAATGGTCACCTATAGATGTCTTTTCCCTTTTCATCATGTCTCTGCAGCCTGCGTCTCTGTTTAGTTCTAAAATGCAAATTTTGCTTGCCCTGTCATTGCTACCCTTGCAAAGGTTACTTTCTAAGTACATGCAGATGATACTGCAGGTGCTTTCTTTAAAGGTCTTCAGATGAGTTTTCAGTGATGTCTCAGTTTCAATTCTGGCTGCATAGCATGAGCCTGCCTGAAGGAAAAGTTTTTGTACTGGTCTCAGCATCTTGAATTGTTGTGGATTTCTTTGTCTTTACTTTTCCAGAGAAATTTGTGAACACTTCACCAGATGCCTACACAGCCTTGATACCAATCATGCAGGGTGAGCTGTAGGAAAATCGATGCATCACTTCTCTTGGCAGTTCCAAAAAAGAGATAGTTACTGAAGTTAGAAATATATTAGCTGTGTATGTGTTGCTTTCCCGAGGTGCTGCTGACTTCTAGTGAAACGATGTATTTGCCTCAGGGTACAGTAGCTTTGCTACAGATCCAAGTCTAAAGAAGTGCCCTGTGCCTGAACTGCCCTCTGATACATGGCATTACTCAAGATTTGACCCTGGTCTTGTGAGTTGTCATTATAAGCATCAGGGTTTCGTTGAAGTAATCTTTCTGTCTGCCCACTTTTCAGCTATTAGGAATGGAGACAGATACAGCAAGGTCAGTGTTCCAGCCTGGTTAACAAGTCATGTCTGTTCAACTTGGAAGGATGGGAAGGTAATGGGCCAAAAGAAGTTGAAAATGGCCTAGGGTTAGCTTGGCTTAGATTAAATCAGAAAAATGGTGGGATTGTTCCAGCCTCTGCAACCTGGTAACCATCAATGGTCATTGTACAAGGTTAAGGGTTGCTGATGGTTAGTACACTTCTCACCTTCTCCACGCCTCTACTCTGTCAATTCAGAGATGCTGACTTCAGACAGCTTGAAGTCCTTGCTGCAGGTAAGCAGTCTCTATTTTGTTTGATTCTGCATTTGCAGTGTTGATATGACTATTTAATATATTTCTTTGTGCTTTGATCCTCTCCTCTGGAAAGAAGTTGACTTCCCTATAAATGTGGGCAGAGTTGACAGATTTTTTTTTTTTTCTTCAAACCTCTTCTGAAATTTTCTCCTATTGTGCTTTCAAAAGCAAAGCCCCAAACCTGAGTACTCAAAAGTGAGGCAACAAGTATTCTAGGCAGAAATGCAAGAAAGTTTAAATATTTAATCTTTGATCTTAAAACTCATCAAAGTAACAGTTCAGATTTGATTCCTGTTTGAGAATGAGTGTAAGGTTTAATTGGTGGTTTTTTTAGATTGGTTTAGATTGACATTTTATCCAGACCAGTGTGTCTCAAACTGCTCAAAATGTTCTTTTTCTTTCTGTGCAGTTTACCACCCCTATGTCCATCTTTTACTTTTGCTTTTACAGTGGAGTCCTGCCTGTGATGGCTTCCTATGCTTTTATATGATGCACTCTGTTCTGTCCTTACCAAATTACAAGGCCAGCATGTCTCTGCCCCCAAGTCAAATGCAAAAAGGCAGCAGCTTTTGGCAGCATCAGTGCTTGCTCTGTAAAGGTGGATATGAGCAGGACAGCTTGAAAAGAATGGATGTATGGTGTGAGGATGCAGGCATGTTTTATCTGGAAGTAGCCTTCATCTCTGCCTAGTTCAAAGGTTGCTCATTGTATATCCAAGTGTGTTTGTCCCTTCTTTTCTGCCTTTTCCTTGCTATCAAGGAGTGGCAGTGGTACCTGCTGTGTTGGTCTCCCTGTGAAATGTCAACAAAAGCAATTCAACTCCTACACTGATTTGCTCCAGATAAAAAATGTCAGGAAAGCATGCCTTGCCATCAAAGCTTCCCTTTGTAAGAGGAGCTGGCTGGTGAGTAGAGAAGTCATATTACTGATATGGAGTGATCAATTGAAGAACCGTAATTCAATCAAGTGGTTCTGCTGGCATCATAAACCATGAGAGCAGAGCTCAGCCCATTTAGAGATCGTCAGGGCCCTGTGACTGAGTTAATACAGACTCTGTGATCGATCCTTAACCTCCCTTTAACTGTCCCTCTTCCTCTCAGCTTTTCCATCTCTTCTGTTTCTCCTCTGCTCTACCACCCTCATGTGCTATCTGCTCTCCCTCCCCTCATCTTTTACCAGCAACATCCTGCTCCCAGTTCCCATTCATCCTCTCACTCCTGTGAGCCCAGCCTGACCTGTACACAACAGATGTGTAACAAGGTTGGCAGATACTTTTTTTTTTTTTTTCAGTGAAGGGGGCTCTTTAGTATGTTGGTTCTGGTGAAATTTATTTTCTTTTCCTTTTGGGACATCAAGAATTTGGGTTAGGAGGCTTAGGAATACAGATTAGAGTTTTTTCCTCTGAGAAGGTTATGGACTCTGGGTTTGTCTGTCTTTGTGTTATTTCATTAGAACCATAAAGGGAATGTCTGTCCAGGTGATGGGCTCATAAACACTGTTACTGACACTTAACCTCATGAAAAATACATGAAGATCTAACACATGTACATGTGATGTATACAATGGCATAAAATTTTTAATTTACTGGTGAGTGGTGTGTCTTATGACTGGTGAGGGGTATTTGGCCTTTTTATTTTATTCTAAATCAGAACTTTTATTACTTGACATTTTGAGTTGGCTAGCTTTACCTGCTTTCTGATGTGATTGTGCAGGTAGTACATGTGGTCACTGTGAAATGGCCATTTGCATGCATGCCTCCAACTGTGCTGAGCACCTCCTTGGAGAATTCATTGGCATAAGCAGATGCTGGGGGCTGCTGTAGAGGAGGGCAAGTTGAGCAATGTGTAAGAATTTCACATTGTTACCTATTCCAATGAGTGAGTGGAGTGAGGAGGATATAGATGCCTTTTCATGACTGTAATTTGACATTTAGTTAAGGCTGGGGCTATAGGACCCCAGGCTGGTTGTTGGCTACACAGAAAAAAAAAATCAGATGTAAGTGTTCAGTAAAACCCTAGCTGCAGCAGAATACATCTTTTCATAGGCACTGGTCCCCAAGTGCATTTTTGGGTGCAGTTACCCTGATGTGCCTTTGGCACTTGGCTTATTTGGGGGTTTTTGCAGTTATTTCTTTTTCTTCTTCCCTTTCCTCGACATGCAGCAGAAAAGCCCAGCTCTCTTTATCTGTGGGTGGTATGTGTTCATCAGCCTAGCTCACCACATCAGAACAATCAGCAATTGACCGTATGTTGAAAACAGACACGCTCATTAATTTTAGGAGCCAACGTTCACTAACCAAAATGGCTCATAAACTACCCCAGGGGAGCATGAGGAAATTGAAATTTCAAGCTGTGGTGCTGTCATGGTGGAGGGACTGCTGGTCTCTTTCTCATCTCCGCCCCATGGTGGTCATCTGGGAGCTGCTCTGCTGGCAGAGGAGAGCAGCTCATGCATAGCAAACACATGGGCCCTCTTCCTCCTCTCTGCACCCCTTCGCTGTGCTCAGCCTGATCACAAGCAGTAGGATGTGGTTTCCTTGTCAGCAAGCTAGGGTGTGAAAGAAGAACTCTGCAGCCTGCTGGAAGCTGAAGTGCTTCTTGTTGGGATACGGGGAGTAGCCATCCTCTAGGTCCTCTGCCAATTAAACCACAGTCCAGTTAGATCCACACTGTAGTCCCCCGGGCAACAAACTACAGTCACTGCCAAAGTAAGAATATCAAGCCACAGCCACCTCAGCTTGTTTAAGCTATTCTGGTAGCTTTGAGTTAGAGATCTCTTTGGTGTTCCTAACACTGAAGACTTCTCCCACCCCCACACACTTCAGAACTTCTGTTCTCTTTCAAGTTCTCTTTTTTTCCTGTTCTTTTGTTAAAATAATTTCTCTTCCTTCAAGCCTTTCAAAGCACTTCTGAGGCTTCTCAGTCACACAAAGAAGGCTTTATGGGTTGAATGCCTAGTTGCATTCCTTGTATCTCTAGCTATTTTATGTTTCATATAATATAGGCAAGGTTTTTTGTGGTGGCTAGTGATTATGGGCCATTTCATGAGGCTGCTTGCCCACCTTGAGACCCCTTTCAAGAAGTTTAATTGTCAGAAGGTGATGAGCCCTCACTCTTTAAAGATGAGATCCCTTTTACTTGTTTCAAGGCAGACTTTGAAAAATATGAGAGTGGGGAGAGAGGAGACAAATCTCAAATGACCTGGCATCTATAAAATTTGCATACCTACTTAGGATAGTGGGCTGTGTTTTAATCACTAGGTTGGAATGAGTGTTATGCTGTGATTTGTGAGGTGTGTGTTTTGATGCCCAAGATGGGTTTGTACCTCCTTGGGAGACACTTGCTGATAAAATGGGGAATGCACTGTCGTAGTCTGGGTTTGAGTATGTACATGGAGAGGAAAGGGACATTGACAAGTGGTATCCATGCATTTTGTAACAGTCAGTAGGAGCTGACCAAGTAATGAGTGGTAATGAAACTGCATTTGGAACAGTCATGGTATCGTGTACTCTGTCCCTGCCGTGTGCCGCCAGTGAAATACTCTGCCTTCTCCCATACAGCCTTTCATCCAGGACATGCATCTCTTCTGAAATACTCAGAGCACATGTCTGAGCAGTATCTAATGAAATCAAGTATGTGTCTGTGTGGGGGTGGAGAACTGTCAGCATTTATTGCAACAAAAGGAATTAGTCATCACAGGGCTTTGTCATGAACTTCTGTTTGTCTGTCTCGTACTCCAGAAAAAGAGGAACAGCATTTTATTAACGTTTTCCCTTGGATCTCCTGCCAGTAAAAGTAGTACCTGCAGAAAGAATTTTTTCTCTTCTTTTCAGAAGTGAATAAGAAGTGGGGAGAAATATTGTGAACAGATTCCTGACAAACTGGTGAAAAGAGTGCATAAAGTTAAAATTTTCCCAGAACTTTTAGATGCTCATCTAGTATAAGAGCCTCCCCAAAAAACCCTGAAGGCTTCAATGCATATTCAGTATCCCCTCTTGAAAATACTGTATTTTTAAAAATGGCTTGAAAATGTTAGACAAAAATGGAAAGCCATAAACTTCAAAGGCTTACAAAAAAATGGTTGAGGAAATTCACAGGTCAGTGGATTTGTCAGAGGAAAAAAAGAAAGTAAACTCAACACTTTTAAGTTGTGTGCAGTCTGTCTTGAACAAGCCGTGGTTTTTTTGGTATCAGGCATTTGACTATGTAGTCAGCAGTGATAAAATGCATGGAGTATTGGGTAAGCAATTTATAGGTAATGGAGAGAGGAAAGAAATCATGACAGCTTTGAAAACATTCTGTCTTTATTTAAATTTAACCATATTTGAGCCTGTTGTTATTCACTCAGCTTCAAAGGTAGTCTGCAGTGCTCAGTCAAATTCACATTCTTGCTATGGTGAAGAGTCAAACAACTTTTAGAAGCAGTGTGGCGAATTCAGCTTTCTGTTCGTGTTTCGGAATTGCTGGTAAGCAGATCATCATTTCTTGCACTCTCTCAATTGATTGGCTATTCGGGATTATTCAAAGAAATTCTGTGAATAATTTTGGTCTCACTAATTTGTGAACAACTTGGTTAGAGTGACATACAAGATCCGGCTGGATCGCTATGTGTCCTTCTTGCTTCTGAATTGGATAAATTAGGGTGCAGTCATGGGTGTGGCACAAGATTTCCAGGAATTGTAAGTACTATTGTATGTTCATCACTATTTACTGCTGTGGGAATTTCTTTAATGGTGGCAGACTGACTTCTGAGGTTATCACTAAGCGAAAAGATGATGTGGTAGTGTGCTGAAAACAAGTGTCATACCTGGGAAGACAAAAGATCATTTTCAGTCCCAAGGAGGATGTTTTCATCTCCTCCTTGCCAAACTTATTAGTGGCAAGTGGAGAGGAGTAACTTTGTACATCTGAAGAACAGGAAGAGATTTATTTCATGGTGTGCTCAGGCTCATTTGAATGATGAACTGGCAAGCAAGGCTTGAGGATGGTGGTCCTTGGGCAGGCTCATGATGCTCTGGTTCCGGTGTATGAAATTGTGAAGTATGGTGGCAAGCACTGGCAGTTGGCTGGGTGGGAGGTGCCAGTGTATTTTTCACACACACCGGCCAAGGTACACTGCTGGCATCTGCCTTGGCAAAGACAGAGGCTCACAAACTATTTAGCTGAACCAGGAAGAAGCCATCTCTCATGTGACTGGTTCATATAAAGGTGTGCTTGGTGTCTCAAATAGGAATTAAGTTCTGCAGAGGCACATACTGCACCGGAGCAGTTTTCTGGGTCAGTGCAAACTTTGTAACCTCAGTGGAACACTTGTGTTTGAAGCCCTCTTAATGAATGCTGAAATCAGTTGGCTTCCTTATTTCGTCATGTTTGAGTTGGAACTTAGTACTTTTTAGGGATGTTATGACTCAGGATTCAGCTTTCCTTTGAAGACGAGCCCTTAGGGAGTCCCTAAGTCATCTTCCATAGCAAAGGCATCTGCCCCACTAGAATGAAAGTTAACTTTGTCCTTGGAAGCATCTGTGGCCTCATGCAGGCAGTAATCATATTTGTCTGTTGTTCCTATCCCTGATGGTTTAGCTGTATGGTGCCACAGGGGGGGATGGGGATTGTTGGCTGGAGCTGAATGTAGCATTGTAAATGAGAGCATACCCCTAATTTATATGGCAGTACGAGAATGTACTCGGGCACATTTGTCAACCATGCATTTCCTTTGCTTCCCCTCACCCTTTCCTACTGCCTGTGCATATTGATCAGGCTGTCATTGAGCTGTCCCCAGGTCTCTTCCCTGAGGGGTCACAGTTAATACTGGCTGCAGATGTAGGTGGGGGCAGTTCAAACTGACTTTTCTGCTCTGTTACCTTATATTTGTTAACAGAACTGATCTATTATGCTGTAAGTGTACCCAGCTTGATCAGAAACCTTAGAAGAGTTGTCCCATTCTACAGTTTAAAATAGATAAGTCTTTCTACTTGTGAAACTTTTTTCACCTTATTACTTGTTTTTATGAATTGTTAGCACATACAGGAAAAAATACTCTCAAGTTATCACATACTATGCTGCACTTCAGGCGTAATGGGATGTTTAGTGTTTACTGTCTTGCTGATTTCTGATTAAGTGATAATACCTCGTGCATCTAAAAGACTCCTAGATTTTTTCTGATTGCTTTTTTAAAAACATAAACTAGGTGATATTCTGGTAACTGGTATACACTAGTTCATCAATAATTGCCTTTATTTCAACTTGTCTGAATTAATGAAAAAATGTTTTTCAATTCTCCCTAGAACTGGCAGTTTCAAGAAGCATTTGAACTAAAATTGTTTAACTTCCATCTGTACCAGGTAGCTGTTACATTAGACTTCTTTTCCCCTTTGATTGCCTTCATTGTGGAATAAACACCTTTTGTTGAAGACGAAGAGTGGGTATTATAACTTGAAAATATGTTTACAGTGTGGTATTTTTGTCAAGACATGCTAAACTAAGGCTCAGTGCCTGCAGTGATGTCAAGTCGCTGGATACTGTGGGAGCTGTGTCTGTTGCTACACCAACAGTCTCTGCCTCAGAGGGCTGGTGTCTTTATTGCCATAACTCTCTTGAAGTCATTGGAGATTTTCTAGAAGAAAACTTGGCCCTGATCTATCCTACTTGAATACTTTATAGCCAAGTAATACAATATCCCATTGATTTCCCTTTTTGTCATTTCTCCACATTTTTGCTTTCAGAAATGCCTGTTGAGTTATGATCCTATTCTTTTGCTAGGAATTCTGAGCAACCTCTCAATTTGGTGCAATATCTAGCCTTCCATATGTTTTATTTTTGACACTGTTCCTTTTAGACCCTTAACAAAAAAAAAATTAGGAAACCTTTTTTTTCACATGTCCGTTCCCATTCGGTTTGCCTTGTTCACCATTTGAACGCATTAGCTGTTTTCAACCAGAAGTGTCAAAATTAGGTGACTAAAAGGTTTTGTGCTCTATTTTAAGGAAATATCCAAGGAGATAGCTATTTGAAACAATGCCACAGAAAAGCTGCTAAGTGAGCTCTGTTGTTTTGGGTGCCACAGTTCTTTCAGAAAACCCAGCCCTGGTGAAAGCTTCGGTCAATACTTTTATCCAGGACCAAAGAGATTTTTAAGTAGCTGGGCTTGAGCCAGTTCTGTTGCTCATGCTCTAAGGTTGTTAATTTATAGTCCTGTCCCTGTTCTGGAAATTACATCCATCATCTCACTATCTCCATCCTATACAGAGCATGATAGAAATTACATCTCTGCAACAGGAAGAAGTGTCCTTTCTTCATCCACAGGTCCCAGATTTTCATCTGTCATGACTGCCTTATAGCATCCCAGTGTTTCCTCAAATTGAGTAACTGCAGTAGGCTCCCTAACCCTCACGAATCTTGTGCTGGCTGTTGGTGTTGCTTGGGTAAAAGTGGATCTGCCTCCTTTTGGTACCAACACCATCCTCCTGTGGAATCAGTCATTATCTTTCTTGTGATGGGTTTTTTTGTCTTGTCATCTGCACATTACTACTTGAAAAATAGTCCTTTTAGCTGTACAGTGAGGGTTATCAGAATATTGCAATCCTAACTTTCCCTGAGCCTTGGATTAGTCCATTCTTCTGTCTTACTGTGGATTGAGAGAAGCTACAAACCTGCAAGTCTTGGCACTCTCACTGGTGAGTTGCCTTAGTATTGTATTAAGTTAGCAGCTCTGACACTAGGAAGTCAAAGAATCAGCTGAGTTTCATGTTTGCCACAAATACAGCTTCCTATATTTCAGAAGATCAAGGATTTTGACTTCCCTTTCGTTTGTCTGTTAAAGAGCGAAAATGAGCCAAATCTTGTTTGAAACCAAATCCCAGCTAAAGTATTTGTCGTGACTCCTGTTTTCCCCACATTTTTTAATTCATTTCCACTGGGAATATTGAAGGGGCTGGCTCTGAAGTGTTGAGCTATCATCTCAACAACATCCCCATAAGCTGGCTCTATAAATAATTCTGTCTCTCTACTGTTTCAGAAACTTGATCATTGGCAAGAAATGCAGGTTCTTAGTTTACCCTGCCAGGTGGCCCTGAAAGAAAATTTCTCATGTAAGTGACATTTGGTTTGACTCAGCAATGGGGCAACTGCAAAGGACTAATCTCTGACCTTAATTTTCAGAGTGCTGATGGGAGATTGGAAGATGAGTAAAACAGGGAGCTCAAAAACTGACAGCAGATCAAAAGAAGGCCAGGTAGAATGATGTGCCTGAAGAGAGAAAGGGGAAAGAGAGACTGGAAAAGGTAAAAAGTGTGAGGGAGCAAAGATAAATGAAAGGAGAGAGAAATGATGTAGTGAGGAGAGCCCAGTTTTCATACGTTTCCAGCACTGCAGCAAGTCAGAGGAGGTGTGGGTTAATGAAATATCTGGGCAAAACCTTGTCCTGCTCAGCAAATGGAGGACAGAAATATAAGAAATGCCATCAAAGCAAACAAGAAGAGGAAAGGAGGAAAGAGAGGCCGTAATTCATGGACAGGGAGACAGGAGAAGATAACGTTCTAGGAGGACCGCAATAAAGAAATGTTGGAGTGATAGAGGGAGAAGGGCAGGGCATGAATAAAATGATGGAAAATAAAAATGGGGGCAGAAGAGCTTATGACAACTTAGAACAGCTTGAAAAAGGTCATGCATGCCCTCTGGGCTCCTAGCCACACTAGAGCCAGAGAAGACTGTCATGGTAGATAAACAAGGGATGGTAGAATTGAACACAATTTATAACGTGCTTGTCATTGGCATGGGAATGGAAATGAATATCCCATCCCTGTAGGGTTGTCAGGGCACTGGGGAAACTGGCCTCTGGATTGTCTCTTGGCTGTCAAGTGAGAGGAAAGGTGCCAAATACTTGCATGCATGTTTCTGTCTCGCTGGGTGGTACTGGAAGGGTCTGTGAAGGAAGGGAACAAATGTCTTTGAGAATACAGCTTGTTGCATTGAGATGCACGCTTTTGTGCTGCCACATCCACTGGCCCATGAAATTTGATAGAGAACAGAATATTCCTGTAACTCTGCATTTGGGTGATGTCTGTAGCTTGAATAATTTATTATTTTTCCTCTTTAAGGGCAAATGACTTAGGTCCTGCCCGAATTTATCTGAACATGAGAGCACTACAAACTTTGATAAAGATTTTAAGACAAAGTATTGGTCTGCAAGTCCCCTCTCCTGACAGGTCCTCTATTTGGTACTGTGAGAGCTTCATAGATGGCTCCATGGGGGAAGGTACAGTAACTACCAATGGTTCTGTTTAGAACAGGAGACTTCTGAGATATGCAGTGCTACTCTTTGTAGTGCCACACTGCAGCCATCTACAGTTGTCTACAGCTAGGAATATTCCTAGATAAAATAGGGGATGGACAGGGTAGCAAACCTGTGTGACAGCATTGTTCTGCAGTTCTTGCTGCCAGGCTCTTAGCAGGTTGAAAACCCACCCTGAGGACAAGGGCTGCCTTTACCTGGTAAGAAAGGGTAATGTAGCATTTGTACAATCTATGCTTCCTTTTGCATCGTGCTCTTCTTCCCCGAAAGCTTTCTTTCAACTTAATCAAACCTAGATTACTGGGGAATGGCACAGGGCTGTGAGCAGGCATGGAGTTTTCAGAACCAGTATGAAACTTGAAATGCAACATGCAAATGGGATTTTTGCAAACTGGAACAAATTCTCCTTTCCTTCCCCTGGTATAATCAAGAATACAGCTTTACTGCTTCCAGTTTTGGTGGAGCGGAGATGATACAGTTTTTGGGAGGTAAATGGATTCAGGAGTTGTTAGATATCAGTGCTATTCCTCTTACTGAATGTCTGTCTGCTTCCTGGATGCTGGCAATCCTTTTATTCTCACAGCAAGCCCTTTGTACTGATTAGCCATATGGACACTTTGAATTTGAAAAACAGCTGAGTGAAGAATTTTGAAAAGGAGTTCTGGTTTTCAATATTCTTGGGGCTTAGTTAACAATCTGTGATTATCTGTATGTCAGACCCGCAACTCCAGTAACTCCCTCTCAAGTGGAAATGAATAACAGCCAGTAATTCTCTGGGATGTGCACCCATCCTTCAGAGAGGGAAGGGAGCTCTTGCTGAGACACAAACTGGAATGGTGTTGAGCTTTGGCAGAAAAATTTCTGATTGTTTCTCAGCCTGCCTGGGAGGGTAACATCACAGGTACTACAGAAAATCAGTAATGGACCACTTTGTCATGTTTTTAGGACTAATGATTATCCAGCTGAGAGATGAGGCTGTAACTCTTCCTGATGTCCTTTATTTCCAGGGAAAATTTTGGGGAGGCAGGTGACTGAGCACTGTGAGCCAACTACAGGGCAAGTGAACTTCTACAGGACATGTGTACTCATGCCTCATGGGATTTGTGTGGCTGTCTAGGCACAAATCTCTGCCCATATCAAGTATAAAAAAAAAAAATCTTTCCTTATGTAAAAATATCTTCTCATTTGAAAATCCATCCTCTAGATGGATTCATCAATCCTTCCTCTAGAAGGGAGAAGGCAAGCAGCATCACCTGCCTGACAAGGTTACCATCAGTTCTCACCCGTGCCTGAGGGACTTTACAAGTGATTGCTGCCCGCTTCCTTGTCCTCATGAGACTCTGTGGGAAATAGCAGGCTACCAAGTTCACATGAAGTCTTATTTCTAGAAGCATGCACTTTTTCAGTTCACTGTCTGGATGCCTGGTGTGTTTTCTGATGACTACCATGCCATCAGTAAGCTTCCTGCCCTACTGTTATCTCCTGTGTGTGGTTCACAGGTTTAAGCTGGTCTTTTATTTCCAGAGGTAGCAGGGAGGGGAGAAAAGTGACTTCATGTGAAACTTTAGGGTCAGATTTTTTACTACCTGGAGAAAAAAAGACAAGATTCAAACTCTTGGCCACTCAAGGAGATGGTATCTTCACTGGTGGTCTCTCTAGCGCTCATCATGCTTACATTCACCTGCCCCTGCTCTCTTTACCGGGTTGTCTGAGCTATGAACCTTCCCTCCGAGATCCCTATGACGTCCTGGGCACCAAAGTGATGGGTAGTTGTCCCTGGTTCATGAACGGGGAGCCAGAAAAACAGACTAATGGCATGACTGTACCTTGGAGAGAAGAGACCTTTGCTTTTCCTATGAGTTGGCTCCCAAATCTGAAGCCCAAGTCTCTTGCATTTTGTCCTGTCAGTCACAGCAGTTGGCCCATTATTTCACGCTGATTGCTGCCCACTGTATTTTGACCTGCTTCCTCCATAAAATCATAACAATGCGCCGATAACAGGCATGTAGTAGGTGATCCATTTCCCACTGCTGACAATCACTTATGTCGTGTTCCTCAAAGCAGGAGGGTTATAACTGCACATTAGAGCTAAAAGAAGTGGCAAAGCTACAACCAATGCCCGCCAGCCTTGCACGAGCAGCCGACAGTTATTTAACCTTTAGTGACAGGTGACGTACTTCAAAGAGAAAAGATGCTTTGTGGGTAATGGTTTATTTATTTCTTGAACAACAAGCTGTAAATTCACCCATTTATGGGAGCCACATTTCTTGCCTATTGTTTGAGTGCTGCTCAGAAGTGCCACTGTTTTATCAGCTTGGATGTCAAACAGTCACAGCTCTGTCAATTTGATGTCATGTCATCTACAAAAGGAACTAAGGCTGGCAGCATGTGTGTTTGTGTTTTGAGGGAGTGTGTTGTGAATGAGCTGGAGAAGGAAGCAGGGACAGAAGAGGTCTCAAATTTCCACTGGTCCTTCACTTCTCCTTGACAAAACTGCAATGGGAGTTCTTCCTGCTTCTTTTGGATGCTAGTGCCTATGTTTCATGGAGCCTGACACCTACTTCTTCACCACCTGTGGTGTATGAGAGAAGAGATGGGTGCCAAAACCAAATAAATCCAGCAGTCACAGAGCTGTAGCTTCCCTGATAATGAGTGGAGGCCCCTGCCCTTTCCTTAAGCCAGGCTGCAGCATGGGGTGGTGGTTGCTTGTGTGCTGAGGCACTTGAAATGCTTCCTCCAAGTGCTTTGTTTTTCAGAACTGTCATTAATATGAAGGTATAATGTGTTTAAGGGTCTTCACTCAATCAACCACATGTGTTCACCCTCATCTTAAGAGATCATGTGAGAAGCCAAGGACAGACTTTCAACTGAGTTATATTGTCTTGTTTCTCTTTGAGACTATTCCAAGCAGAAGGAAAAATCCTAGACCCATAGAGATGTTTTTGCTAATTTTCATCTTTCAGCTGTTCTCTTACATATTTTTTTGTCTCCCTTGCTTCTACCTTTCCTTGTTCCCTTTGCTATGATGCTTTTAATGCTTTTATTCAGTACATGGAGTTTTGTATTTCATCAGTGCTCAAACAAGTCTTTAATTTTTCAGGCATATCTGGATGTGCAAATGACCATTTACATGTGAAAAATGAGTGCACCCACAATTCTGCAGATACCCATAAATATCGGAAAGTACAAAATTGGAGGCTGCAGTATGCAATTTAGTGCAGTGTCTTTGTGCCCTGTTCTGTTCAATTTATTGTTGGTGAAGCATGCACCTATGCATAAAGCTGAAGTTGTACATGCATTTTCACTCTAAATGCTAAATTTCAAATGGAGCTGGATAACATTTTTTGGTTGTGTACTTCATTCAACAAAAATGAGCAGTTTCTTTGACCTAAGTGATTTGGGAAGTATTTTATCCCCACCCCTCTCCCTCAAATTGAATGAAAAAATTTTCTGCTTTAGTTTTTTTCAGGAAAGAAGTATATTTTTTTTCCTCCAAATATTTTGACTTTTTTATTAACATCTCATTCTTTTAATTATTCTAAGAAAATAAAGAACAAGAATAAAATGACATTGAATTGAAGCAGTTGTGGATATCTGGTAGAACATCTTGGCAAGAAAATTCAGTGCTTCAGATAAACTGTAAAAAAAAAGATATTTCTCTTTGGCAAAGAAAAAAAAAAAGAAATCAATTAATGCTGAATAATTCATTCCCAGGCAACAGAGCCTGTAGATAAAACAGGTTGCTTGGGTGCAAGGGCAAGCCACGTGGCATCTGCACAGATCAGCTTAGGTTTGACAGAGCTTAGTATCATCAATGCCATATGAATGTAGTTAGGCTGGCTCCAGACTTGAGCTGGTTCCAGGCATCCTTTCAGCTCTCTGCCTCGGTTAATAAACCTTTCCAGGACAAAAGACAAGAGATGCAGAAAAATCTGAGCTATCACACATGTCAACATAGGTGTGGAAGTAGTTACAAAGTTGGTGTAGACTTCTGTCCAGGATGGAGCTCCCTGGTGCCATGCCCAGTAGAGAACTTGTTGCTTTTATACATTTCTGTTTTAAGATGCTGGCAATTTTTGGGAGGGAAGGTGGGCATCCTTGTCTGTTTCTGAACAGAGTTTTGGGGAAACTGATAAACAGTCGTCCATCCCCCCAATATTGAAAAGTAGCAATTAGAGCTATGAGAGAATAGTCATTTGCTGACTATTTTGCAAATGGATTTAGTTTCTAACTTTTTAAAGATGCACAGAAATTATAATTTGCCTGTGCCTTACACTGTTGGGAACAAATGAGTCTAAAAATCTTGCCAGTGTAAACAACAGTAGAACTTTGGCTATTCCCAGGTCTCTGATACTAGTTTATCAGAGTTACAGTGCACCTTCTCCGAGCAGCTGTTTGTTCAGCATTTTAGTTAGTAGACCTGAAAAAAAAATGGTAAAGGTTATATCACAGAATGGAAAGGCTGGAAAGGACCACAATGAGTCATCTGGTCCAATATCCCTGATAAACAGGGTCATTCTAGAGCACATGGCACAGAATTGCACCCAGATGGTTCTGGAATATATCCAGTGAGGGAGACTCCACAAGTTCTCTGGGCAACCTGTTCCAGTGCTTGGTCACCTGTACAGTACAGAGATTCTTCCTCATATTCGAGGAGAACTTTCTGTGCATCTGTCTGCCTATTGGCTCTTGTCCTGTTGCTTGGCACCACTGAAAAGAGCCTAGGCTTTGTCCTTTGGACACCCTCCCTTCAGATATTGATAGGCTGATGAGGTCCCCTCTCAGCTCTCTCTTCTGGAGGCTGAACAGGCCCAGCAGCCTCAGCCTTTCCTCATGCCAGGGTTTAACCTCAGCCAGCAACCAAGTACCACACAGCTGCTTGCTCACCCTCCCATCAGCAGGCTTGAGGAGAGAATGGGAAGAGTAGAAGTTAGAAAACTTGTGGATTGGCATAAAGACAGTTGAATAGGTAAAGCAAAAGCCATGTGTGCAAGCAAAGCAAGGAATTCTTTCACTATTTCTCATGGGCAGGCAGGTGTTCAGCCATCTCCAGGAAAGCAGGGCGCCATCACGAGTGACGGTTCCTTGGGAAGACAAATTCTATAACTGACAGTTCTCCCCTTACAAATCCAAAACAGAGCCCCCGTACCAGCCATTGTCAAGAACCTTAACTCTACCTCAGCCAAAACCAGCAGGTCTTGTAAGAGATGCTCCAGTGCGTACTTCTCTCACACGAGAAGGCAAAGATGTGCTTTCCTGTTCTGTCAAATCTCTCTCCACGCTTAAGGCGGCTCAAAGAGTTGGCTAGAGGGGCATGGACCTGTTCTTTATACCGAGGTGAGCACACGAGCACCATCTGTGCCTCTGAATCCATCTCAGCCTTGCTCTGCCCAGAACAGCTCAGAGATTCTTTTTAGGCAGGGATTTCATATGCGTGGAGTCAGTGGTACAACAGGGCCTTAGCTGTGGCTAATGGGTTATGGCAGCCTCAATAACAATATCCTGTTTGCCTCAGAAGCTGTGTGATCAGGCCCTGGTCCTGCAGAAGAGCCACCAACCACACAGGGCTGCATCTTGAGGGCTTGCTGCTGGTCTACCCTAGCCCTACCGTACTGTGTTATCACATGAATCCATTGCAAGGCATGGTCTTTAGACTGTTAAGTCTTTGTGAGACGTAGCCCGGCTTGTGTACTTAGTTTATAAATAATGACGCAGAAGTTAGAGCAGAAGCAATGGGAGAGTCTGGCTGTCAATTGATTTAAAGCACAAGGTGGACAACAAGATCCTCCCTCCTCCCTTTATCTGAACAGTTTTTTACAAAAATATACCTTTAAGTCAATCGATATGATCCTAAACTCTAGTTGACGTTGTGACAACATCTTTGGGGAAAAGTGAATGGAAAAACTTCAAGGAAGTAGAAAGAAGATCAAAGTAAAACTTTGGGGGTTATCTAAGAAAATCAAAGGGATGAAAACTTTATTTTTGAAAATAATCCTGAAACAGAGCAATCTATTTCCAATGCAACACTTCACCCAAACAAATTAGTTTGGGGACTTCATCTGATGGGTTTTTTTTCTTTTTTAACTTAGATTTATTTTGGTATGGTTTTTAGATCAAGCAAAAAAAAAAAAAAAGAAAAACCAAATAAAAAAATTAATTGTAAAAAACCCAAACCCAAACTTATTTTGATTTACTAGCAAAAAAAAACCCCAATTATTTTCACAGCTCTAAATTGCCCATTTATAAATAAAGCCACAAGGGCTTTATTGCTGTCTGTCAATGTGTTGCTCGTGAAGGAATTTCTTTGTTTATCCACTTTTTGTTTTTAAAGAGGTGATGAAATTAAACACAAAAGACATGGATTAAAGTAACAGTGAAATGAAATGTACAGAAGTCAGGAAACACCAGAATTACAACACAGTCTTTAGATGCTCACAGGCTGTTCTTATTCCAGGGTTTCTGCTTTGTTCAATGAGTGGCTTAGTGTATGATAAGTAAGATGTAAGGCCATATAATGAATAATAAAAGGAAAAAGAAAGATTGAAGAGCCACACATTCAGCTAGTCCCAGCCATCCTATGGTGGGATCTGGGCAGGGGATGTCAAAAAGGTATAATAAAGCTACGTCAAACTAGGTTTGAATGGGAAACTGTGGTTAAGAATATGAAGGGAGGTGTTACATTGACATTTTCTGACTGTGCATCACTCTGAAAATCTAACTTTAACAATTAAAATCACTCTGAAATTCCTTACATTACCACTGCTGTAAATGACTGTGAGCACTCTTGGGATTATCTGAATCAAGTCATTGTGCAAAGCATGGCCAGTTGTCCCATGTGGGAAAGCCCTGGAAGTCAGGAAAGGCTCTACGTGATCACTGGTACTGGTGTACACAGAACAAATAGCAGGCAATACACTCCATGTATCACAGGCTGCCTTCAAAACCATTTGCCAAACTTACAGCTTTTGCAAGAGCTGAACTAGGTTTCTGAGTGCATTCCTTTGAAGAGTGTTATAGTGCAGTCATAAAAAGCAAGATGACAAACCTCAGAGGGCTTCTCTGCTGTGCTGTGCAATGCTACTGTTTCCCAATAAGATGGTTGCAGAAGGAAAAGGAGCTCAGCACTCGGCAGTGTTTCAGTAAAATGCAAGATGTATTTGCTTCTTGATGTTGGGGTGCTGTTCCTCACAGAATTGGGGCACACTGGAATCCCAGCCTAATGCTTTGGGATAGTGTTTCTGCAGGCTGTAAGCTGGTGGAGATGCACATCTGAGAGTCACTGCAACAGTGTAAGAGAAATATCCTGGAGAGGGTGGCTAGCCTGCCTTCCTCTGTCTAGTCTCATATCTGTTGAGTTACACTCAACAACACAGAGTATGTCTATTGACCTTTTCCCCTTCTCTGTTTGTCAAAGTTACCTGGCAAAGGTGGCTATCTTGGTGCTGATGTGTGGGGATCATTACCTTTGCAAATACATTTTGACCACTGTAGAATGGGATTAAGTACCAGAGGAAAAAGAAGTTTTGATTAGGTAAAAAAATACATCTCTGTTATACCTTTTTCATTAGATGTGTTGAACTCTCTCTTGTGGTTTTAGTCTAGAAGAATTGTCAGAACTCTTCAAAAAACAAAATTGACCAGCAGCCATTGCTTGCCTATCCGGTGCTTTCTGTAACGTCATGGATGTGTTGTCTGCCACTAACAAACACCTTGCTTCAAAGTGTAGAGTTTGTGACCTTACGCAAGGGAAATTTGCATGAAATTCATTCGTTACGCATCCCTTTCCCACCTCTTCTGTCTTCCAGGATGAAAAACTGTTTTTTTTCCTGTGACTTAATTAAAACCAATTCTTTTTGTCCCTCCTCTTCTGGATACCAAAAGAATACCACTGACAAAGTAGCCAGACTTGTGACAGTGAGCATTGATTGAATGCAAAGATGTTTGGTATTCGCATCTCGGGGACTGGAAGCTTCACCTCAGACTCCAAATGCCACATCATTATATGTAGCTGTGCAACTTTTTCTGTAGTGCTATTATATCATCATTTTGTTGCAGAGAGGTTTACGTGCTGTTAGATCCACCAAAGAAAAGACCTGTCCTTCTAATGTTGGTTACATTAGAAAGGGATTTGTACTTTTCTGTTTTCAGACTGGATTTTCCCTGCAGTGGGGCTTGAGTGCTTTACAAATTTCCAGCTTGAGGAGATTTGGAGTGAAGATGCTCCAGGTGGGAGAAGCACTCTAATAGCTTGCTGCCACCAGTAGACAGAGTGTGCCTCTTCCAGGGGCATGTTCCTGCCACTTACCTTCTACTTTGGTGCTCAGTAGGTCCCTCTCCAAGTCCTTTCAAACCTGGCAAATAAAAGCATCTATTTTTTCAGGTTGGTTAGTGAGCCAAATTCCTTGGCTGAAATGTGGGTCCAGTGGGCACTGGAGCTGGTTCAAGGAGGAGGCAGAACTGCACAGCTAAGAACATGGGTGAGGAAACAATTGGGGAATTAAGTATTCCCTCTTTGGGCTCAGTGACCTGTTGGATCTGCTTGGCTGCTCATGAAATAATGCCTTCAGAGGAAAGGTCTTACAGAGCCATTACTGAAACTTGTACTCACATTTGTTAAAGTTTTCCCAAGTTCTTACGCTACCTGCCTGTGTAATTTAATTTAGCAGAGAGTTGGCAAAATGCCCTGCATACTATTTTTATGAGGTAGTAGTTGGTTACAGAATCATTAGCCCTTCCTCCCTCCCTGAACTACATCTTAGTGGATCCTTGAGGTTTAGTGCTAATTCAGAGCCCTTGCACACTAAATGGTGTACAAGCCCTTGCTGAAAGGGACATGTTTGAATCCCCTGGCAGATGCTTCTGGCTTTTTAACTCTCAGACCTAAACATTGTGGACTTTAAAGCTGCTTAATTCTGTCTGTCATGCCTTTTGAATAATAGCAATGAATGCCATTCTAAGCACTCTGTAGTGGTTAAATCACTTCTGCCATGTTCTTTCAAAAAATAATCACTGCTGGATACTGGCCAAGCCCAGAAAATTTCAGCTCTGAAGATGAACATTTTGGCAACTTATGACTGACTGAAATCAGCAGAGAAACTCATTTGCATTCTTAACTGTAGCAGATGTTGCTGCTGTTGCCCTGTAAGCTGGACAGCAGGCTGCAGAAGGAGGGGCCACTGTGCTGGCATGAGACTTGTTATTGCCTATTGCTGCTTCTTCCTGCCCTCAGGCACAGGTTACAGGTTAGGAATGTTTTCTAAATTCTGCCTACTGGTGTTGGTTTATGGGTGGCAGCAAGTATGTTTCTGAGCACTCTTATGTAATCCTGTGTAAATATGTACCTCCCTGCACCTGCTTTGGCCTGGTGTTGGGAGCTGTAGAGTAGAAAGGAGACAAGTTGCTTGGGGGAATTAGCAGGGAGTCAGGATGGCCCTGTGTCAAACCAAGTCCTGAGACTCAGGTCTGGAAGTGTCCAATCCTGAGCGCTGTGGTAGTGGTGAGTCCTTTAATGCAGGTTGGAGTCTTTCTGGAAGGAGGTCTAGGCACAAAATAGGGTCAAGGGCTGAGCTAATACTCAGTAAAAGATTCATGCAGTATCTCATCAGTCAGCTTAAAGCATTTTGACAGCCTAGGTGAAGTTCTTTTTATCTTGTGATGGAATTTAAGGAGCAAGAACTTGCATGGGAAGCCCTGGAAAGACAACTGGACTGCTAGCACAGGGCAATAGGAAGCAGAGGGTCCTAGCAGAAAGTAAGTGCCAGATCTATCTCAACTGCTGCTGATGTAACCAAAGTTTAGCAGTGATGAGAAAGGCAGTGTTTCTACTGTCTGCCATAGCCAGCTCCCTGATTTCTTTCTGTGGGAGAATGATCTTTACCCAGTGCTGTTATCAGTACACTGCCATGCAGAATTTTTGTTTCAGTATAAGCATACACAAGAATTTGCCTTTTCTGTCTAATTAATGTGTGGCAGTAGTGACAAATGTTAACTACAGAAGAGCTATGTGCTGCTGGAAAGGCCACAGAAGTCTGAGAAGAGAACCAAGGGGGGGGTGTAAAATGGCACTGCATAGCTCAAGTGAAGTAGCTATTCCCCATCCTGTACATCTAAACTGCTTAACATGGGCTGGAACCTATTAGTATATGGTTGTGCCACTATCCCTTTTGGTGCTGTTTTGAATTTTTTTTTTAATAGCTTTAACAGAAAAGTGGTTCATATTGAAGCGAACCTTGTTTCTTTAGATTAAAACCTGATACTACCAGCACCAGCTCTTCCAAGAAGAGAGTGCCAAAGGGACTGACCTGTTGCTTGAGTCTTGAGCCCTTTCCCATTACTGGAGGTGCTTAGGGCCACGTTAGATTAACTGAGAGAGAATGACAGCAATGTCTGGAAGTGAATGCAAGGTGAGGCAATGGAGCTGTGGTCATTAGGGACTCCTGTACATCTTGGGAATTTTGACAAATAGATTTAAGGGGAGAGACCTCATCCAGTGGTGTGAGCTTGTGAGAATCTGGTTTCCATAACAACTTCTCTTTGTGTTCGAGCATTATCTTTTTGTGTTGTTCCTAGAGCTTGACTTACCATAGAAGCATGATGCATTTGAACAGCAGCAAGCTCCTCTTCAGGAGCTGGAGCACTTATTGTTACCTAAGGAGATGCCTTATTCATCACAAATATAATGCAGGAAGTGAGACACACGTCTATAATATCTCTATCTACTCTTTTTAGACTTTTCAGTATTTGGTATTGCTTGAGTTACCCAAAATGGAAACCTGCTGTCATTAGCTACAATGTGTGTCATCCAGGATGCTCACAGTTCCCATGTTCTCACTGCAGTTTCCTGGATGGGGGAACTGACCCCCGTGGTCCTGCTGCCATGTCCTCCTTGCTTTCCAGTCTCTTCAACACAGGAGAATCAGGACTGAATCAATACATTTCAGTATAATCTGTTAAATCATTCCCCTCTGGGCAAGCTAGGGGTTCCCAAGGCCTATAAGTAATACTAGGCTTGTCCTTCTCTCAGCCCTTCAGAGTAGGTGAGTGACAGGAGTTGTAAAAGGATGCAATACCTGATTGCCAGAATTTCCTTTAAAAAGTTACTAGAAGTCATCAGAAGTTGCAATGGTCCAGAGGCCACGCTGGTTTCTGTGCAGAAATGTACACAACCTGGGAGGAGCTCGGTGGTGGTGGCAAACATCATGAGCACCTCTGCTAGCTGGGAAAGGGAAACCTGCAGGAAGGCTGCACATATTTTCCTTTATGCTTCTGACGAAGTGGCACACTGCATTCAGTGAAGATCCATATTCTTGGCTGCTGGCTTCCTTTTAAAATTTTGATATAGCTTGGGGAAAATATCAATTTCTTCCTTCCTCCTGTGGCTCCACTCTTGTTGGGAATTGAATAGTCAGAAGTAAACAGACTTTATTTTTCTCTCTGGCGTGTTATATAGCCGCAGACCAGTTGGCAGTCCTTTGCATCAGCGTTTGGCTGTGTGCTAGAGCATACCTCTGATTTTCTAAGTTTTTCAAAGCTGTTACGAGGCACAGAGGCTCTTGGAGAGAAGGTTTACAAAACACAGCAGCCTGGAAATCATGGATGACTGTGACAACTGCCAGTACTGCAGCCCCATTACAGATGTGGCCCTGGGAGCAGCAGCATTTTGCAGCCTCTCCAGGCTTTTGCAGAAGGGCTGCTCCCTTTTTGCACTAATGCCTCCTTGTCCTTAAGGAAACCCCCATGGACATAGTGAAAAGCAACACACAGAATAGAGTAAGGGCTAGAAAGGCCCCTGCATCTTCTGCTCCCATCTATTATCCCTATATCCCGTCTTTTTCAGTTCACTCTGTTTTCAATGTTTGTTCACTAGGGAAGCTTGAATGCATAAAGTAGAGCTATGAATGAGGCTGGCACTGAAGTAATAAATTTAACTCTGAAATAAACGATACCTGTGGGTAATAGGTTTGAAATTGTTGTGTTCCTTGGTAATGGGATATAATTACAAGTACCACAAGATCTGCAGGGCAAAAGTGCAATTATACCCCTCACATCTAAGTCAGTGAAAGCATTACCATAATGTTGCCACAATTCAGTGGTGTGGAACAGAAAGCTTATTGGGAAGATAACAGTAGTTCAGCAAATGTTTCTTTGTGATACCTCCATATTGGCCCCCCTTCCAAGATCTTGAAAATGGGCCATATGCTGGGATAAAAATCTGCACAGCAACAAGGTGCCACAGTCGCTGTGGGATTACCAAAAGGTTCCCTTAGTAACTATGAGGGAATGAGTCCTGAGTGATAGGTCCACTTTATACCAGTGGGCAGGTCATCATTTGTTGCTGTGTGGTTTTGCAGTAATTAAAGGCTATTGAATGATATTTCTTCACTGTAGCTCTGAGGGGGAAGTTGTGCCTTTGTGTCCCTGCGTAGTTGCACAGTAATTACTGAGTAATGACTTATGGTGTGACGGTGTTATGCCAGGCTGCTTATTGTGTTCCCCTGCACCGGGCTGTTAATCAGAGGGTAATGTCCTAATTGTTGCTACCTCTAGCAGCAGGGTTTGGCTGTGTGTAACTTCCCTGTTCTATGGCAATTACGGTTGGACAGCAGGGAAGTGGATGTGCTGAGAATCTGCATGGACTGGGTATTCTGAGTAGCTGCTGAGGCCTGGGAGGTGTTGGGCTGGGTATTCAGCTGATGAGTATGCTGGAAATTGCCTGACTTGGGAATTATGTAGGATAATACCCAGCTTAGAGGTTTGTGTATATTTCTAGTGTCATGCCGTGAGTTTTTCTGTTCAGTGTTGTTTAGATGTTGACCAGTAACCTGGGTTTGGAAAGGATGTTTTTGTTCATGTGCAAGATTTCCCTGAAAGGACAGTTCCTGTGTTTAGTGTTCTGTTTCACTTTCACTTGCATATTTACCTATGTAGTGGCTGACAGGTCTGTGGCTGGCACAGCTGTCCAGTCTGCTAAGCTGGTGTGTCCATACAATGAGACTTGAGCCCTTGTCAGGTACTGCATGACAGTTCTGCATCTTGCTTTTCTTGAAGATGTCAGTTTGTCTACTCATGCTCTGAGCTGACTTAAAGCCCTGTCTTTTGTGCAGTCTGAGTGGGCCTCACAGCCCTTGCAGCCCTTGCAGGGCGTGTAACTTGAGGCACAGCATCACCATGGTCGCAGGGGGCTTCCCTCAGGATGTGCTGCTGGCAGAGTACCTTACTGTGTAGTTATGCTCAGAGATATACCCACGTCTTGTCTAAAGCTAGCTGCAGCCAGACCTTCACACTGAACAGTGAGTCCTGAGCTTTCTGGGGGGAAAGTCAATTGGAAAAAAAAAAAAATTGTGGCATTTTTCAATATTTTTATGTTGGAGTTTTTTGTACTTTCTACGCAACAAAAGTAGAATTGGCTGAAATGCTGGGTCTGGTGGAGTGGGAAAAAGCCTGAGTAAGCGGCAGCACCACTTGAATAAAGAAGGATTTTTATGTTAATTTTAGGCCTGTATAAAGCAATGTAGTGAGAACCAGGCTGGTGACTTGCCCCACATCCTTGCTCATATCAGTAAGTTCTGCCATGTACTGTCACTGTGTTTATAGGAAAGTGCTGCTTGTGGCTTTCCCTTGGAGCATCTGAGATCTGGAAGTCCTTTTAAAGAAGTTAGCAAGCTGGGTAGTGCAACGTGCTGTTTGTCATTGCTCTGGGGACTTGGTAAAACCGAAAGAAATAAGGCCATGAGCTACAGTGCAGATCTCTGTAGTCCTTGGGACCACTGGGGTTCTTCCTCTGTGCGGGAGTATTTGAGAGGAAAAACCTGCAGTTATAAAGCAACAAGGAGAGCTGATTGTCACATTCAAGCCCCTTCTCTCCTTTTAGAGGCTGATGCAGTGCTGCCAGATTCTCTTTTCCTCTGTGTGAGTCTGGCAGTTGCTATTTTTTAGAGTGTTGGTGTCTTCCTTTTCTTTTCTTTCCTTTTTTTTTTTTATTAAAAACTGTAACATTTGAGTCTTTGAAATTGAAATAGATTTCAGTCTTTCTTATATTAATTATTGATAAGTGGAGCCTGAGAGATGGAGATGAAGCCTGATGTGATTAAAGACAGTCAGTTTTTAATTTTATGTCTCTCACAGTGACAGAGGAACGCAGTTTAATGGGAGTCATTTAATAAAAGGGACTTAATCACAAGTAAGCAACTAATCGGGGGTGAGATAGCAGGGGGAAGAGATGTGCACTGGTGCAGGAGAGCAGCCAAGTGGGCGGGGAAAGATGCTGCAGTGGATGCACTCTTCAAGCCCCAGCACGTGTGGAGAATGCACGTGGAAGCCACACAGGCTGACTGCAAAGGCGAGGGAGCTGCAGTCCAGCAAAACCAAGTAATGGCAAAGCTGCCTAAACTGGGACTGGCTGATGATGGCTCTCATCTCAGCAGCATTAAAGCAGCCTTGCTATTAACCAAGGCCCTCTGCTCTGCACCGGTGCAGAATCAGAATGATGGCTCTCCCTTCCAAAACGTTCATAGGCTAATTAAAAGGCAAGATACCAGACGAATCAAGATGGATAAGGAGATGATATTTTCCTCTGGATGTGGGAGGAAAAATGTTCTGTGCCCTGTCAAGCTTGCTGAAAACTATGTAGGCAGGGTAGTGCATTTTGTATTGTCTTTGCTATTGGTGATGTTACTAAACAACATTATTTCATGTGACCTGCACCAGTGAGGCCATGGTTTACTCTTTGCCAGCTGATCTCTGGCTAACAGGTTTTAAGGAAGCTTTTTAAAATATTTACTCCTCAAGCTGTGCTTTTTCTCAGAGGACTGACTAAATTGGCAATCTGTAGTTTCTCTTGTGACAGCATTGTCCAGGCTGTGAGATAAGGGACATCATGTGTAGTGACCTCACCTAAAGCCATCAGCTACGGCTCTGCTGAGCTGGAGAAAGCGTGTGGTTGCACCAGAGTCCAGCAGTTGCAATAAAGAATGGATTCCTGCATTTTCATTTCAGCATCACCTTACTAAAAATTTTTATATTTCATGCAAATCAGAGCTTCACTTTGTTTAGCATGCTCTGGCACAGGGCTGCAGCAGTACTGTGAAACCATGGGGTAAAAAGCCCTCCCAGCATGCTGGGCAGCTCCTTTTATGGTGAAACATGGGACACCGAGGTTTAGCTGGACAGACTCAAGTGAACATTCGTGAAATTTTAGTGTGAATTCCTAGATCATTTAGAAGGCTAGCATTTACTTTGGAGAGTTTTCTTGATATCCCTGTCCTAGGGTCTAGGAAGGAGGCTTGCAATGCTCCAAAAAGACTGCAGCAGTTGCCTCCTCTCTTTGTCAATAAAATCCCAGTCTAAAAAGATTGGTCTGTGGATTTAGAGAAGTGTTCTTGATACAGAGGAAGGGAGGACAAGAAACAGAGTTGATGCAACAGTGGTATTCATTGGCTGAAGGGAGCATTGCTTCAGAGATATCTTCTTTCCTCACTAACTGATGTATGTTAAAATTCTTCAGGGAGGAAAAGAAGAGTTTTCTGTGGAGTTGTTTATGGGCATAAAAATTTGGGGGTTGGGGGCTGAGACAAGTGGTGATTTTGGATAAAAGACCATCAGTTGAATGAAAGGAACAGTGGGAGTCCTCTCTTCTGGAAAAAACTTAAGGAAGCTTACAGTTTGCAGTTTGGTGACCATCTCTCTGTTCCTGTGTGTCTCCTATGCTCACATGGGCTCCATATGGTTATCCATGCTTTTATTAAAATGATATGAGCTGCTTCAGGGGTTTGAGCCTTCATTTGCCTGTTTCTCTTGATGAGAGGCTCCTTTTGTTCCACACAATTTTTTAAAAATTATTTATTTTTATTTTTTTTCTTAAGAAAGCTGTAGTTTGGACTGCTTTTTCAAATTGGAAAGAGAGACTTAGGATCCAGTAAATTTCTACTCCATTTTAGTATCTATGATTTTCAAAGTAATGAACCTCGCTTTTTCCAAGGTTGTTATAGAAGCCCAGTCCCTCCCAAACTTCCCCTTCCTGGCTGCCAGTATATTCTCTCTTTCTCTCGGGGCAAGTTCTTGAACCACTCTTCCATAGCTGTTAGAATATAATTCCTCAGATCTTTTGTGGTATTGGTGTGTCCAGGAAGCAAACACTGTGTTACATCTCAGCAGGATTGCCATTTATACCCAAGGTAAAGGGAAGTTTCTTGCTCTGTTCTTTTCCCTTCATCATCCTTCCTCTCTCTTTGTTCCTTGATCCTGACTTAGTTACATGGATGCTGGAAATACTGCAAAGCAGCAGTTAGGGATGATAAAAAGTGTGGCACCTAATGATCAAATGCTGGGCCCTCAGAGCCATTCTTATAGGCAGACACCCAACCAGGCTGCCTGAGACCTTCATGGAAGGCTGGTCTGACTGGAAGGGTAGAGGTTTAGCATCAGTCATGCTGTCCTTTGAATGTGATAAAGACTTCAGCCATTTCCCTAGGGCACTAATGCAAAAGATTATAAAGCTGCTCTATAATTTTTGTCTATTCAGAATTTAAGCTACCATCAATCATCTCAAGTTTTTAGTGTCAAATAAGATAATGTAGCCAACTATATTATTAGGAAGAGATGTGTTTCTGAAGCAGTGAGCGTCTGTGGGTGCATCTGAATAGCACTTAACAAGATATGCAATCTCTCATTGACAGTGCTATTAAAAGAGCTTCAGTTTGTGGAGGCTGACTCTAACTCAGGGAAGCTGTGCTGAGGGATACAGCCATCTACTACTTCAATTGCAGCCTGAGTTTTTGGAGAGAATGGAGGGGAGGGAGGTAAACAAGGAAGAAAGACTGAGCATCACCCAGTCTGTGAAAATATCTTTTCCACTGTCTCAGCATGAAATAGCTCTGGTGGCTGAAGAACCTTGGTTGGAAAGTGGTGTGGCAAGGATCTGGTTAGCTGGGCCTGATGGTCACTCCCCATGAAGCGCATGCCTCTTTGGTTTTGGTGTTTCTAAAACGGCATTTTGTACTGATGCAAGGTCCTGCAGTGACCACCATGAAGGTGGATAGTTCTGTGCAGATAGGCAGCACCTGCTTGGGTAGTTGGAGGGAAAACCTTCTGCCCCACTCCAGCGTAATCCTTGATGGAAGCTTTTCCTCAATTGGAAAGTGGCCAGTCCGAGCTGTCCCAGCTTCTTCAGGGATCATGTGGGGAGATAAGAGGGTATAACAAACTAGAACAGAGGGAGATGTAAGGATGAGTGAGAAAGGAATACATAAGCAGATACAAGAGGAGGAGGCACCTGGAAGAGAATATTATCAGAGATGGGGCTGACGATGCTTTGGTGGGGAAGGTGTTGCATCCTGTGGGTGACCCACACTGGAGCAGGGATACCCGAAAGGGACTGCAGCCTGTGGATGATCTGGGCAGGAGAAGAGGAAACAAGCAGAAAGGAAGGGAGAAAGAAAACAGTAAGAAATAAGCTGCAGCAAGAAAGCATCATCTACCAACCCAGTCTCCTGAGCTGTCCGTCACTTCACCCAAGGGGCTTGCTGTGAGTAAGTGTAATGTGTGCCCATGATAAGGGAAGGGGAGGCTGGATGGCTTGTGTGTGGGAAGATGTGTTGTACTGCAGTGGACCTTGGGGAACTGGAAAGAAAGAGGTTTACCTAACTGTCTGTTTAATTGTTTGTCATCTCTGTTTTCCAAGGCCTGAAAGAGTAAATAAAAGTTTATGTTAATTGGCAATAAATCAAATTAAGTGAAATTCCCAAAGTCAAGGCTCTTTTGCCCATGATGTTTTGGAACTTATTCTTGTCAAGTGTTTCTCCCTCAAGGTTATGTATTACCCCCCTTCACCTCATGATTTGCCTAAATTTTAATAAACAATGAGGTAGGTTCTTCAGTTTCAGAAGGCTGTATAACATTGACTCTCTAGAAAGTTGTGAAGGCTCCAAGCATGCTCTGATTATTATTTTTTTCTCCCACTGGTATCAAAAGCAGCCTGCAAAGCTAATGCCAGGCAAGAGCCGAGAAAACAGTTATTTGCCTCCTTCACTATGGTGCTTCTTCTCTAAATTAAATATTAAGTTGATAGCCTGTGAAATCTCATAGTGCCTTTGTGCAATAGTGTCCAGAGGACAAAAAGCAGGGCTTACTATGCCACGTACTGGCAAGTGACTCAAAGGCAGTGACTGCACCCATCGTGCATGATAGTATAATGAGAAGAGATACCTGTATTGATCTCTTAAGCCATGTAAATGATGTATGGGTTGTTTCATGTCATTGATATACAACCACCTCTGGTTAAAACTCTGTCACAGGAATGGATTTGGTGCAACAAAGAGGTGGGACAATGACGCTGCCACTGTCCTCTGGCCTCCATGCTAGGTTTTTCCATACGGCATTGCTTGTTCCTGAGACAAGATTTTTCCATTGCATCTGAATGTGCTCAGGGCCAGGGCTGGGTTTGATATAAGACTAAGGATGAAGGGAGGATTATACAGATAGTTACTCCTTTTAGTTTTGTTTGCTTCCAGCAACAGGGAGCAAAGAAATGCTAGTTTTATTTTTTAATTTTTTTGGTTGCTCTCTGAGACATTTGTTTTAATATTGTAGATTTTACTTATTGAGTTCAATCTTCCTCTCCAATTGAAGCCAGCAGCCAAACTCCTGCTCTAGTGAGAACAGAGTTTGGAGGCACCATAGAATATGCGTCTTTGTTTTGTTTTGGAGTTTTTGTTTTCTTTCAAAAAAATTTCAGAACAGACAGATTAATTCTCAGCTATTATAGTAACAATGACCTTTACACCAGGAAAAAAAAAAAAAATGGCTATAAGGGTCTCCAGCCAGGTCATTTTTGGAACCCCTGGTGCTGGAGGCCAAGTGCCTAGCAAAAAAAAAATCACATCTCTAAAAATAATTGGCTCCAGCAACAAAAAGAGAGCAGAAAGAAGAAAGGAAAAGTCAGCAGGTCAGATGGTAAAGTTGCAGGCGTTCATATCTAAATAGTCTCCCAATGTACCATTTCATTCCTAATGACATAGGATTAGGAGAGGAACATTATTGAGGTTTTATCGAACATGTAAGTGAACAACACAGCCCAACCCCACCCTGTTCCCTCCTTCTTCAGCCTATATTGTAAAGGACTTTAAGGATTTGGGAAGCCGGATTAAGCAGCTGAAAGTAATTTGCTCCCTCCCTCCTCCACCCTCTTTCCAATTGCCCCCTCTATTTCCTATTTCTGTTTCATTCAGTAATTAACCTTTTGAATAATCTCCTGTGCAGAGCTGGCTAAGCTGCTCTTCTATTTTCCTATTGTTGAGCGTCCTTAAGACAGAAGCTGAACCAAGTGTCTTGATTGACTGACAAGTAGAGCTATCTGGAAGGCAGGAGAGTTTAGAAGGAGCAAGAGGTGGTGGGAGGAAGGAGGGTTAGGTGTCCTGCGACAAGGAGGAGAAAGTGTTAAAAGTTGTGCTGTGGGTTTTTAGTTCATTATATCCAGTGTTGCTAGTCATTGGTGGCTGTGCTCTTAGATTTTATGCAATGAGGGCCAAATTTGCTGTAACCTGACTGAAGCAGGTAGAAGCTTGAGCAATGTAAGCAGGGAAAGGATTTGTTCCCCTCATTTCCTTTTCTTGCAAGGAGGAACTGGTGTTTTTCCATCACCATTCATGTATTGTTCTCTACTGCTGCTCATTCGCCTTTTTTTTTTTTTCCCCTATCAGCTACTCCTGGTTATTGTCAGTCTACTCTATTTGTAACAGAGCAGGGTGAACTGTTGGCACACAGCAATGTGTTATTAAAATGTATCCTCAGCCCTCTGTTAAGTTTTGTGGGAGCAGAATGATTTTATACTAATTTGTTCATTATTCTCAGTTGTTAGATAGTTTGTGTGATTGAATTTTAGCCTCTGGCTTAGTTGAGAATGTCTTTTAACTGAGTGTCTGCTCCTAATTTCCCATGCCATTTGATGGATCAGTGATGCTGTATGACATTATTCCTATTCCTATATCAGTGAGTCTAAGCACACTACAAGAGGTTTCATCCTTTTGCCTGTTCACAAATTGTCTGTGTATATTTATCTATAAGTATTCAATGACTCTGATATGCATTGCACACTGAGGACTGTTCCAGATATCTGCAAGGCCATTTCTGAAGAGAATGTGTGCATTGAGATATGTCTGGGTTTAGGGTGTTCACAAGATTTTTACTATTATCTGTTTTTCCATCTCTAAATATCCATCCTTTCTGTCTTTGCATACAATTTTTTTCAATCTTGCATACAATTCACTGAAAAAAGTGATCCTAAGCCTGTCTTTTTGAAAGGAACCACCTGATCTTGCTCCTTCTTATTGAGACACCCTTTTTTGTCTCCATTAAATGAGTTTCATCCCCTAGAGGTGTGTGGTGCTGACTCTGCAGAGGGCATGCTGTAAAATGAAATTGTGTTGATGACTGAAGGAGGAAGCACAAAGCGTGCATGAGTCCTGGGTGAATATTATTTGTGAACAACCACCTTGTTGGCCCCACTAGTGGCAATCACGTCTGCATAGTTGGAACTGTAGGCAAGACAACTGAGCTGGCACATTGTGGTGCAGTTCCTGTGCAAGTGAACAGGGACTCGTGTAGGCAGGAGTGCCCACGTTGGCAAGCTTGCTCAGATGTTTGTAAGCCGAGTCAGTAATTTGCAAACAAGGGTCAGAGCTCGATGATGTAGGTTCATATATCCCCCAAAAGTGATGTTTCCTTCCTGAATAGTCTCTTCACTGTAATGTTGCTCCTTTCTACTCTGGGCTATTAACATCAAGAGTCTTTAGATCCGGCCCCCTGTAAATAAGGCTTTTTAAGCAAAATAAATTTATTATGAGGGCTTCCTTGTATTATGTGTTTTTATTTTCTACATTCTGTTCAGAAATCTCAGTGAAGCCATGATGCTGTGTGAAATACTCATCCTTACAGAGCTGTGTTACCATTTGTGAACTTTCTGTGCAGCAGCTGAAACTCATGCTCGGCATGGCTCTTTCTGGCACACAGGCATGATTGTCTGAAGGACAGCAGTAGCATTTCATTGGACCGGAGGATAGGCCTGGGAAAGGAGTCAAATCCACCACATGAAAATTAAAAAGTGGGTTGCAGCGACAGGACGAGAGAGCCTGGGTGGGGAGCCCAATTAATATGAGATTTTCAGCTGTGTTTGGTGCTTGTAACTTCACCATCAAATTTTCCCATTTTCTGGTGAAAAATCATGGAAAAAATTAATGGATGCACTCCAGCTCCTTCAAACAAAAGCAGTCTTTGGTTTTCTGGATGTACCTAGCACCATGGATCCATGGCTCATAACAGCAGTTCCCCTGTACCACAAAGAACAGCATGGTTAAAAAGGCTAATCACAACATGGTGATAGGCGTTGCCAGCAGCAACCACAGGAGATTTAAACACTCTGAAACAAAAAGCCTCAGTCAGATGGCTGTGGCAAGTTCTGGGGACTGTGCACTAGAACGAGTGGGGCAGAGGGATCCCAGAGACAAGGAAGCCTAAGTAACAACTGAGAGACCAGCCAGGATTCAGCAGCCCTCGTTGACTAGGTGAGGGCATTGCCAGGGCAACTGCAGAAGATTTGAACAGTTCCGGGGAAGCATGAGTGCCCAGGAGCACAGGGAGCAGTGGGACACCTCAGCAGGGCACGGCAGCGTGTGCAACACGAGTAGGGGTGTGCAGGGTGCGTGCAGAAAGGGCTTCGGCCCGCAGGAGGGCCAACACAGAGCAGAACCAGAGAGTAGTGGATGGGGAGCAGCAGTTAATGCTGAGGGGAAAGAAGAGGCCCCTTCTCCCCAGCCTTAGTAGCCTGAGCTCCCAACACTGTGGTTACTTGGTGCTGTAGAACTCGTTCCCCAGTGCCTGTGGAAGCTGCTGCACCAGTGATGTCTGAGGCTTCCATCCACAGACCTCACAACAGTAGGTATAGCTCTGCAGGCGCCTGGTTGTACAGTGCCCAGTGCCTGTCCAGGAAGCTGGAGCTGAGAGTCATCTCTGCAGAAGGTGTGTCCTTGTCAAGGAGCTGTTGTGTGACCACGTCAAGGAGTTATGCAAGGAAATAAGCAGGTTGTGCAGCATTTGTGAGGATTAGAAAGAAATACAGAGGAAATCTCAGACTTTACAGACACGGGAGGTGCAGGTGGGCTCTGCATTGCATCTCGCTACAAGTCAGAAGTCAGTTAGAGAGGAAAAATGGAAAACAGTCACTTTTCATATAATTCCTGTTCTTCCTGATGACCTGACATTAGCAAACAGGTTTAGTGCCCTCCAAGCTGAGGAGGAGATGGGTAAGGCTTTGAGTGAGTCCCCCAGACCTGAGCCACACAGGATCACCTGGATGAAGTGGTGAGCAGTTGTTGTGGGTGGCTCCCTACTCCAAGGGACAGAGAAGTTTGTTGCCTGCCTGGGGCTCAAATCAGAGATTTCATGGAAAGGCTGTCAAGGCTTGTCAACAGATGTGACTGTTACTCTCTGTTGGTCTTTCACATGGGCAATAGTGATACCAAGGGTAAATTGGTAACCATCAAGCTCGATTTCAAAGCTCTGAGGATATTTGTCAAGAATCTGGGTGCACAGGTGATTTTCTCCTTAATACTGCCAGTCTGTCAGTCAGGGTAAATGGCAAGAGAAGAACTGAGTGGGACAAGAGGCAATAGGCAGAAACTGGAACACAGGAAGTTCCACCTGAACCTAAGGAAGAACTTTACTGTGCAGGTGACCCAGCACTGGAAAAGGTAGCCCAGAGAGGCTGTGGAGTCTCCTTTGCTGGAGATATTCCAGAAACACCTGGGTACAATCCTGTACAATACGGTCTAGGATGACCCTGCTTGATTAGGGATGTTGGACCAGATAATCCATTGTGGTCCCTTCCAACCTTGCCCATTCTGTGATTCTGTGAAGTGAAAAATCTTGCAAAACTTCAACTTTTTTTTTTTTTTTCTGCATGCAAAATAACACTGGGAAATAAGCCCCCTTCACATTTTAGAGCCAATTCAGAACTAATTTATTATATTTATTTTTTAATTGCTCCCCTGTGACTTCTAACACAAGTATTCCACATAATCCTTAAGACTTGTCTGATGCTCTCTCAGCCAAATAGGAGAGTAGTATTTTTTTCCTGCTCCCCAGGTGATCATTTTCTGATGTGCTCTTGAACGAGAACGTTAAGTTCCTTGGGGTAGGAAATTATACTTTTGTTTTGCGCCTGCCTGTAAGTGTGATTAAAATAGCCATTGTTTCTAGTGTTACTTGGTAAATTGGTCCTTTCTAATTCATAGGGCTGTCCCTGCAAGGAACTAGATCTGTTTTTCTTGGTATTCTGTCAAAACTTTTGTGATATTTCTGAGCTCAAATTGTTGGAAGACCTTCTGTTCTTGCTTTTGTTCAGCCCATAATTTTGCCTCTTTTTCTTTTCTTGATAGGTAAGTCTTTGGGCTTTCTAATCCTCCCCTGATTGTCTTTAAAGTAATGGTAAGTTATTTAACTTGATTTGAGTGCTTTTTTTTGCAATAGCATCACTATGTAATTTGGATTGGCAACAAAACTCCTATGTTGTGTGCTTGCATGTGCTAAAGTTGGGAGGGGAAAAGAGAGATGAGCAGACTTGCACAGCTTGTTCTGAGTTCTAGTCACTGTCAAACATCTTGATGCCGTTGAGCATAGCTGTGATAAATACCAGTATCTCACTGTAATTAGCATTCATCAAGTTATGCCCAAGTATCAGAACATCCTGTCATCCAAATGGTATTGGCTACTGCTTCTATGACTACCAGAGAAGGCAGCAAGCAATATGTGTGCTGGAGCTGAAGGAGTGGTCATTTGTCTAGGAGGGTTGTATTAATAAGATCCTGGCATGGAAGTGCTTGTTGTTACAGTTCGGGTAGAATGTATATATTGCAAAACATTCAGAAACTGTTGCTGGGTGGCAAGGAAAATGATATGTTCATATAGGATAGGATATTAGTGAAGTCACTGGGGGTTTTTTGTGTGTCAGAAACTTAGTATGTTCCATATGGCAGCTGTCCTTCACTGTGACAACTGAGTTCTGCTGAAGGTCTGGTAAGTCAGAGGAAAATTACAAGACCAACATTCAGTCTGGTCTGGATGGCAAGCGTGCACCATACTCAGGTCAGCCTGCTGACCCCAAATGGTTGATGGAAGGCAGGGCACAGGTATCTCAGCTGGTGTTGAGATATGTGGTACGAGATGGGTAAGCAGGCTTTTTCTTTAGAAGAAACTTTCAATCCATGTCTTGAGCCTTGTCCAGACTTAAATAACCAGTGTGGGGCATTTTCAGAATTGCTTGCTGCTTTTGGGGTAAAATTCTTTGTTTTACAAGTGAACCTCATAGACTGCCTCTCAATGTCTGCCTTATGTCATAAAATGTACAAATGGAGTAGGTCTAAAATGTTAGTGACATACTTAGATTAAACAAAAAAGTTAAGTTTGCTGAGTTAATAGTTTACTTTTCATTTCAACTGCTCCATTGGACATGTACCTCACCAACAATTTCACTTGCATCAGTTGAAATGTCTGGGTTCTGATTAGATATTCAAGTTACTAACTTAGCAGTAAAGATTTGTTACCTGGCATGTTGGCAATGACAAGATGTTTATAATCCAGGCATGATCTGACAACATGAGTATGGCCTAAAAATAATTTTTGAAAAAGCCTTATTGCAATAAAAAACCCCTCTTTTACTCAGGTAGGTATTTCATTTAGTGTTTGAAGAGACTAGGTGGGTATGTGGGTTATTCAGATCCTGTGAAAAAAAAGTTGTGGTTTGGGTTTTTCATAAAGTGTGTAATTCATATGTTAGGTGTGGTGCTGAAGTCAAGAGCAAATATTTCTCTTTTTTTTTTGGTATCTTTCTACATTGTTACAAGGTCCATGATCCTCATGTCTAGAGAATGGAGTAGATAAAACTGAGCAAAGTTTGTCATCTATCCCAGAATTTCAAGCTTCATTAGAATCAAAAGGTTAGAGACAGTTTCCAATATGGCATAGGACAAAACTATGCTGTGTGACAGCAAAGGCAGAGTAACTCAAAGTTCCTAAAATGGCACTGAAGACATGGACAAAACTCTCAAAAGCACCTCAGCTGCTCATGAGCTTGTCTTCCTGAAAAATCAAGGGACTCAGCGATTTGACTTATTTTTTGAAAATGGGTCTTGTTTTTTTGAAAACATAACCTACGTGTTTAAAATAGGTTGTTCTGGCTCTATTGAACAGACTTATAAAAAGAGTTGTGGTTGTTCCGATGTTCAGGGTAGTGCGGTTTGTTAGCATTTGTACATAACCATTGATCAAGGGAAAAACTCAGAGACACTGGTATGGGGTAACTTTGCCACTTTAGAAAGTGTGTGGGCTGGTCCTAATACAACATAGGATATGTGGAAACCTCTCAATTCTCTGATCCAGCTTTTGTTAAATATTCCTTCATAAATTTGCAATGTGACTGGGGTGGCTTTCCCCTATTAGTGAAGTTGGTGATCCCTGTCTAATTTCACTTCTCTGAAGTTTTAAAAGCCCCTCTTTAACTTCCAGTCTCAGTGTATTCATGGCCAGTTAACATTCATATGTTCCTATGTCAACATGATCTCTTAAGGAGCTCTTTTTCCTCCCTGGTGCTTAACCATCTGATGAATTTATAGTTTTTAATTGCATACCTCTCCACTCTCTTGCTACCTTTTTCCCCCGTGCCTTCCTGCGTGTTCACAGAGGGAACAGGGAAGGGACTCCAAGAGATCAGCTGAGCTGATGCAACACTGTCTTGACAAGGTCTGAGGCACCCATGACGCAGCTGAACAAATCTTCACCTCAAACAGCCTGATGTATCGAGTTTATATGGGAGAACTGGGCTATAAAAACTGCAACTTTGTGCTGCTACAACAGTGCTAAAGTGGCCAGATGGATGTCAACCTAGCAATATGAGGGCTCCCAAATCTGTGCAGTGACATCTGATGGCATATTTAGTGCTGCTGCTCAGATGGACTTTGCTTCAATGTTTCTTGAACACAGCTGCTAGTCTGTGAGTTTTCTTTATTAATGAATCACAAAGAGGCACTGGGACTGGATGTATAGTTATAAGTGATTGCTCTGCAAATGTATTTTTTCCTCTTTGGCTTCTAAATTACCTGCTTAGTATTTTAGGGTTTGCAAGTTGATGGAAGGGGTGTGCCTAAGGGCCATTTGCGCTTCTGGAAATCTCCCCCATAAAGAAGTTCTTTGTAAACCTTTCAGGGCTGAGTTTTGTTTGGGGGGTTCTGTAGATGCCTGTCCAGAGCCCTTCAGTCACTTTATGACCATATGTCGGCATCTGATGTGAAGATGGATTCCAAAAAATATGCAAAGCGTGGTACCTGGTTGTGCCTTTAAAGAGCTCATGAATCTTGAGCATCAGTGCTCTGGTTTATTTTGTATCTTTGAATGAAGTTTTCTAAACAGGTGTTATGCAAGGCCTGAGGTAGGGCATGAGTTTCACTGAATTCCTTGTGTCTTAAGCACTGTTGCACTTCTGGAAATATCACTAAGTTTTGCATAGTTGCTTTTATTCTCAAGGCTTAAGGCAGCTATTTCCTGACCATGAACATCAACAAATGGCTCCTGTAATATCTTTGTTAATTGCCTTATTTTCAGGCAATTTTACTATTTTTTTTTTTACTGCTTTTATTTCCTTCTTAAGTTTACATATGACAATGGTGTTCAAACATAGCACTGGTATCCACCCATTCTGTTTCTTATACTCTTTTCTGTGAAAGTTGTGTGAACCTACAGAAAAGTGATTGCACAAGCAAGAAAAATTAATTTCAGCACAGGGACTCAGGGAAAAGTACCTATGTTCTTTCTGAAAGTTTGTGGAGGGATACGGTCCTGAACAGAAGTGTCATGGTATGAGGCAGTAATCGAAAAGCTGCTCTGCTGGATGAATTACACCTCAGAGTTTTCCTTATGGGAGACAACGGGATGCGTGCTGGATCATTTCCTTAAGGGTGGGAGTAAAGATGTGTTGTTAGGTGTTCCAGAATCAGGGTATTTCTGGGGTGAGTTGCTGAATATCCCTGGCCCTTCACTACTGAGTCATCCCTGCTGCTGGTAAGCAGAGATCGGGCAGTTGGTGCTCAGCATACCATATAAATTTACTGAGATTAATCTGCAGAGTCTTTTGCCAAGCATCTAGTGCCTGCTAAGCTGTTTCCTGCAGAAGCCAGGTGGGCACTTGGCAAGAGCTGTGCACTGACAGCATGAAATGCCAATTCAGATTGGATCACATGCAACCTACCAACCACCTCAACGCTGACAGAGCTGCCGATGCTGTTTGTATAGAGATGTTATTCCACCACCACAGGGGCCTGAGGACTCTGAGACATTTAATTGCCACTTGAGGGCACAGACTTTGGTGTTTTGGCAGCTATATACAGTAGTGGGTAATAAAACATAGGCAGTGTCAGGAGTGGTGGCTGAGGGTTCATCCTGGGGCTAATGCTTTGGCCAAAAAGTAAGAAATAGGGTTTTATTGACATTTCTACATCTTCCACTCAGCTGAAGTACAGGAAGGTGAACTTGCATGTATTTGGGATGACACCATTACGAACGTGGAATTAGGATCTCTTTTCCCATTTATTTCCTGTTCATGCCCCACAGTTCAAGCTGTGCATTGTCTGTAATCATTCTCAGCTTCTCTTTTCTAAGCTCTCACCCGAGCGTGCCTTGGAGGACGTACTAAACTCTGACTTGCAGTCAAGGCAAACTTCAGAATCATAGAAGGCTTGGCCCACAACTCCAAAGACGGCACTGGCTGCACAAAAAAGCTGTCTTCAAGATGCACCTCTGAGTGTCTCTTCCCAGTAAATAACCATGGGCAGAGGAAGTTATTCTAAGGCTTTCAGTGGCTGCTGTTCCTTAGAACCTGGCACCAGCCAAGTAATGCTGTACCTAGGGGTTGGAGGGCTCCTGCACAGGCCATGTAGCAGAGGAAAAGGAGGGAGGGAGATCAGCATCTAGCATTTTAGGGTGTGCTTCATTCTTGTCTGCGCCATTCCTGCTTTCTCCTCTTGCCTGTTTTTTGCTTTCTCTTTCATAGCTCTAACGTCTGTTTGTTAAAATAATCATTTTTTCTCTGCATGAGCTTCTGTCATTAGATGAAAGGTCATGGATATAATATGAATCTGGAACGATAAACACAGTGCAAAATGGATTGAAATGCACACAGCAAAGGGTTACCAATTAAAAAACACTTTGCCGAGCTTGCACTGAACAGACAGCCATGCAGCCTCTGATTTCTCTTTGCTTATAATTAGCTGCCATTGAAACTTAATTACTTTCAGGACTGAAAGAAGTGAAAATTAAAATTAAAAAAAGGGAACTAATCTTTTACTGGAAAGGTTTCTGCGTAACACCCATTCCATGGACACTGAAGTCAAATTCAGGTTCTTCATCTCTGGAAATTAGAGATGGAAAAGGGATATGTGAGTAAATCTGTTATCTTGGATGTGTTCTTGGGTTACTTTGAAAGCTCTGCCTCTGAACTCTGTATTCCAAAGGTGTACGGATATTCCTTTCCAGCTGAGGTTCCTGATGTGCTGGTATGATGTGAAGGACGAGTGCTGCAGGAAGCCAGAAGCTCTGCTCCCAGTTTAAGAGAATTTCTTCAGATCCCATTCCAGCAGACTATTCCCACATGGTTCAGACACCCTTCCTTCAGAGACTTCCTTCATCTCTCCTGAGTGCCTTAAACGATGGTGGTCTTAATGACCTCTCTTTTCCCATCCAGCTAGCTGAATTTTAAAATTGATTTTTTGGGTCTAGGTGTCCTGAATTAATTCCTTTCACCTTTTTTAGCTTGTTCATGAGAGAGATGTGAGTTGTGACGGTGCAAGAGTGATGTATCTACATAAAAGGGTTTCCCACAACCATGCATTTTGCTGGGATTTCTACTTTAGTTAGAGCACACATCAGTCACAAATGTATCGTTTTGGGCTGTTGGATGTTTCTATATGCAAGTGACAGTATAGTTAACTCTTCTAAAATGCAATTCTGTTGTGCTATAAGAATATGGATAAGCCATAATTCCTATGGGGGGTGAGGGAAATCATCAAAGAACTAAAGGCTGGGATTTCTAGTGCTATTTGTTATTTATGCCCCCATTTTTAGAGCCCCACACTTGAAAGTTAAGAAAGCAGTGTTTCCTCTTGGCAGTTCTTGCTGTGCTTTCTATGGATAAAGGTTTCAGTGTGTTTTCAAGTTGGGCATCTGGAAAAGCAAGCATGCTTTCAAGTTTTTGAGACTTGAATCAGTCTCCATACTGGACTGGGCATCTCCTCTGAGGTAAGCTGGAAGAATCTTGGAGAGGGAGAAATAAGTGCTATTTCTCTACAGAGGCAGTAAATTAAACTTTCAATGCAAAGAAGGCAGGCATAAGTCTCTCATTTCTCATATTCACCCAAGATCCATGAATCAAGCAAATAGATATTTTCATCTGTCATATGATTATTATTTATATCAGTAGACTATCCTCCACTGCAGGTAAAGTCTTTGTATATTTAAGAGAACATGGCAGGTTGTGTTAATTCCAGGCAAAAACCATGTTTCCCTCTCCTTCAGCATGAGGAATAACCTTCAAAAGGCAAACGAGTTTTGTGCTTCAAAAAGCACAAGATCTTAATGGTGATTTTTGAGATAAAGGGAAGCTCTTCTGAAACCAACTGATATATGAGAACTCTGTTTCTACAGCATTACATGTAGGATTGCCTTTCTCCTTTTGGCACAGTAATTTGGAAATTCTCATAAGACTGGGAAAGAAGAGTTGAGTCAGATTTTTAAAGTAGAAAATGGGGAAATGTTTTTAGTAGGCCAGAGGAGCAATAGAGAGAAACTTAGGAAAAATGCAATAAGCTTCTTATATAACTGAAACAACCCAACAGTTATGAATGGTTACCACCACTCAAAGCTGAAACCAAGACCTGCATTGCAGACTTGTGGGAAATACTTGTTCAGTGAGAGCAGTATAGGTAATGGATTTAGGGAAGCAGTTGCTCCATGTGAGAGATGGACACTGGTAGCTTGTGGTATTTTTGTCTGGGGAAAGAAGCAGGATTTGTAGTCTTAGCTACTAGCTACTGTTTGTTTTTTTTTTTCTTTTTCTTGGCATGGCTTTGCAGGAGAAGAATGTGCAAGTATCTGGACCGCGTATCCATCCTCTGACCTCTACTGCCAGTGTTATTAACTACTGATGGATAAAAGTGTAGTGACTTCTGTCACTACAGGTTCATTCTCCCTGGTTACAGTTATGGAACTACTTCTACAAAGTTTTGGATGGGTCCATTAGACCTTGTAGGCTGCTTCCAGCTTTTTTTCTAGACAGAGAGCTAAGTGAGATATCCTTAATTCTTCCCAACAATAGAAAAAGGGCGGCCTGCCATTTGAGAAGCCAGGTTCCCTTTGAGCCAGAGAAGCATTGGCATTCCTATGGCAGATGAGTAGGGTTCTTGGGGAAGGTAGCTAGAGGAAGCTTTTGGAGGGCCAGGAGGGAAGTACAATAATTTCATTTCACTTGGAATCACCATGGCAGCAAATTACTTCTTCTTCCTTCCTCCACCTTGTTTAAAAAGAAAATGGGGAGTAACAATGGCAAGCACAGCCTTCAGCTAGAGTGAGCAGTAGAAACTCATTTACAGCTGAAAAATATATAGAAAAGAGGTCAGAAAACCATTGAATGATTTGTAAAAGGAGCATAGTTTTCTTGTTTGCTGCTCCATTCACTGTCTTCTCTGTTAATCTCTGAGAAGAGAGACAGGCCATTTTCTCAGCCAAGAACAATTTACCTGTGTGCTGGCACGAAGTTAAAAGCAATTTAGAAAACAAAAAAAAAAACAAAACAAAAAAAAAAAACAAAAAAAAAAAAAAAAACCAAAAAAATCACATTCCAAATTAACATTTAGCTGGTGACATTAGGGGAATTCTTTTTTTCTCCTTTTCCCTCCCATTCCAAAGCTAAAAAGCAGGATGCTTGTTGCTCCCTGAATGGATCAGAGGAGCATGCTGCCTAGAGAGGCGGGGTGTGAGGTGCCCTGAAGGAATGAAGAAGCCGACCCCCCCTGCAAGGCATTTATGGGTGCTGAGTCCCATGGGTGCACGTTGGGGAGGGATTGTTAGCACGGAGCATCTGGCCCTCCTGGCACGTCAGTACCTCAGGTATCCCAATACGGGTGCTTCTGTGGGCAGATGGAGCTGCGCGTGTGGGAAGTGCAAGGGCATGCTTGAACTCGCTCCTGCCATCTTGATCCTTGTGCGTTTCCATTCAGGTGCAGGCATTACTCTGAAATATTGAAACCCCCCCATACTGGAGTTTTTGCACCAGTGCTGATATTGTGACTGATGTTGCAGCATCTTTTTACATCGTTGTAGTATAGATATTCCTAAGAAATTAGTGCCGTTAAGGCTAGGCCTTATACCTTTTAAGCTCTGAGTTTTTGCCAGCAGGATTGTTAGCTGTTTTATGGAGAAGGAGGATTATAACCAGAATTACTCCTCAATATGAAGCAACAGTCTTGAATCAGTGGGTGAGAAAGTTGTTCCTCCCCTTCCATTCCACCTCTGGTACCCCCATACGCTTAGCAGTGGCCAAGGAATCATGTGAGCACGTAATTTCCAGCTGCTGATGCACTCACCTTTCTTCTGGCCTCTCTTCAGCAATTCCATAAAGTGTGTGTGGCTGCAAGCTGTACTGGAGGTAACAGATTCTCCTGATTCTGTAAATTGCTTTTCAAAATCGTGACACTGTCAGGAGGTAGAAAATTCATGTCCTAAATCTCACAATCTTATGGGGAGATGAAGCTACAAGGGAGTCTCCCAATCCAATGACCATAGCACCTCTTTGAAAGTCTGCTTGGGAAAGGATTGGGCCTGCTGCCAGCTTCAGCATCCATTTGGCTTATGTGGCCGTGACCTGACATAACCTGGGTCCCAGCCTCTGCAGAGAAGTTTGGTGTGATGGTCTCAGGAGTCACAAGTTGGCTGCCTTGAAAGAATGGTACAGCCTTTGCCATCAGCGCTTTCTTGGTTTACCAAACAAGAGAAAATGTCTTCCCAACATATCAGCATCTAGTAGGAATGCTTAGAACAAGTCAGGATCTCTGATCTACTGATCTCTGCTGGGGGAGAAAGCATACCCTGTGATTGCCCATGCACGATCTCCCTGGGTAAGAAGGGTATCCCCTTCTGCCTGCCAGCACTGAGCTCCCTCAAACTCTCATGAAGGTCAATACCTGACATGAGTCAGCCAGTGACATAGAGCTCGGTGAAGCTGGCAGAAAGGGAAAAAGCCAAACTGTTTAGATGGAATGGAATATGGTCTCTTCATGGGGCAGGGACAGTCTCACCCACATCCAAGGGGATTCTTGTGCAAAAGTGTTAGGAACTAGGAATGAGAGTGATTCTAAAGCTATTCTGCTGTGCTCACCACAACACCGGAAACCAGAAAAGTAGATCAGATGGTTCTCTCTCTTTTCTTACAGGCCTAGAGGGCTTGTAGGCATGTGGGTGGCAGCACTCTTTCCCTGTCTTGGAAGGGGATTTGAGTTTTTGATTTTTTGCTTGTGAAGATCTGGCATCAGCATTCAGGCAGCCTTGCATTTGATGGAAATGACAGGCCAGTGTCATGGCTCATACCCTGAGAAAGATTTTAGGAGATCCAAAAAGATTGGTTGGTATGTAAAGATGTGGCGAGAGTATTGGGAAGGGTGAAAGTGAGATAGGATGCTACAAAAATAGAAAACTTGATGTAAAAGAGAGAGTTCTTTTCAGCACCTTACACAGAATGGGTCAGTATGTTATCAGCTGGGGGAAGATATCATTTTCAAGGAATTCCTCCCTCATTCCTCTCCTGTGTGATCTAGACAGGTGGCAGCGGTGGTTCCCACTCTGAAGATCTGTCTAGAGGCAGTGTCCTTGGCGTACCCTTATCTGTTCACATGGATGCAGCTCAGCTGCATTTTTGCTGAGGTGGATGCTGTGGCCCAGGTGGAAATGCCTTGTGCATGGCCAGCTGGACCACCCCAGTCTCGTACATGCCTGCCCTGATCCACAGTGCCCCTGTTGACCTGGATTATTAGAAAGGAGCTGGATTCTTCACCTGTTCATTTGCTGCAGGATAAAGCCCTCCTATTTGTGCATGTACTCCTCTTTCAGCCCCTGTCTTCCTGCAGAACAACACTTTAAAGATGTGAATGGCTCTAGAAGTAATCCTTCTGCTAGTTGTGTAGAGTGCATATTCCCTCTCATCCTACTCCTTCCTTCTCTGTTAGACAGCACCTATCTTCCCTGGAGCAGTCCACGCCATCATCTATTCTGCTGCTGTACATGCCATGTCTCCCTTTTTTTTTTTATTTAATTTAATAAAATGAGTGCATGGGTTGATTTGCATATTCATGGATCACTTGATTAATAATTGATGAGAGGGCCTGGGGCAGGTGGTTGAGAATAAAAAACATTTAGCAGAGAGTGGAGTGAAAGGAACAGATCCCTTGCTGGCACATGTCCACAGGGGGAAGAACTGCTGGGGGCTGGCAGGGAGGGAAGGGGAGAGGCAGAGGCAGAGTAGATGTAGAGCTGAATGTCACCAGTGGAATGTAATTTTGTCGATTTAAATAATTAATCATGTCCTCAGAATCTGTGACATTTCAGTCCCGGGGGCTTTCTCCTTTGCCAGAAGAGCAGGAGCTGGGAGGTTGCTCTCCTTGGGATGGGAGATGAGGATAGGGCAGAGGTTGCGGGGAGTCATTTGATGGGCTGATATCTTTAGTAGTGCGAATGTTGAGAATTTAGAGGAAGCTGCTGTTTGGTACCCTAAATCCAGGACTCGTTCATAGACCTCACTGCAGTGCTTTGGGTCTCTGATATGACCAGTGGGACTGTGCTGTGGTGAAGTGTGAGATGGCGTATTGGTTAGACTGGATTTTTGTCCCATGAAGAGGGGAGTCTGAAAACTCCTGTTCCCAGCCTGCATCTGTGCTCAGCAGTCAAAGCCAGCTTCCCCAACAACTGCATGTGTGATTATGGGCAGAGAAATAGGAAGAAGCTCCATACCATAATCTGAGGGAACCAGAAGTACTTTAAAGGCATTTTAATGACAAGGTGCAGCTGCTGGTTTCAGATGTTGCAAGACCTTATTTCTAGGACCTTCCTGGCAGGAGGGATCAGCCATGTGAGAGAAAAGAGGGACAAAAGAAAACTAGGGGCACAACTGCTTTCTGGAATCTCATTCAAAGAAGCAGGAATATTGGCTGTCCATCTTGCCTCCCCAAATCCCTACCCTTCATTCCTCGAAGACTTTGCAGTGTTGACATGCCAAATGTAAATACTGCCAGGCTTAGGCTTAATGAACCTCCAGGGCTTAAGGGCAAAAGAGTAAGGTATGGCTTCAGCGATCTGAATACGTACATCCATCCTGAATACAGATGTCCTGTGCTGTTCATCTCGGGATTTGTTGTTCCTTTTCTACTAAATGTGCTCTATTTTGCATAACTTGGGAAAAATACTTTGTTTGCTCCCTATAAATTGTCATTAGTGGCATGAAGAATTACTGGAAGTAATGAGTATATCCATGGCAGAAGGTAGGGAGACCTGGCTAAGCTGGGAATATTGGCAGAAGCTCCAGTGTTGCTTGCAGTTGTGAAATTAATGATTTTAGTTCTCAGCTTTGTTACTAAAGCTGTGAAAGCCACTGGGACAGGCACCCCCAAGGCAGTAGGTTTTTTTCTGATTGTGTCTGCATAAGCAGAGCAAGCTGGTGAAGTGTCCCTGCTTTCATCTCCAAGGCTGGAGCTATTCTGAATCTATTTAGCAAAAAAACCCCAGTATCTGGAGAGATTCTTGCCTGGGTCTGATCCTCTCTCCGTTCCTGTTGCTGGTGACAGCACACAGGATCAGTTGGGGAAATCTGGGTCCATAACAGATTTTTCATCTTCCAGTAGGGGTTTTGATGGTATATTTATGAATAATCTTCACTGTTAAAAATGAAAGCAGCCTTTAACAATAGCCCAAGGGAGGCACTGACCATTCACTTCTGTTAAAATTTAGCTCTCTTTTAATAAATAGTAATGCAATACATCATGGAACTGAGATAAGTAATTAGGTAATTCATAAGTACTTAATATTAAATTATTTTATAGGATTTAATGATACGACTCTTCTCATACTATTACACTGTTTCCAGCTGGATAAAGCTCCAGCTCTTTTCACCCTCTGTGCTCTGATGCTGCTTTTCCCAGCATTCCCAGCTAGGAGAGTTGGGATCTAGACTAGCTCTGAATTTCTTGCCTCTCCCATACCTGCATCTCTGTCACCTCCACTGGTTTTCTGCATCTCTTTGGTATCTTAAGCTACACAGGAATCTTTCAACAGTTTTTTCTTGACTATCTAACATTTAAAATCAAATTATCTTTCTTCTGAGATGCTGCCTCACTTCCTTACATGCAGGTGGTCTCTTCTAAGCACTGGGCCACACCATGCTTTTGAGGGCACGGTTTTCTTGAGGGCACCATCTTGAAGCCTTGCCTGCGTGGGTAGCATGGGGATGTGGGGTCAGAATTTCCACTGGCACAGGAGGTGTACTGGGAAAGCAAAGCATCGTTTCATGAGCTGGCATTCGGACATTGCGGAGATTTCCCTGACAAGAAACTTGCCATGCTGTATTTTTGGAAACATCCCAGGAAAAGCTTCAAAGATGTGTCCAGTCTTTTGCTTGCTTTGACCTGTCCAGGGCAAAAGAGGGAAGATAAAGCTTCAGTTACTTGGAACAATTCTGGTATCCTACAGCTCTGCCTTATAATTTCAGGACTTTATACACACTTGGGTGGTTTCATACCTTCTACCACTTCCTGAAAATTCTTCAAGAAGAGGTAGGGCTGGTTTGAATCAGCATGGAAAATACAGAAGCTTCTCTAGACTTTGCAACTGAATATTTTGAGCCAGGAAAAAAAAAAAAAAAAAAGAACATATGTCACTATTATAGTGGGATACTCGTGTATCTTTTCCACATCTGAGCTAGAATGTTTGTAATAGCAAATACCAAATTAGTAAGAGTCCTTGGCAAACTTTTTTTCTTAATACCAAAGGTATTGGAGGGAAGGTGCTCGGTTCAGTTTTATACAGAATTTTAGGTTAATCTTTATTTTAACAGGATTTTCAGTCGTTATTCTATGGAGACACCATGATTCCAGAGAACTGACTGTGAAAGCAGATAGAAAAAAAGATCTGGGATGAGTGTAGCCAGACAACTTCACTCCATATTTCTGTGTACCTGCACACAGTGGTGGCAATTTTAAAGTAAATGTCCATATCTAAACTTAAATGGAAAACATGGTAAGCACTGGACATGAATTCTGCATGCATTTTTCCACAGCAGAGTATTTCATCCTTGCTTTTTCAGGGGCTTGAAGTTTGCTCCTGGACACCAAGCTAGGCACATCACTTACTTTAGCTAGATCAATTTTCTCCTTTTACAGAGAGTACTTCAGACTTCCTCATTCTCCCCAGTACTTTTGCCCCTATTATCACTGTGTCTAATCACAACTGTTGAGATGATTATCTGCATATGTCCCTGGTGGAAAGGCAGTGTTACTCTTCCCATTTCACAGAAGGGGAGAGAGATGCCACGCAACTATGCGACTAATGTGAGGTCCCAAGGGAATTAATTGAAAGCAGTGTCTAGAGAAAACTGCAGGAAGCATGAGTTTGGTGCTGCATGCTGCCTTACTGAGTGGCTGATTTTATAACATGAATCCTGCTCCCTGGGATCTCATCTGAGATTTGTCAGTTGGTTTTCCACTTGCAATCTGGTGATAAACACCAGCCTCTGCTAGCCTAGTGATTTAACATAAGTGCATCTCTGCAAAGTTGCTGATTTGATTGACTGGAGATTGTCCACATCTGGGTAATTTTAGTCACAGTCAACTTTTTTCCCCAATTTTCTTGATTTTTATTGGCATTTAAGACTTTGGTCCACGGCTGTAGGAAGGAGAACCTATATTCAGAATTCAGGTCTGTAAACAAGTTTCTGCAAAGTCTGAAGGTGGAGATGGTGTCTTGTAGTTCAGGCCTGTTTCACTGCTAATCTCTTTGCTATGTAGTTAACCTCAACAGTGATTTTAGTCATATTGTACCTATCTTACAACTGTCCTGCTGGTAACATGCACAATTAATATGACACCTGGGAATGTAATACATGCTTCATGTCACAGAATTTAATTCATTTAGCCGTTTTCTTCTCTGGATATATCTTGGATAAGGTCAGTGAATTTGCACTGAAATTTCATTTGTCTGTGCACATACTGCTGCATTATCACAAGATCCCAATTAACAATGTCAGACACATTTGTCTCCTTTTCTTCTAATAGGAGAAGAAAACGCACAATAAGCTGAACTTTCACAATGCTTTTCAGCATACAGGCCTTGGCACAACCCAGGGAATACCCTTCTATTGCTAAAAATAATAGCTCTAAATTCTTTGCTTAACTGTTAACTAAAATTTGTATAGCATGGTGGATAAATCATCTGCTTTATGTCTGAAGCATTATGTTCCAATCCTGTTAAAGTTGTAGTTATTCAATATTTCAATTAACTCTTTTCTGCTGATACGATTATATATAAATTAAATCTTGCTAATATTTCCAAAGCCATGATAGAGGAATATATTTGATCAGATATTTCTTTTCATGTGCATGAAAGGCCTGCTAGGGAAGAGAACTGCAGAACTGTAAAGAGATCTGCTATCTCTAAACAGAAATTACTTTAAGGAAAGGGTTGGCTGTGGGAGATGCTTGGAAACATCTCACTCTGTTGTGTGATCCCATTTTTTTTCACTGTGCATGCACTGTTGGGCCTCAGCAGACGCAGAATTGTAAGAAAAGACAGAATTGCAAAGAAGTGGTGATACAGCAGGTTGCACTTCTTTTTAGCTAGTCCTGTAATGATATTCCTGTGTAGCAAAAGGATTTCATAGGTGTTGGGACCAGTTTCCCTTACAGACTCATTTAAAACCTTAAATTTCAGTTCCTGTGATGCTTGCAGTAAATACAGGTTACTTGAAGTCACCAGGCTTTCCAAGGTCTAAACGAGGCAATTCAATTTTCATGGTGCAGAGCTGAATTCTGCCTCTGCTTTCTGTTGGAGGACAGTCTTCCCTTCCAGCCCTTCTCTTGTGCTGTTCAAGGGAGTTCCTGCATCTCTTTGAGAGTGAGCCGGAGAGAGTGGGTCCCATTTCTGTATTTTGAAAACAGGCTTTCTGTAAAGCGGGGAATCAAGCTTTGTTTTCTGTGAGCAACATAGGATAGACTTGTGGTGGACTCAGCCCCTGCTTTCTCCCTGTGTGTAAGCCTGTGCAGCCTTCTAGGGCTGGGCAAGCTGGTCTTAATTCTGCTTTGTTTCATTCAACCATGCAAACAGCTCACTTGTGTGTAGCTGGGTTGCTTTAATCTCTTGCTCTTTTCCTCTCCTTACCGTCTGTGTGCAGTGACTTGAATCCACTCCACGAATCCTGTACGAAAACACCAGCTTCCTCTTAACTTATTTTGTTTTCCTTTCTGTCTTTCCCCTCATACCATGGCCCCTTTCAGCCAGTGGAGGGAAGGCCGGGAGCAGAGGAAACTGCTGTAATGGATGGGCTGGAGCCCTCACGGTACGGGAGGTGGCAGTGCTGACGGATGGGAGGCCACCGTGGTGGCACCATGCACTAGTCCCTGCCTTGCCCGCTAGGGCAAGCGGTGGTGGAGAGCTGACATCTATTGTCTTTGGGGTGGGCAAGGGGGCAGGCAGTGCCCCCTAACAGGCACAGGCGTTTGCTGCATGACCTGATGTTCGCTTTTTAGGCACTCGGATACAGACATGCAGTCTGCAGTGTTGCTGCTGAGTGAACAAAAACATTGTGGCTTTTAATATCAAATCCTTTAGGGATCTGTCTTTTCCCTCTGATTATGCTAGCTCTCTCTTCTGCCTTGTGAAAATTTCCTTCCCCTCCTCTTTCCTTTCCCTTCCCTTTGCTCTATCTTCCCCTTCCTTTTCTTCCCTTCTCATTTATTCCGTCTTGATAAGGGGAGAGTAGGATTTCCCTTTTCGGACGAGATCCCTTTGGCCCATCTATCCCTCACAGCAATGCATGCTACAGCCCACCCTGTGTGTTTCAAAGGAGAATATGTGCATATGCCCAATTGTAACACCACCATACAAGAACAGGGAAAGCAATTCTTTGCTTCCCTTTCCAGGCCCTGATGCCTTGAATTCCCCTTCACATTTGTTCAGTATAACTTTCAGTGTTGTTATTTTGCCTAAAATTACTCAGTCACAGTATCTGAGCTGACAACTTCCTGCAGCTGTAGATCCCACAGGTTCTCCATCACAACAGGAGGGAGAATTGCTTTTTTATTTTTTCCAAATCAGCTGCCTCCTAGTTGAATCACCTCTTCATCCCCTCAGGTTTGACGCCTTCTGTGGGTGGCTATACCTTGCCCTTTGTCATGGATTTTTGTGAATCAATACAGTTACGGCTTTTCAGAAGAGCTGCTTTCACAAAGCTCTTGCCTTCCTTGGGTTCTCTCCCTACTCAGCACCCTGTGCATTCAATGCCAGAGATGGCTATCCTAGCACGGGCCCTGGATCTGCTGTCTGTAGTTGTGAGTTCTGCCCCAAATTTCCAGTGTGATCTTTTCATGCCTTGTTTTCCTGTCTATAAAGTGGGGAATTATGTTTTATTCTTTTTCTACTTCCTGGCAGCTTTGCCCATCTAAGTCACTCTTGTTTCAGACAGTCTGTGTCTGACCACATGTAGGGAAGTGCAACAGGAAACTCTTACTAGGACCCTCTTGGGTACTAACAGAAAAGGAAAAATAAGTTATATGTGTTCCTTATGCTTCAGGACTCATGAAAGTTCCACCTTGAGGTTTTGTAAAGAAAACATCAACACCCAAGCTGATATCCAGGGTGTGGATCACTGAAGATATGTTGTGTCTTCTTAAGTGCATTGCCCGCTTCTGCACCAGAGAGCCACCTTCACTAAAGAGCATCAACTGCCAGCCATGCTCCTCTCCAAAGGATCACTGAACTTGGCTTCTTTTGTCTGTTTTTTGTGACTTGATGAAAGATCTTTATTAAACCATAATTTTCATTGACAAATGGATAGCATTATGTCCATAATGGGTTGTTTTGGGATTTTTCGAACTTTCTCTTCCTGTGATTCCTGACAAAGTGACAATTTGGATGATGTGAGCTTTGGAAAGATTTTTAACAGGTAGTATCTTGCTAAGGCAACCCATTTTCAGGTGATACTGTTTTGACTTAAGCCCAATCAAGCATGTATGGACATGGTCCTGAACTCAAGCTAAACATGACCTAAGTCACTGAAATTGGAGGCTTTGTAATGGATAACTATTTTTAGGTACTACATAGGTGAACCCAGTAGTAAAAACACAGGTTATTTTTTCAGAAACTCAATTCTCTTCTTTCCCCCTCCCCCTTTATTGCTGAATTATCCCTTTAATTTGTCCACATCTTGGATCCTGAATTGTCCCTGGAAGCATAGGATGGTGTTCAGCACCCCAGGCTCCAGCCCATCAGCTGAATTTTAAGTTCACTCTTGCTGCTTCCATCTCCCCCAGCCATTCTTCCTTGGAGCAAATTCATGCTGGAGATGGAGTTACAAAGTCCCATTCATGCAGTGGTATGCTGGGCACTGAATGGATGTGTGAGGATGGGATCCTCCATCGTGTGGCCCCAGCAACTGTCAGTCAGGCATTTAGGCTGAATCTGTAAGACTGATCATTTAGGTGTTTAGCAACAAGGAGTTCAGTTTCTGTGGGGCTCATTTAAATAATGTCTCATGTGAGAGCTAAGCGACACAGCTGATTCATGCATGATGGGTATGTTTCTCCTGCTTTAGGATCATGACCTCCATCTGGGCTACTGAGTGATATTTTGAGGTGACCATGGCATTTTCTGGAAATTGAAATTCTTTTAGTATATAAAAATAAATGTTGCCCTTTCTGGGGCTGAGGGAAGCCTTCTGAATGTAAACAGCTTCAGCAGTTAATATTGCTGAATATATACCATCATGCAATGCATAGTTCATGAAAATTTCATTGAGAAGGTATGAATTTTGCTTACTTCAATATGAAATTCATAACCAAAAAAAGAGGCATTGGACCCAAGAACCAAATTTAGCCTTCTATGGAATAATAAAATAAATTAAGCTTTATAGCATTTTTATTTGGTTATCTAAAATGAAGCAGTGTATTGAGGTGTGTGGTTACAGACGCAAACAAAACTGAGTGTTAAAAAATGGACAAACTTAGATCCAAGGACTGTGATGATGACCATGGCATGTGTCGGGGATAAGAATCTGGAATGGCATGCATAAGGGCAGCCCTAGACTGGGAGATCACGGGATGCTGTAGGGTGGAGGGAAGCGTTGGGGGAGCTTTGTTGTATATTTAGGTCTTTAGTGAAAAGTTGTAGATATTTTAAAGCACAGAAATTTCAGTGATAAATGTTTTCTAACACTTACATGGGAACTGCCAAAAAATGAACAAAAAATAAATATTGCAGTTTTGAAACTCTGGAGAAAACACAGTGATTTTTCCTACCATTGTTTAAACATGCAGCAACAGAAAATAACCATGCAGGTGTGATACCATGTGGGAACAATGAGTCTCAGAGATTGCCATTATCTCGTTTTACTACTTTGGATCAAAACATTTGAAGATGGGCCATATGGGGAGGTTGATGGGGAGACCTCTGTGCTTGGGTCTTAAGGGCTGTAAGGGAGAATTTATATGATGAAGTGCCTTGGGGATGTAACAAACTTTGTCCACAGTCCTTACCTATTGAGCATGTGGGATATTGGATCAGGTCCAATACAAGGTGGCAAGAACTGGTGAACCAGACTATCCTATTGGTTCTGTTAGCATCTGGTATCAGTTATTCATTTAAAATATTGCAGCCTTTCGTTATAGAGAGTTTTAGGGGTGGAAGAGAGAAGTTGCACAACTCAGGAAGTTATCTGAATTAAAAACAAGAGCAAAAATGAAAAGCCAACTGCAGTCATTAAAAATGAATTTCCAAGAAGGCTGGGAAAGGGAGATTAAAAAATATTGTGATTTCTGTCACGACCGTGCTTAAGCTGGGCCATTAAAGATGCTATTGTCTGGCCCAGCTGTTTTAGAACAATTAACTGTTTGACAACAGGCAGAAGGATAAGCTGGCTACTGCCCCCTTTCTCCAAGACCTTGTACAAAGGCACAGGCGTGTCTGCGTGTGCCTCAGCGCTCCCTCCCAAGTCAGGCCATGGGAAAAAATCCAGACCCTCTTCATTGAGAGAGGCAAAGGAGCCTAAAATACCACCCCTGATGAAGCACATGCTGTAAGGATCCTGGTGTGTCTGTCTTGACTTTTTTCTTCCCCCTCCTGTGTGGGAGTTTTGTGCCACACAAGTCTGGCAAGATCAGAATGTGAGTTTGACACGTGGCTGTATGTGTTTTAACACCCACCTCCGCAACCACGCAGCAGCTTCTTGGAAATGCCTCCTGCTCTACTCTTTCTCTGTGTGAATTAGGCTGCTGTTCTGAGCTGAGGAAATCTAAGGGAACATACTCTTGGAGAAGAAAAAGTGATACATTTTGGGAATTTTTTTTCTTCTGTCCCCAGTGCCGTTTCTGGTCATGCTCCCTATATATAATTCCAGTCTTTACCTATCCAGCTTCAGTTCCCAAGGATAGTCATGAGGCTTCCTGGAAACAAAATGTAGTTGCAGATGTTTTGAAATATAATTCAGTTTTGCACAGAGTCTAAGTATGCAGAGCCCCTGGGACTGGTTGCTTGGACCTGACTTACTCCAGGAAAGTCACTTTGCATACGTAGAAGACAGAGGAGTTTTGGGGCTTTTGCTTCCCCCTTCACTTCCAGATCGATAGTGTATCTTGGGACCTGGAAGCCAAGCTTCCTCCTTTGTAAATCATATGTACACAAAAGGGAAGACAGCAAAATGGTCATTGTTGAAAAAACAATGTGTCTTTTAGCTTTGCTACAATATAGTGAATGGTCATGTTAAACTGCTGAGTAGATGGGATGGATGAGGAGAAGAACAAACTCAGAAAAGGTATTCTACAGCTTTTACACTTTTCAGAGAAGACTTTTGTGGCTGAACTTCTCTACGTAATTTCAGTCAACTAAGTTGGAGAATAACCGTAATCTATTTCTTAAGGTAAACAAGAAGTTCATGCTATGGTTTTTGTTTTCTACCCAAGATTACTTCAATAACAGGCCCAGGCCTGCAAGTGTTCAATCTCGTGTATTGTGTGCTGATTTCAGAGTCCAGGCTCATTCTGGGAAGAAACACTGCAATTTTCCCTGAAGGCTTTCTCTTTGCTATCCTCATTCTGGTCTGTCAGACAGATGATCTCTTTTCTCTCCCACAGACTGTATTTGTTGGGAGAAGGACCTGCCCTCTCCCAGTTTTCCTCCCCTCGCTTCCCCCAGCAAAGCCCCCCAGGTAAAACAGGGTTGCACAGGTTATTTGGAGCTGTGTTGTTGCCCACGCTCCTGGGCAGGGTTTACATTATGTCTGGGATGCTCTTCTTCATCTCCTCATTGGTGGTGGATTATTTCTGAATGTTTTTGCATGTGCATAATGTACATGACGGTTTCAGAATCTTCTACAGTGCTAAGTCTATTATGTCTAAAAAATCTGCATTTCAGTGTGGGTCTTGCCAAGGGGTCAGTAGCCATGCTGGCTGTTTGGTCACTGGTACCACTGTTTTATGCTGTGGTTGCCTGGCAGCTAGGAGGTGAATTTCTCCTTTGACAAAGCTTGTGCCATTGTCACTTGTGTTAAATCAATCTCCCTGCTAACAGCTGACAGTATGGAGCCCCTGACACATGGCTCTGCTCCTAATTCCACTTACTAGAAAGCAGTAGTGATGCACAGTAGCCAGCCAACTCATTACTGACTGTAACCATTGCAGCAGATGATTGTTGTTCCTTCCCTTTCACTTTGGATTTCTCCACTGCTGTTTGCTGTTCCCTTTCCTATCAACTCAGATGACCTGACTGCAACAAAATCCCATCCTGTTAATGTCTAATGAGCAGTTATAATGACTATGGAGATGCAGCAGCACATCCAGGCTAGCCATTGACAGGCAGTAAACAAATATCATGCTTTATGCTTCTGTCAGAGTGCTCGTTGTGCTGTAGTCTTTGCTCTGCTTTCTGTAGCTGCTGGCACGTGTATCATGTTAGTCCTGTCTCTTGGCTCATGCATGGGAGGGAGGAGAGGGCCACCTTGGCTGTTCAATGTTAAAGCATGGAACTTGCAACCCTTTTGTCTTGCGGGGCAACTTGAGTGTTCTGTGTCCTTGCAATGTTTGTAGGGTGGGTTTTTCTCCACATGGATCTTGTTTAAGCATCTCATTCTTCTTGCCTTTTAAAGGTTTGCACTTGGCTATCTCCTTGAGTTTAAAAATGTGCTCCCCTGTCTGATGTGTAGAACCCAGTAAAAATCCCACCTCTTCTCACCCAGCATGACTGAACAGCATTGGCTGAGGAAACATGGCATTAGAAATAGTCATTGCAAAACAGGAAATATGTTCAAGAGCAGGGAGACGTTTGTAACTTTTTCACTTCTTTAAAAGCATCTCTCCATTAGGATAAAATTTCTTCCTCACAGTAGCTCTCACCTTTGCCGGGGTTTTATAAGCAAGGGATGCGGACAGTGTAGGGAGATTTTTTGAGACAAGAGCACAAAATCTACTGCAGATGATTGATAATGAAGGATTGCTTCAGAGATGCAGCATCAGATAAGAGCAGAGGAGCACGATTTTCTCCCACAGGCAAATTTGAGAAGTTGCCATATGCCCCTGTTATTGCTGTTGTGCACATTCCCAGCAGAGTGCTGCCTCAACTGGGGAGGCCTCAGTCAAACCTCAGGGCACTCAGCCCTGAGGTTTGCAGACAGTCCTTTTCCAACCTCCCAGCTACCTGCTGTGTCTGATAGAAGCCTCTGTAAAGTTAAAAAGTGGTATTGGGATGAGATGACTCATTTTTGTAATAGAGATGGATGAGTTTTCAAATATGCATGTTTACTCCTTGCCCTACTTGTGAGCATCTGTGGGCACAGTTATTCATCCACCTGCACAGACATTTATGGTGCGTGGCCTCCTCTGACCTGTGCAGAGGCATGCTTCATTTCCTTTTCTCTCAGCTGTTCAGGGAAACACCTCCAGGTAAGCCAGGACACATCACTCAAGCAGCTGGAACAGCTGCCAGGTCTGTAGCACCCTCACCTGGTGCAAGTGGCTATCTCCATTAATGTCCATTCTTTCATGTAATAGACAACTTTGTGGGGATACAGCTGCCCAAAACAGTTGGACTCCATCTTGAAGGTCTTTTCCAACCTTAACGATTCTATGAAAAGCAGCCCAGCCCCAGCCCTGAGTGTCATGCCAGCTGTGAACCTGAAGCAGCACTTCCACTTGCTTGAGACATGGAACATCCCACCTTCTGGTGTGCAGTTAGAGCCACCTGGATCTCTGCACATCTAAGTGTTCGGTGATTCTTTGGATCAACTGATGTTTCGGTGTAAAAATGCCATGACTCAAAGCGTATGGGCTTCTGGGCATCCTCTCAAAGATGTCCCATAAACAGGCTCCTCAAAATCCAGCAGAGCTGGATCCTTGCAGCTTGTGGGCCTTGGCAAAGATTTGTGCGATCTGGCCGTGTAGGTCTGTAGAGATGCTGAGTGACCCAAACTCTCTGAACACTTTTGTACATATGTAATTACCTAGTTTGGCCATATGTACAGCAAATTCTCTGTTTCCATTCTCTCTCTGGCCCTGCAGCAAATTTTTGCTATTTTTCCATATTGCAACTTTGAATATTTCCTTCGCATTCCCTGCTTCAATTTTGACCTGCTGCATCCCTTGCATTTTCAGACACCTCCCTCAGTAAAGTTTGCTGTGCCAGACCTTTCAGTGATTTGCATAGGAACAGCTTTGACCCTTTGTCTCAATTCACATGCCCAGATTTCTTTGCGGAGTGAACCCAAGCTTTCAGAAGGGAATAGTTGCTCCTTTAATGCCCTGTCCTGCATGGATTCCCCAGGTTGTGCCTTGTTCTCTGCCACTAATGCACAGAACAGGAGGATGTACATCACTTGCAATATATATTTTGAGAGGCTAGAGTGTTTCAAGCTGCTTGTGACTCTGAAAACAGCTTTATTTAAATACTGCATGCAAGCTGGTGTTTCAAAATAAGAGAATAATGAAGATGAGGGGAAAGAAAGGGAGGGAGAATATCAAATATTCATGTACTTCAAAGAAAATACAATCATCTTAGGCGTCCTGTGGCTACAGGATCTTCAGGGAGCAAAACGTGCCATGGCAGTTCAGTGAACTTTTCTGTGCGCAAGTTCCGCTCTGAGAGCTTGGTCCAGCAACTCTGATGGCATTTGGGAATTTGGGAACAGGCAGATCATTGCAGGGAAAAAGAGTAGGATGGCAGAAAAATGTCAGCAAGAGTGCTATTTTACCTCCCTAAGCACGGTTTGGAGAGGGCTTGCACTCTTTGTGCGTCATGCTTGGTTTTGAGAAGGGTAAAAAGGGAGAAATTATTTGGAGAAGATGAAGTATTTTCATTTCTGATTTTGCAGTGACACTTTTGTTTTGGAAAATTTCTGTAATAAAAAAAAAAGGAAATTTGTAAGGAAAAGGCTTTTTTTTCTGTTTTCCATATAAGTCAAATAAAATGTTTCAGCCACTCTGAAAAGAGTGTTTTCTAAAATAAAACAAACAGGCAAGCAAAAATTAAATTATAGGTCTTGAGTCTTCCCGGAAAGAAATATTTCCAATTTATCATTTTGACCAGCGGACAGAAAAATTGTGCCTAGCGCTGAAGAAAAGGTGTGTCAGAGGCGGATGAGAAAGAAGATTGATAGAAAAGGCTGAAGCTGGTGCTGTGCAGACACGGAGGGAAGGAGGGGGCTTGTCGCCCTCGCAGTGCTGCCGGGGTGCTGAATGAGAGCTGGCCGTGCAGGGGGATCGGGGCTGGGGAGCGCTGCCAGCCCTGGGAGCGGTGTGCGGAGGGGCAGCGCGCCGGGCTTGGCTGGCTGCTCTGCTTGGAATGGCCCTGCTCCGCTGTGCTCTCAGAAGCCAGTGGCATCGCTGAGGGCTTCCGTGCCCGCCAGGGCTGGAGCAGCAGCTAGAGGAATAATTGGTTGGCTGCAGCCATCTCCATGCCCACTGATCTGTGGGGAGCGGAGCCATCCAAGAGGCACAGCCAGATGGTGAGCTCTAATGTGCCCATATTTATAGATGTCTTCATTAGGTGACATCCACATGAGAGTTGAGCGATCTGTGCCTTTCGGGGTTTGTCTGGGATCAGCATGGCATGATGATGAAGGTGGCTTTGACTTAAGGGAGTGAGGCACAGGTGTGGGAATGCAGCACTGTTTACCATGCAGTTTGGGGAAATATGCAAGGTGAAAGCAGAAAAAAGAGTAAAAGGGGAAAAGAACAAGGATGGGGGTGAAGCTAAGATGAAAAAAGCTGCAAACTTCTCCCTACGTTCAGTACTACCTTTGCACCATTTTGTGTCGCCCTAACCTGCTTGCAAGTCCCCTGTGCTGTGTGAGCTCATGATAGACTCATGCTCACCATCCTATCTTGCTCTTGCTGCCACTCCTTGGACTCCAAGCCTAGTGCTGCCTCTGGCCAATTCCTAGTATGTCCCACTGCCAGCCCATGCATGAACACACATGTGTGTGCATGTGGAAGCCTTCATGCTACTGACTCCAGGATATCTGACTTATGTAAGAAATCTGGCTGGCGGAAGCACTGTGGGGATATTCTGTTTAGGGGGGCAGAGCTAAGAACAAGAGTATTTATGCTTGGACTCTATCCTTGCTCGTATTTCTACACCTGCCATGACTCTTGCTGGAGCTCCTTCCATGCTCTTTCACCCCTACTTGTGTGTCATATTCACTCTGTAAAATCCTCTAGTCCTGCTTCTGGAAGAAGTGTGTGAAAGATGGCAATTTTAGCCTGCAAATTGTTTTTCTGATTATTGCCAAGGCCATCTTTCTCTAGTGTAGTGTTTCCTTGGGGTTAAGTGCTGTCGTTATAATTGCAGGAGAAGTAGGAAGCATTCTCTCTTTTCGTCAACGGTTTCTATGTCAGAGTCAGATATTTTTCCAACACAGATTAATTTCCACAATATCATTGTGTATGTTAGGGCAAAGCACATGGAGGCTTTTGAACTCGATATTCTACAGGTAGATTTTGTCCAAAAAGAAGGGCAACTGTGTAAACAAAGGTGTCTCCAAAGGGCCATAAGGGCTAACTCAAGTAAATGGTGTGTTTTGGATAATAATGATCAGGTCAAAAACCCTCAGAGTAGACCACTTAAGGAATAGGTGGAAGGGCTGCTAGCCAGGATTTTAGGAGGCCTGGTCTGATGGTACTTTGGCAGTGCTGGGTAGATTAGATGAGCATTTTAGGAGCCAGCAAGCCCTGCAGAGTTCATCTGCATCTGACAGCCTCAGTAAAGAATTGCCTTTCACCTGATTAGATCTCTTGAACCACTTTTCATTTCCAAAAGACATATTACACACCTGTGGAGCTTTTTGCACTTATATTAAGCCTGGGTTTGTGTTAGCAGCCCTTGAAAGTTGTTTCTAAGAAAAGAACAGGTAGATCTATCACAGGGCGACTGCAGAGACAGATTTTGGCTTGGGTTATAGAATGGCTTGGGTTGGAAAGAACCTTAAAGATCATCTCCTTCTAAACCACCTACCATGGGCAGGGATGCCACCCCCACTAGGCCAGTTTGCTCAGTGCCCCATCCACCCCTGAATGTGAGCAGGTTTTGCCCTGACCTTGTGAGGTCTGACAGTATGGTGTGCTTTTTGTGCACCTGTGTTACTGTTCTCTGTATGGCTTGGGTGGCTGCCAAAATAGAAGTGTACTGCAATTCTGTGAGTGTGATGGCTCCTCTGGAAGGGAGGTGCACAACTTTTTGTGCTGGAAGTATCCAACAGGCTGCCATTAGTGCTGGTCTGCTGTATGACCGTACTGCAGTCCTGGGAGAGGTCCCTGTGTACTACAGTCATACCTGAGCAAGCTGGCTTGCAGCTGAGATGAGTAACTATCAGCTTTACTCAGACACTGAAGGTTGTGATACAGAGAGGTTTCTTTACTTAAATAGCTGAGGGGCCCTGGGGCTAATGCAAGTGAGAAGCCTGGACCAGCCTCAGTGTCATGAGGGGTGGTCGGGGAAGGAGGAGGAGAAAACTGTACTATTCCCATTTGTGGGAGAAGGAACAGGTGATCTAATGCTGTTGATCTATTACTGTCAAATTTATCTTTTAATAATAAAGAGTAGTTTCCTCTCTACATAGTCTCAGGAGAACGGAGCCCTCCCCTGTCATCTCACTCCCTCTCCCACCTGCTGGCCAGGGCAGTCAGGAATTTTGTTGTCTTCCTTGGCCCCCCTGCAGAGATGAGATCCTAGACATACACCTAAAAATTCTGAGATTTCCCTGCTGTTGAGCAAACCCTAGAAGTCCTTCTGTAGTAACCTGAAGCAAGTGCAAAGATAAAATCTCCCTTGTACCGGGTTGTGGCCGAAACAAGGTGCCAAGATGGATTGAAACAGGCCAGTGCCAGTTTTTGTGAACGTTTAATAGTAATTGTGGGTCTGCTGCATGCTAAGATAATACATTTCCAGTGAAGGCTGATTGAATGCATGGGCTCAAAAAGGCAGAGTTCTTCCCTCTCCAGCCTCCTGCAGGGTGTTACACACTGGCCAGAGAAGCATTGCAACACTGCTTTCCACTTATATTTGAAGCATCAGCACCGTCTGCTGCTGCAGACTAGAAATTGTAAAGCGGGACCAATCTCTGGTCACTCGTTAAGAGAAACTCATTGATTTAATTGTGCAATCTCATAAATGCCAATAGTTTCTCTCTTCCAGGACCTGTAGATATGCTCCATGTTAGGTGCTGCAGTCCTGCTAATGAAGTGGTATTAAACTTGTACCTGCGTGTAGGTGCATTGACCTAGATTTATCAAGCTGTTATGCTTAATGTTTAAATTGCACTTGATTGGCCCACTAGTCTGATCTGGTCTGGCAAATACAATATTCTCTACAAGGCTCCTAAAAGGAATTCCCCAGCTGATCACACATTTCTTTGCACTATTATAGATCTTCCCCTATCCATTTCTTCTCACTCATTTCTATTTATTATCTAGGGAAGCTGTCTGCAGCAGCTTGTTCACAGGAACATGTGAAATTACCTTATTCCTCTCTGCTCCAAGTCTCTACTGTTAAAAGAATAAACATTAATTTTTTTTCCTCTAGCTGGAGATGTCTTTTTACATACAAAAGCATTAGTTGTTTTTCTGGTTTTTTTTTTTTTCCCCATTTCTTTTGCCAGAGAGAGGAGCAGCTGGGACTGTTCTACTGATTCAGGTTCTCATTAGCGAATACCATTTTGCTGAAATCAAAACACTTTGCAGAAACTTACTGGTTTCAGCAGACTTATGATCCTCCACCACACAAGGGCTGTCAGAAGCCAGCTCATGGGGTAAGCTGTTCAGAAGTACATTTTTTGGATCACCATGCTCCCTGAAGATGCCGTTCCACAATAATTTTAACTGATGTAAGCCAGAGCTAATCAATTCCCATTCCTGCCCAGGAATGCGTTGGAGAAGGGGGCAGGTTAGCCTGTCTGTCTAAGCTGAAACAAAGGCAGTGCTGCAGCAATGGTAAACCCATAGTGGAACTGCAGCCTGAAGAGGCCTTGCTGTGTGTTCATGTTGCACATCCTTCTTACATGGTAATAAATTCCCCACATTCCACAGTAGGCAATTTCTGCAAAATTTCCTTAAGCAGATATTCCCACAAAACAAAAATCCTCTGGTTTGGTCAAGACTCTACTCATGTTTATTTTTTTTCTCTAAAGCATTAAATAATTGTCTGCTCTTGAGGGCAAACTCATAAGTGGCAAACTCTGCTTCATTGTTAGTGTGACCATGGATACCATCTAGCATTTGTTTTATTCAGAAGTCCCTCACAATCCTGGGTTAACATTTACAAATCCTTTACATAGATGTGAGATTTTGCTAATGGAGCTCAAGAATGTTATGTTATCCCCAAGGACACGGCACTGACAGGATTTGCTCTTGTACAAAAATAACCTGTGTAATGATGCATTCCCCCTCACCAGTTTGGGGACAGGAGACATGCACAAATCTCGGTAGCAAAATAATTTGTCTCCAGCACCTGAGCTAAGGCAGCAACAGGGACAATAGGCTACTCTCTGCCATGCAGACTGGGCAGAAAAGAGAGTTATTTCATATTTAGCCAGCCTCCAAAATGTGGAAGGCTGAGTGCCGTGTAAAAAACTGATCTATACTCTTTGTCTCAATCCGATAAACATACCCAGTGGTGTTTACTGTATGTAACTAGGAAAGACTTTAAAACAAATTGTGGGTTTTGTGCTCCAGTTGGGACAAATTTTCAGGGTCTTTTTCATCCTCCTGTGGCAAAGGTCCACCTGGCTAGGTTAAAATTACTTACATATTTGTGATTTTCCTCCCCAGGCTGGCTTACTGACTCCCTGGGACTTCTGAAGGGCTAGAGCTCTTGCTGGGAACAGCCTTTGTATTTCAGAGATGGAGGAAACTCAAGTTCGGGGCACCTACCTGTGGGTTAGGTAGAGCAGGCCCATGTCCTATCATCTACTATCCCACAGGACATTTGGCATATGGCAAGTGGTGAGAGCTTGGGGGTTGCAGACCTTCCTCTGAAATTTGTCTCATCAGATTTTAAAGGAAAAACTCCACAGCTGAAAGGGGACAGGAGCCTGCTATATTCTAGTGGCAATATACTCTGCAACTCCCTGTTTTTTCTTTTTTCTTCTTATCAGCCATAGGCAGGATATCTGCCAATTCTCTTACGCGCAGAGACACTCAGATATTTTTCAAACCAGCTGAATGTGAGCGAGAAAAAAAACAAGCTATGGTTCTATTTTAAAATCTATGAGATTCTGTTTTAAAACAAGGGGAGAGGCAGAAAGTTGAGGAAGAGAGAATCAAATATTTATGTATTTCAAAAGAAAAGCAATATAATTTCAGTGACACTGTTGCTAAACGACTGTTCATCCCCCATCCTGACTGACAGATAAAACAGGTTTGTGTCATTCTGAAGTGGCTCCTCATCCATGTAACATCTCCCTTGCAGTCAGGGCTCTGTCAGCTCCCTTCAGAGGCCTCTGTGGAGAAGGAGTGAGGAAGATTACAGGGACACAAAAATACCAGCCATTAATTCAATTGTTTCCTTTGCTTGTTCTCCTGTTTTTGCTGATGGTATTTGTTATATATTCTGCTGCTGGAATGGCTATGTATGAGTTCTGTTAGCTCAGTTCAAAGAAACCCAAATTCTGGTTGCTTACAAACAGGGAGATGGTAGGGAGCCTTAAGAAGGTGGGAACATGGGTTTCATAATGTAAACATTTGTGATAGTCCTTTTCAAGTTGTCTGCTGCCCTGTAATCCTGGAAGCGCTCTCAGCAGTCGATTTACCTGGGTGCGAGGTAGCAGCCCCACGGGGACTCTGGCTAATGCATCTGGGTCTGCATCCTGATCGTCGTGCTGTGCTGAAGGGAGACGGAGATGGGGGGGAAAAGGTGGTCTTCTCCATGGGGTATCGCCTGCAAGAGCTCACTATCAGTCTGGCAAGGTTGAAGAAACATTTGCTATTACTACCTGCTCATTTTCTGCATAAGCTGTCAGCTGAGAGGATGCATTGATTTAAGGGTAATACACTTAAGGCTTTCCACAGAGGTGTTATTGGCCCCTCTGCCTACAGAAATGGATTGTGTTGGAGCGATCCCAGCAGTGGCTGTGCGTGTGCAGAGCTGGGAGTGTCAAAAAAGAAAAAAAGGAGGAGAATAAATTAAGCTGAGGGGAGCAGCTAGTCATATTTGATAAATACTTGAAAATATAACTAAGTGGGAAGACCAGGACCTTACCCCAGGTATCTGGGGGGAAGGCAGCCTTTAACAGTGCCAAATGATAAAAGTTTAAAATTTTTTCTAGATATGTTAGGCATTATGTACCAGCTGGCAGAATCTAACCTGATGTCCCAAATGGCTCAGTACCAACATTTTACTGGCTTTCTTGTCAAATCTGATTGGGTAACACAGGGAAGGATCTTACCAGCCCATTATATACGATGTATCTAAGTAATACCTGGTGCAAGCAGCTTTGTCTCTTCTACTTCATTTGCCTGAAACACGTTCACCATTTCCTTTCGTTTCCGAGCTTGGCTACTGCAAGCTGCTCTTCTCTTCAGCATTATCAAGCCTTCATTCTGTTTCCTCTGCTCTTCCTGAGAGGAGAGGGATGGCTGTGCCTGCAGCAGTGCCAGGGTTAATTAGTATGGTGTTAGTATGTGTAACGAGCAACCCAGAGCGCAGAGCAGCGTGGGCTCTGGAGTAAATGTGGCATCTCTGCTGGATTAAACTCAGGGTTGGTAAGCTTCCTTACATGCACCTGCATTTATTACCAACTCTGTTGATCTACCTCTGCAGTTTTCCTCTTTCCCTTGAGGCCAGGGGGAGTATGGCTCTGCTGCCTCATTCCCAGACTGCCCCCCTTGAGGCTGCATTTCCATGGGTAATGAGATTATGGTAGCCCTGCACGCAGAGCTGTGGCTGCAGTGGATCTCCGTGCCCCGCAGATTTTGCTGCAGTGATGTCAGAGCAAAGGTGGACAGCGCGGAGGTCAGCAGCTCAGGTAGCCCTTGGAGAGATTTGCACAGCCATTCCTTGAGATCCTAGTTGCAATATCTTTCTTCACTGCAGGGGAATACCCCAAAATAATGCTCTCATGATTGTCTTCTAGTACTGCATCTATTGTTTGAATGCCTCAGCCAGTACTGTGGCCCTGATCCTGTCCTACTCCCTTTTTTCCTCAGTATTCTCCTTTTCTTTTTTTTTCCATTGTGATGGAGTTTGCAGAACAGCTATTAACATTAGAGCTTTTAAGTGACAGCTCTGTTTTCTTTAGCTGCAGACTCCATCTCTGCATTGTTCTGCTAAACTGTTGGATGAATGTGCCAGAGCACTCTGTCACAGAAAGCTTTCCTACTTATTATATCTCTTTTGGAAGGACTGCAGTGGAAACTCTGTAATGCTGTGAATAAGGGTAAATATATACACACTGAATGGAACTGAACCTCTCAGTCCTTTGTGGAGCTTAGAGTTTGTGAGCATCTCTACACGCTCAGAATTGAGCATTAAGCATCTTTAGAGGCATGTTTTCCTTCTTATCTCTCCAAGTCTGCTCAGCTCTCTGAGACGGTCTGGAGATACCTTTAAAGAAAAAGAAATTGAGGTTTTCAAATCAGCAATAGCATCTCTGGAGAGGAGAGTGATTAATACGTAGTAATACAAAATGTTGGAATATTCATGGGGTTCTCATTTCTATAGCTTTTCTTTCTACATAAATCATCAGAAAAAAAAAAAAATCATATCTTGAAACAACATTGGTGGTAAACTGCCTCTGCTGGGATAGATGGATGGATGGCAGCAGTTTGCCAGCACAGAGCAAGCTGGAGAGTGCTGTGAGAATGGAAGATGTTTGGGGCAGGATTTGCAAGATACTAATCAAATCATTCCGAGGCCATTCAGTTTCCACCAAAGACAGATACAAGCTCTGTCCTTTTCTAAGGCTAGCAGCACAGTTAAACCTTCATATTAGGCTCTCTCAGCATACTCTGAATATGTAGAAGGAAATCTCTTATTTTCAGAGAGAGGGAGAAAAGTATTACAGACTACCAGTAGTAAAAAATCAACCCCACTAGTTCTCCATTCACCTTCAGCTCTAAACTAGAGGGTATGATTAGAAAATACCAATAGAAAATTTTCCTGTCAGGAGACATTGTATCAGCAAAATCAATGACTTTTGAAATCAAGTTGATGTTGACAAAATTCAGATTGAAACAGAATGGAAAATTGTGATATTTTCACAATAGAGGAGGAGGGTCTTCGTTGTTTGTTTTCATCTGTGAAGATGGAACACTTAAACTAGCCCAAATAAGTGGGGGTTTTTCTCTTTTATTTTATCATAGTGCCTTAGGGAAGATTTTGTAATTTTAAATACAGCATAAGAAAAAACAAAACAAAGGCTTTCCGTACTTGAATACACTTAGATTCCTGTGCCAAGTGGTTCCTCTATAGGTGTTGTAGCTAAACTGTTATCAGCTGAATCTCTTTATTAGCCTTCTGCTCTGCTGTCTGCTTGGTTTTCAAATGCTGGCACAGGCTCCTCTTTAACACATACTTGCTGAAAGCTTGGCATGGATTTCTTTTTTCCCATCCTTGTCAGTGGTCTTTTGGTCTTTTTCCCCATGACCATGGCATGGTGCTTACTTACATAACGCTTACTGGTCAGTTGCATTGTTTTATGAAGTGTTTTTCTGCCTGAGGATTGTTTTACACTTGGCAAACATCAATTAAATTAGTCCTCATGCAGTCGTTGACATAGGTGTTACAATCTGAGTTTCACAGCAGTGGATGTGGGAATGTGCTTAGAGGGGAAGAAGGAAGAACAAAATACCAAGAGGTGTGCAATCTGTCCAAGGTCATGCGGTGGCAGTTGGAAATTGCTTTAATTTTGTATTTTCCTCCATCTGCGCAGGCTTTTCCTTCTATTTTGGAAAGTATAGAGGACATGAGTTTTGAGAGGTCAGCCTTCCCACTTTTAAGATTTGGATCCAGCAAAGGAACTGAGGCCATGCTTTATCTTTGAAGAGCACATAGCTCCATCTGGGATAGCTGCACTTGGAGATGAGTGTGTGATTGTATGGTGCTGGTCCAGCAGCAGTGGGAGTGAGAGGTTTCTCTTGTGCATCAGGCACAGAGGGAGGGATCTGCTTTAGGAAGACATTACTGAGAGAGAGGCTGCTGCTTGCTTCCCAAGAAAGGCAGTGTATTGACTGTTTGGACTCATTGGTGAACCCCACAGGGTGATCTCAAACTTAGTCATGCTGTTTGAAACATCCTGACTGCTCTCATTTCTTTGCTAGAGGATCTCATTGCTGCAGTGCGAGGACTGCTCTTTTTTCTCTTCCCCAGTTGGTTTATGCATTCTCCCGGTAAAACTGGTCAGAGCAGAGGGGAAGAGGCTGTATTGTAATGACTTCTATACCTGGCTGGCAGAGAGTGATTCAGGGAATGGAGCAGGACATGGTGCTCATGGTTAATGTGGCTTGAGGGAAGAAGAAGATGTACGTGATGCGGTGGATTTCCAATACCTGCTGCAAGATTTGACAGCACCTATTGCTTTGCCCTCGAGCAGGGTAGCAGATCTTGCACTCCTCATAAAGCAGGAGAGGAGAATGAACTGTGCTTGTCCTCTTCCAAGCACTTTTCGATTTCATTAAGGACAGAGTGGAGAACTTTGTTAATCAATATCCTACTACCCTTCTTCTCCAATCCAGTTGCCAGGGAAAAAGAATTTTTTTTTTTTTTTTTTCCCCACTCAACCATGATTTCAAATTACTATTCCCTGTTTCTCTGTTGCAAGTGGCTCAGAAACAAATTCAGGGACCCCCCTACTGCCACTCAGTGATTCTGTACTGCAGAGGTCAATCTCCTCTGTTTTGAAGGATAGTATTGGCTCTGGAGTGGGCAGAAGTTCAGTGTCTGGCCTCCCTGTTGACACATTTAAAGATTTCACTCACATGTCTCTCCTCCTGAAACACTTTCAGCAGACCCTTTTGAAAAAGCTGAAGTCTTGAAGCAGTGTCCCTGCTGCTCTTTGCTTCAGCTTGTTACCAAACCAACACGCCTTATTAGCACACAGCACCCTGTAACCTTGCCATGTTCTTAAGAATTTCACCTTTTTTCCTCTGCACTTTGAAGATCTTTAATCTTTTCTAGCAAATAAGGAGACCTGATGATGGAAACAGGTTTGTTAAAATAATAAACCTGAGGTTGAAAAAAGAAATAAAGAACCTACCTTATCCAAACTCCAAGAGGCACCACCCTCTGAGTTTGCTGATGGTTGCATCTATACAAAAGGTATATTGTCTGAAGTTGACCAAAGATGGTTTTGTTCTTGTTACTGTTCATGATCTTCTGTGGTTTTTAATTTGTTTTGTTTTCCAAAGAGTTATTAAAAAAAAAAAAAAAAAGACACTTTTTATTTCCCCACAAATAAAATCTTTTATTCAGATTTTCCTTTTCAGCAAAAATAGAGACCTCTCTCTTTCCAAAATACTTTGTTTGGAAGTGCGGAATGGAAGTTACCTTGTACAGATGGTACAGTATATTATGTAAGCTGGAAAATGATTGCATACTTCCAGGTGTTTGATTTTTTTCAATTTAAATACCAGTATTTCCTGTGGAACACATCTGATGAGTCAGTCTCAAAATTTCATTGAAAAATAGCTTTTACCAAAAAAATGTTTTAAAAGGAAAAAAAAGATGAGCTGCATTTACTTTTTTTTATCTACAATCCTTTAAAAACATAATTATTTCAATATAAGCAGCGGAAAAAGAATGACTTTGCAGCCACGAATATAAATTTCAAATGGGAATGAATTTTTTTGCCTTGAAAATTACCAGATGAGTTTGAGAACTTGGCTTCCTTTGACTCAGCTCAAAGCATGATGTCTTCTAAGTTAACAGGGACTTTGGTGTCATACCCAGTAACAGACCTGGGGAGCTGCAGAGCATGGAAGGTGGAAAGAAGACAAAAATGCCTCAGATCTAAACCAAAACCTGGAAAAATTATTCATGTGTTGAAGAGAATACTGCTTTTAGCTTCTTTCTGCTTCAGTTTTCCTGTCTGTAAAATAGCATTGATAACTGAAACCCGTAGAATAATTTGGGTTGTAGAATTAATTTAAAAATTATAGCTTCTTTTGGTTGCAAAGCACCTCCAGGAGAATTTAGTATTTTTTAATGTATTTGCTACTTGCAGTTATTCAAGCCAAATGAATCAAACCAGGGCCATTTCTGCAAACAATTCTTGGGCTGTAAGTTTGCTTCTGAGATATTCTTTCTGGGTTTCCTGGACTTATGAAAGAGGAAAATTCGAGGAGATCTCGATATGACCCAGGTACAACCTCATGCTGCTTCTGTTGTTTGCTGTGGAGTTTTGACTTTTGGGATTTTGATTGGGTTTTGCCTCTCCCTGCTCCCCGCTCGTTTTTTTTTCCCAAGATGTGTATTTTTCAGTTCCTTGGAGCAACATTTTTCTTCCATGTTGCTTTTTACGTGGTTACATGTCCGCTTTGTACATTTTTGCATGAAGACATTCTGAATTAAAATCAGGTGGTAAGGTATTTATTCCTGTCTCTATGGCTGTTCCTGCCAGGAAATGAATTTTCTTGGACACCAAACAAACTTTGTGAGTTCTCAGCATCCTTTTGACTGATCTATGACTGTCAAGTCCATCCCTTACTCTGTGTGTCCTCAACACACTGGTCAGCATGCCCACGTAAGGGGATTACTTACGTGGTGGAAAGCAAACTGGCTTACACCCTGAGAGTGGACCTACTTGCTAGAGGTTTCCCTGTCTCATTTAGCTGCTTAATTAAAATACACAAATAGATTAAAAATGCATAAGTCAGGCTCATGCTGACAACACGTAGCTTAATATTTGGATTATTGCCTCAAACACAGAGAGTTGCAGTCTTAGCTGCTGCTCTGGTTCTTTCCTGGGATCTGCTCATGTGCTTTTCATAAGCAAATTCTCTTGTGTGCAACTTTGCAGTTCATCTCCTGCAAGCCCTTTGTGGCAGTAAAATTTGATTGCTTGAAACTCAGCGGGAAATGACAGCACAAGGGTGCCACTGAAATGAATCAATTCATACAGACAGAGGAGTATTTGTGGAGAGTTTTCTGTGTCTTACTCGCTCACCTATCATGAAGGTATTTACTGCACCTATGTCCCAAGGGTGTGATGAGACTTAATTTAATAAAAGCTTGTGAAGCACTTTGGAGAGGAAAAGAGGTAAGTGTTGTATGTTGTTATTTCATTTTAATGTGCTTTTGAGCTTCAGTGTTCTGCCTGGGCTCTGGGATAGAAGAGCTTAGAAAGTTTGTCCTCTGTGTTTCCAGATCTGAAGTAGTTTATTTTCAGTATAACAAACATTTCCAGGCTATTATCTAAGCATGGACCAGCTCCATTTTGTTTAAAAAAACTCCAAACCAAGAAAAAAGCAGGAACACAAGACCATCAAAGACTCATGCAAACACTGAAGGAGGTGCTCCAAATCCTGGTGAGCCTTCTCAACAAGTGTTTTACAGGCATGGCTATGTTGCACAGTAGTCCAGCATGATAAAAAGATGCCATGGTGCAGGGAAGGGCTTGCTCAGTCTTGGAAACCAGGTAATGCTGTGATAGCAAGGTACTGTCCATGAGCTGATAAACTCTGCCTCTCAGCAGGGCTTGCTTGAGCGCAGGCCTGTGCTAACTCCATAATTCTACTTGTACATCACAGCTCAGGGGGTGCTGGGAATGCCATTTCGTACCAGTCACTGTGTTTGTGTCCTTGATGCTCTGCAAGGAGGAGAATTGTTCTGCCAGGTATCATGGTTTGACAGCTGCTCCTTCTAGGTGTGCTACATCCCCTTTTCTGTGATAGCCCACCATTATGTGGACACAACTTTTGCTGAGTCCTTCTGTGGTGTTACGTATTTCTTGGTGCACACAATGCATGTACACTCAGTCCTGTTTCACAAAAAGAGAGAATCTGAGGCATAAATCTTTTTTTATATTCACAAGGAAGCTGGAAATGAGCAAAAGATTTTCTTGACTTCTAGAATGAGATTCAGCTCCAGATTAAAATGTCTAAATTTAGGAGTCTTCCTGTAAGTATCCAGATGTGAGTTGGTGTCTAAACACTCATTATAGCTGATAGAGATTCAGTGCAGTCAGTTGAGGCTAGGAACTTAATTCAGCTCATCCTAGAGCAGACACCTCCTGATCATCTGAATTAACCTTTTGACTTCACTGCCTGTAAGGACCAAGTCTTCATTAACTGTGGTGGGAAGTTAGACCACGCAGCATTTACCCGTGGGAGATTCAATCTCAGACTGAATTCAACCTCAGCCAGCATCCCCCTCCCAGGGTGGTTGTGTCTACAACTTTGCTAAATGCTCTGCAGGGGGAATTTAAGGAGACAGGAGATCATTCCAAAGTGGAGCTTTGAGCCAGGGCATCAGACAGGCGACCAAGGAGTCTTGGAGGACCACCTCCTGTATGAGTTACAGAGGACATACTGTCCTCTACAAAATAGGATTATGCATGTGTCTCATGCTCCAGCAAAGCAGGATAAACTCCAGATTTACATTTGACACCCACAAAGAGAAAAAATGGGAGGGAGGGAGGAAGGGAAGAAAATGAAAAAAGGAAACAAATACACACATGCAGGCATTAGACAGAGGATTTGTGTTTGAGTCATAAAACAATTTGTCCCTTCTTTCTCGCCCACCTTTTTCTCTACCCTCTTCTGGCACTAACTGGAGAAATAACAGCTTGTTTAATGTTATTGACAGACTCTTGTCTTCTGCTTTGTAAACTTGTTTTCTACACTAATGTATGGGGGCTGTAGGGCACAGCAAGGAGAAGATTGAAGTGTCATTACCATATCCCCATGAGCAAGCATTTGGAACGATGAGCTCACCCAGCTGTCTGGATACCTTCTGGGTGAGAATGCCAGGGCAAGAATTCTAGTGGCCAGCTCACTTGGGGAAAAAAAGAGGAAAAGCAAGGAAAGTAGAGACGAGGGAGAGGGCAAGGCAGAAACGGATATTTTTCATGTATTTACCTCCTGTGCTTGATCTAATTTTTGCAATATAGAAAATGTGTTTAGAAGGTTACAGAATTGCAGAATTTTGTGTGCAATGCATATATAGTAAGATATGTTGCTTTTTAAACAGGTTTCAAAATGCTGTGCTAAAGTACTTTGCTTTCAGGCTGCATTTGTATTGCAGGGGTCTGTAAACTTGGTCAGTGATGGTCCTACATGGCTTTCTCAGTCCTTCTGTTGTGAAAGTGCCACGTGATCCCTTTATCTCAGGAGGGGTTCCAAACCTCACCTGCCTTCTGAACTCTTTTCTCCAGGTTTCTCCAGAGTGATCACAGCCTCTTTCTTTCTGCAAAAATTTCTTAAGGACACTCATGATCTGGAGTTGTTTACAGTGACTTCAAGAGCTGTAAGCTCTAGCTAAGGAGATCTGGAATGGAAGAGATAGAACAGAATTGCCAGCACCTCTCATAAGCAGCACAGGCTTAGACATGAAAGTAGGAAAGGAGTTGGTGAAAGAGTTGGAGTGGTAAGCAAGGAGCAGTAGAACAGAATGATTTGTCTCTAGGTATTGCTTCAGTCTCCCTTGAAAACTCAAGCACTGGTATGTCAAATATGTCTGCTACACATTTACTTTCTAAATGAAAGAAAAAAGCTGCAACACTTCCATCAAAAATATATTAAAAAAAAATCTGAACACAATAAGCAAGCGAATACCAAGCTCAATGCCTGCTTGTAACTTTCTCAGACAGTTCCCTCTGGGCTGACATTTTCCATGCTTGAAGTAAAGAACCATGTATATAAAATACACATGCACAGTGCTGCTGTAAATGGGAAGTTTTGTCAGAATTTCAGCAATAGAGTTTTATGTAGTTTTGGTGGTGCTAGTTTTTCCTTGCTTGAACCAGGCAAATAGTTTTCAGTTGCTTCTGTTGTACTGAGATGACATGAAATTCTCATTTAATTGTCAGTGTGCTTCTGAACATATGCTCTCGCTGAGTCTTGCTTGGAGGGATTTGGGGTCTGTTTCTGGCTAACCAGGAATACAGACACTTTTAAAGAATACAGTTGGTGCCAGCATATGCAGAGCAGGGCTCCCCCGGCTCATGCGTCTGTTGCACACACACACACACTCACGCAAACACGCGTCCTCTAACTAGGGGCCTTTGGAAGCCAGGACAGGGTGCAGCTACCTGGAAATGTGTTACTAGAAAAATCAAGGGCTTGAAAGCAAGAATTTGGAGCAGCTCTACGACCTGAGTAGGAATCAATGACTCTGCACAGTGACTTCTGAGCAGTTTTGAAACCTTTGTGGAAATAAATGTATCCCAAGAGGAGGGGCGGAGGGCAGGTCTCTGAGCTTGAATATTTTTATTGGTGGAAATCTTATAACTAGAACAGAGGGGTAGAGGTAAAGGGGCTAAGCAGGCCATCTCCTCAGGGTCAGAAGGAATATGCAGTAATACAGCACAGTTTTCCTGCTGTCTTTATCTTTCCTCCGAAGTACGACGCTTAAGGCTTTCATGCTACATGGCCCATGCGTTCTTATGGCCACCGAGATGACTGAGTTTCTGATTTTTCTTCCTTGCAATTTTAATATATTGTTTTATTCTTTAATCCCCTCTAAGACTCTTTAAGCTCTTTGAGCCATTGAAATAATCTTTCTTTCTGGCATTCCTCTTTCTTTCTTCCTTCCCCATTAGTCTTCCATGCTTTGCACTCCATTTGCCCAACCAGGAGTTGCAGTCCGATAGCCTTGTTTATTTTCCCTATATTGCAGCAAAGGATTTGATTGATTGCACTAAGGTAGGTTTTGAAATGGATATTTCAACTACTCTGATGTTGGTTGTCACAACACTAAAGTACGAATGTGTGTACGTTGTACCTGTCTCCCAAGTGTAACTGGGAAAAGAAAATATGTATTGAATAATGAAATCAAACAGAAATGCATTTAAAGTAATAACAAAACCAGAGGAAACATCCTCAGTGTGTCATTTTCCTTAAAGGAAGGCTTTTGCAATTTAACTACATGAACATGTACATAAATAATAGTATGAGAAGAGACAGTGCTATTTTCTTTTGGTTAATGCACACTATCTAGTCTGCTGTTAGCAATCTGAATTCATTCACTCCTCCATGGCCACTGTGATTTTGTGTATACCACCATGTTATACACTTACATTTTAAGATTCCTTTGTCTATTGCTGGCATCCTAGATTTTACAAAATAAAAGTACTGTGTAAATCCCCAGTATTTTCTCTGGTTAATGCTCTTGGTGGGAAGGTTTACAACGTGCATTTTGCAGGGTGTGCACCATAAAGCAAGACACAGTGCTTCCACTTTTCACTCCCTTGAAGCAGAATTCAGGATAGTCACACTTAAGCTTTATAGCTGGCTGTGCTGTGGTATGCTTCCTGTACTTCCCTTATTGGCACCTCTGATGGTCTTGTCTTAATTCCAAGACTGGTCCTTTCCACAAGCAGGCTGAGTTTCCTGACAGTTTTAACAATAGCAAGTCCTGCTTTCCCAGTCTGCTTGAGCTGGCGTCTTTTGAAGCTTTTTAAGGGGGGAAAAATAAATAATGGCGTATTCTAGACCCCCCCCCTCCCAAGCAGATTTAAGGGAAAGAGACCAGCAGTTCCTAAACCAAGCACTGGGAAGAGTGCTGGAAATGCCTGCCTCCCAGGAGCCAGTGCCAAAAGGAGGGTGGATGATAATTGTGCCTTCACCAGGGAGGCAGCCTGGGCTGGGAAAGGAGCCTTCCCTGGTTTAACCAGGTGCCTGAACCTCATAGCAGCCCCAGGTTTTGTAGATGCTGCACCAGGGCAGTGCTATGGCAGGTCACTACTGGGGCTGAGTGCTGAAAAATGTCAAGAATCCCTGACTGTTGTGTGTGCAGGCTCCTTATGCCCATTTTTTCCCCTGCTGTTATTTAGCTTTCCATCCTTTTCCTGTTTTGTTTATGTTCAGGCACACCTGTAGTTTCCATGCAAGCAATAAGGGAACAGCTGGGACTGCTCTATTAGAGTTGCAAACACTGCAGGGAAATAATGGATTTCAAACCACAACAATTCCTTTTCCATTGCTATAATAATAACAAAAAAAAAAATAAAATAAAAAAAAAAAAATTCCAGAGAGTTTTCTAACCCTGATACATCTTTCTATTCTCTGCCTCGTCTTCTTCAATGTGGAGTTGATGTAACAGTGTTAGTTAAAGATTTAAAGCCTGTGACATCCCTGGTTTTGCTAGGGGACTTGGCCCTTATTTCAGAAGACAGGGCTGCATGGTAGCATGCTGTGCTTCCTGGCATTGACAAAGCCATGCAGAGCTCTGGAATTTTTTTTGCTTCTCTTTGAAGCACCAGTCCCGTGGTACATGTATCTATCTAGTTTTAGATAGTCTTTCTTTCTACAGGGCTACCTATCATGCTTAAATTTAAACAGTGCATGGTAAGGGTCTGAGGGAATTGCCAACTACAGCAGTTCAGAGCTGGAATGAGAAGGGGTCTGCTGCCATATAAGATGCATGTGCTCATAATTGGGTGATTTAGTAATTAGCATAGCTGCTGTAAATATAACTGGATACTTAAAATCATAAATTTGCCAGCATCCTCAATGTGCTCTGCTACCCACTGTTATTCAGAGGGAGAAGGTTGCTTTGAAACTTCCTCTGCATCACCAGATTGTCAAAATCCAGCTTCTTTATGAATTTTGAACTATGTATAATTTCTTTTTCTGACCCTAATTTATTTCTTTAGAAAGAGGAAAGAGGGTTCATCACTCGTTCTTCTTTGTAATTTGCTGCTGTTTGTTTGCTGACTTTTTTATAAAGCATGTGTGGCACTTTACAGGCAAATAATACTGGCAGGTCTTTCTTTACTGCAGGCTGAGCACTCCATTGTGCCTATTTCATACCAGCCTGCAGTGCTGCAGCACCATCACTTACTGACCTAGCTGGGACATTGCCTCGGGAAGGCACAAGGGATTTGGGAACCTCTTAGTACAGGTGTATGAGGAGGCAGCTAGGGAAGATTGTTCTGCTTCTGCACCCTTAGGGGTCAGCATTGAAAGGAACAGCAGAGCCCTTCAGCTTCTCAGATTTAGGAATGCTTCAGCCAGCTCTACCATTCAAATGACACTACTTTGAAGAGAAGCTGATGGCATGGTTGTGGACTCCAGTTCCTCTACCCATGCTACTTTTGGAGAGACTGGAAGCTGGTTATAGTGTGCTGGGGACACAGCTGAGAGCAGATCCCCACTGCATGCCTAATGTATCCAGTTCACCTGCCCCTCCTACCTGTTTGCTTGCCTTTCTCACAGGGTTACCTGGCACTTCACCTCACTGTTGTTCTTGTCATCCTCACCACTAAAAGTGAGCTCTCCTCAGGCCAAAGAAGTCGAATGTAAAGGTTTTGATGCCATGATGTTTCATTTTGGAGAATGGCTTTAGTTTTCCATTGATAACAGGCCAAGCCACCATCAGTGCATAACGGCGTTCAGCAAAGGAGATGGGAAGAAGAGCAAAAAAAATGCTGCCTTAATGGGGTTGGGAGCCCCTGACAATCTCCAGAGTCTAATGTCTTAGATCCACACCTCATCACTTCCCAAAAAAACAGAGAAAGGAAGAAAAGGCCTGTGGAGCCAAGAAAAGTCTTTACTAGCTTGTCTTCGCTTTCCTCCCCCGCCCTTTCCAATCTGCCTTCAATCTTTAATGGAGAAACTTACAGCTCCAGAACTAATACTTTCCCACATTGCATTAATCCTAATTGACTTGGATATAAGTTCCCCCTTCTACTATCTTCAGCATGGCATTACCATTTGCCCCTTGGGAACCACAGCCACCTCTGCTCACTGGCTCTTGCTGGCAGCTTTTGTACAGGAGAGCACAGTTTGCCAGTGGGATGCATGGAGTGGAGCGGCAAGGACACAGTCAGTGACCTTGCTGGAGAGCTCAGGACACAAACTATGAAAAGTTGCTGTATTAGAGTTTAGGTTAGATGTGTGCTCTCAGAGGTTCTGGGATTGCGAATTTGTTGGGTCAGCATCCCCTTCCATTTGGAAATTGATGATCACAAGGCACTACTGGGTGTTTTGCATGGATGGGTGTTAATCAGGGTTTAAAAGGGAGGGGGAATGTGCAGTACAGAAATGAGCTTGCATGTTGAGACTGAACCAGCCAGAGCAGAAAACTGGCAAGAACTGTTGTGGCTGATTTCCATCATGTCTTCATCATGACTTCAGTTAGTCCAGGTATCTTGCCTTCCTCCTGTCTGTCTACCTGGTTTTTTTCAGTCAACTTCTGACTGCTTCTAATTCCCACTTTCCCTCTTTTTGTCTATATCTGTGGATGTCTGCACTCCATTCTTTTCCACCTCCTTTTCTATCATTAGTGTAGCTACTATTAATCTCTTCTTTTTGCAAATGGGGAAACTGAGGCAAAAATCACTTGATTCAGAATCACCGAGGAAGTTGGAACTCCTGAAACCCATGTCCTAAGCCCCATGTCTGGCAGCAAACCTTATCAGTGCTGGTTTTCCACATCATTCTGGTGGTTAATCTCTGCAAGACAGTAATCTTACCTTCGTTACTTCTCCTTTCCATCCAGTCTTTTGAAGTCACGATGGTACCTGACAGACACACACCAGATCCTGTGAGGAGCAGAGAGCATACATGGAGAGAACAGGAAATTACATGAAAGGAGATGGATACGTGGAAAGGATCAAAGATAGCAGAGTAACGAAACAGAAAAAGCAGTGCGGGTGGTGCGTGGGAGGAGGTGCGGGGTGGGAAGAGGGGTGCCCAGCCTAGGGCAGCTGCAGCTCACGGTGGGGAAAGGGCACTGCAGCCACATGCTTAGGTGTCATTTGTGCAGGAAGGGGGAGGATGTGGCGTGCGTGTGTGTTGAGGAGGATTGTATCTGCAGGGGGATTATGTGCAGCCCAAGTTTCTTCAGATACTGGAGAAGCCAGTCCCTGTGTGCTCTTTTCTATATCTGCGATCTATGCAATTTTTCTTTTTTTTTTTTTTTTTGCCACTGTGCTGGGATTTGATCATACAGAGAACACAGGGGAGAAAAGGGGGATTACTGCCTTCCGTGCCTCTGTCTCTTCTTCCGCTCCAATTGTTTTTCATTCTCAGTACCGTATCTTTCCCACCAGCAGCTCTCAGTTCTTTCTCATTTGGCAGCCTCTTTTTTGGATCATCCTAGTCCGAGTACTTTTCTTTTTAGAGCACCCTTCCAAAACAGGTGTACCCTGGATGACAAATACCTGATTTTTATTCCCCATCTCCCCTCCTAAGCCAATATGCTGGTTGTTAGCTTTGCTCCACTGTGAACTCAACTGTCAGGAATGGACACCGGAAACATTTCTGGTCTTTTTCTATTCCTCAGACCACTGTGGTTATGGAAAGAAGACAGAGAGTTTTATTGGTTTTTGTAAGAAGTGGATTAGCCTCTAAAGATTGTTGACTTTCTTCTTTCTAACCCCTCACAACATTTTTGTATGCCCAGCTTCTTTCCCAGGATTCCCCCACTGCCTGCAGGAATGGCTGGCCCCAGCTGGAGGTCGACAGATGGGAGAGTGAAAATGTGATCAGTGCAAGGCCTGGGCTTCCAGATGAGTTCCAAGAATTTAATTTTCGTCACAAAAGACGTCCATGCAGCTTAGATACGGGTTAACTACCCTTATCTATTAGAAGTGGCTAGAGGCTCAATTTGTTTCATGCTCTTCATGGAGCAATACTAATAGCAGTGTAATTTATGTAGGAGGAAGCAGATGATGTGTAAGTCAAAGGACCTTGCAAAGATCCTTAACGCATTTGGTTTGTTTTCTAAGAGCTAAACTATCATGGGAACTTTGAGGTTATCCCACAAATGTAGAAACGTCAGGTCTTAATCCTGTACTCTGATTCAAGGGATTGTGATGCTCTGTAAGGAGCTGTGAGCGTTTTCTGAGCCGGACCATGCAAATCCTGTGCCTCTTCTGCCCCTCTGCTTTCTCCTCATCTGTTGACTTCAGCTGTTTTGTCTATTTTGTTATTTACACCCCAAAATCTGTCCCTCTGTTCTTCAGGAACAGCATGAGAACTCATTGTTATCTGAAAATAGATAACAAAAAGGGTTGTTTGTTGAGAAATTGTCCTGCCTTGGCGTGTCGTTGTTGTTGCTGTTTGGATTTTTTTATCTGCTGAAGTCTGGATTACACTAGAGGAAACATCTTTGCCTGGAGGCCCCTCACAGCACTTTGGAGAGGCCATGGCGTGCAGCAGGGATGCCGTGGCTTGCAGACTAAGGCTGAGTCCAAAAGAGACCAAGGTTTACCCTATTTGTAGGACAACACCAGAAGCTTGCTAGCTGATGAACTGACTTGAACAAACATTGAGAAAGCAGGCAAATTACTGGCAGCAAGACCCTTTTATCAGGAGAATATGTGACAAAGCGTTCATCTGCAGAAGCCCTGCAGGGCAAAGTGCATTGCCCAGGATGCCACGTTGGCAGAGGACCTTGGGAACAGGGAGATGTGCTCCTATTCATCTTAACAAGCAATGCTCTCCTTCCAAACCTGGCTAGGAAAAAAAGAAATGTTTGTTAAAAACACTTGCTTCCCCAGACTAGGGACAGGCCCAGCTTATTATGCTGTGTTTTAACTACTATCCCACTCTGGCAAAATAAATGAAGAAGGAAATCTGATAGTCCCTAAGTAATCATTAGCTGGTCGTCATGTTCCTCTGAAGACTTTAAATGCTGTTTTCCTCTCTCCAGCTTCTCTATCATGCCAGTGCTGCAGTTTCTGAACTCTCTTATTGCTCCAGTAAATATTCATCACAGTGTATGAAAGCCAAAGTTGCCTCATTACTACTTTTAATCTCAGAAAGCTGCTTGTGCCTGCCAGCTACTGGGTGGTAGAGAAGATGGGAGAAGAGAGGCAAAGCCATCACACCCTGCTTCTTGTGGGCCTTGCGGGTGGCATCATTGTGTGCAATCCCTCTGCAAGCTCACATACACAAGTTTGCAAGGGGAGAAACTGATTTATTTTTTATAAACATGGTACATTAACGAGTGTAGGAGGATCAAGGGTGGAAGACTGGAGCAAGGTAATACCTGTGTTGCCAAAAATCAGGATATAAGTCTGCATGGAAAAAGTCTGGAGAAACTGGCTGCTTTGTCATTTAGAGACACTGGTTTGGCAGAGAACAAAGGTAGAGCACCCCAGATGTCTTTGCCATGACTGGAAGATGATGGAAAGAGAAAAAAGGAGAAGGGGATGTTGTGGGTGCTGAGAGTCGAGCTGTGGTTGTCTGCAGAGCTGAGCAGCCAAGTGGGACACAAGGCCTGGGAAGACCGGCTTGGTGTTGCTGCCCCAAACGTGGCTCGGGTCATTGAGCTGAGTGCTTCCACTCTGGCATGCTCCCACCAGCCTGTTTTGGGAAGGCAACCCTGGCTGATACAGTGGCTACAGCTTGGATTGCTTCCCATGGGGTCAAGTTGCTATCAGAGTGTGAGAAATGTGGGCTTTTGGGGCACATTCAAAGGCATAGCGGGGCTGCCCCTCTGCTGATGGAGAGGCTCTGCCCAGGCAGGTCTCCTCCAGGCATGCTGAGGAAAAGGGCGAGAGGACCAGGACCAAATCCCAGGTAAATCTGTGAAAATGTTTCTGAATGACTAATACTAAGGGACAGGGACCTAGTTGCTAGTAATCAATTTTCTGAGTGTATTCACAGTTTGAACTGCATCCATCTGGTTGGTGGGGAGTGTGGGAGACACAGGGACATGCATGGCCCTGTTAAAAAACACTGAGCTTTTGGCACATTTTCGTTACAAATGTGTTACTAAAGTGACTCATCTGCCTTTTTTCCAGATAAATAGAATCATCTGTAGTATGTAGCAGCCTTTCATATCAGAGGACTCAGATGCCCTTTGTATTTAGATCACAAGTGAATGATTTGAGTGTCTGCAACATCATCCTGAGGGGACATTTATTCACATCACTAAACCATCACAGAACTAGGAACAATTAGGCATGACTGGTTGTCTTAATTGAGGAAAAGCTGAAGGGACTATAGTAACAGGTTGACAGAGCTCTGTGAGGTCCTTGGAACAAACAATGGGATAAAATTGAGAGGCAGGGGCAAAGCTGGTATGGAAGCCTCAAGATGTGTGGGGGCTGCAGGGCAAGAGCCAGTGACTAACCAGGGATTTGTAATAATGTGTGAAGAATTAGCTCCTTTGGTGTGGTGTCAGAGGAATTGGAGGGTGGACTGATTTGCTTAGAGGGGAAATGGGCATGGGTCTTGTCTGCTCTATGTTTAATTCTCATTTTATGCTATAAACCCAACTAAAATCTGAGAAGGAATCCTATTGCCATATGATGTATACATATGTATATTTAATGAGCAAGTCTGAACTCTTCAATCTAAAGTGAAAGCCGTGGCAAATATACAGCCTGGATGACAGCTGGCAAAGCCTCTCCTTGCCCTGGAAGCTTTCTGAAGGAAACATCAAACGTGTACTTTGTGGTCCCAGGTAGTGCCACTCCCTGTGTTACAAGTGTTGCCATGACCCTCGGTTGCATCTTCTTATGTTTTCCATGTAACGAGCACAAAACCGTCCAGCTCCTCTCTGGGTAATTTCTGCCTGAAATGGAAAAAGAACAAATATGAGCCTTTCAGAGTAAAAGGCGAGTGTAAACTGCCCAGAGATGTGGGTTTGGCATAAATCTCTGCTGTCCTGCCCTCTAACCCTGCTCCACAAGCTGATTTAACTGAGCCTTGCCATGGCCAGTGATGTGGGTCCCACCTGCCGCAAGTGGAACGCTTATCAATTCCAGTTCTGCAGGTGCTTTGCCCCATTAGGGCCAAGGGCAACCATGAATATTTTATCAGGAGCTGGGGTGTGCATGCCTAAGTGGAAATGCAATTAGGTAGGCAGTAGTGGGAGGGCTTCTGCTCTTAGTTACAAGAGCAAGTGTTTCCTAAACTCTTAAAAGTGAGTTCAGAGTTGTGGAGTAGCTAATGTTCAAGTGAGCTTTCCCTGTGTTATTCCTCAGAGGGAAAAGGTTTTGCTATTCTAGCTGCCAGCTTTTTAAAGATGATGGTGCAGGAGGCTGGGTTCAGCCCAGGCGGGCAAAGTGCATCCCTCATGGATTTTCCCAGGTGTTGTTTTTTCAAGCTTGCTGCTTGCAGTTTTCCCCTCTGTCCTGAACTCCCAATATTTTCCCTGCGATGTGTTAGGTACCGAAGGCTACTGACATTTCAGTCTCATCTTCAGGAAATGTCTGCTGCATTGTTGTGGTCAGGGCTCAGGTGTCTCACTGGGGCACTGCAGGGAAAAGGACAGGGCTGCTGAGGGCCACTTGTCAATCTCAGCAGCGTTGAAACAGGCAAATGCAGTCTAGTGTGAGGGCTGAGAAAATGAATAGGAGGAGGCATGGGGCAAGGAGAAGGGTGGATTTGCATCCCTCTGGGATTGGGAATGTCTGTCTGTACATGGGGGTTCTAAGTGCCAAGCAAGTGTTCTTGCAAGAGGTCTGTCTGCCTGGTGTTTTGCTTTGTTGTCCGTGATTCTGGTACCTGAGTGCTTTGTGAAAAAAGCAGATTTCAGGCATTTGCTGCATTTTGTCGCTGCTCTTATTTGTGTGGGCACAGTGCTTCCCTTGGCCACAGGCCTGCATTTGCATGGGGAAGAAAACAAACAGAAATGTGTCCTGGGCACACACATGTCATGCAGTAATTTGGTACTCACGAGCACTGGTCACATTCAGAGAGTAGGTGAGGAAGGGAGGAGAAATGGAGGTCAGCTTCCACCACCCATACCCACATTTAGAATCAGCTTCTTTTAAAACACTTGCCGCTAATGGGACTGCTCTGTATCGGCAAAGGTGACAGAAACAGGGCCAGCATTAATATGTAAGTGACCTCCTGAATTAATGTTTACAGTAAGGAGCTGCAGGGGGCCTGATCTTTATTTCATTTGGAGAAGAGCTCAGAGAAGATGGGGAATGGTGAGGGCCACAGCAAAGATGCTCATTAAATAGAAGGCTTTCTAAGGCACTGCTTTCGTTTTCAGCTTATTTGCAGGATAAGGATTAGTTTTAATTGTGAGGTTTTGCAGAATGGAAGTGCTTAATAGGCAGAAGGGTCTTTGTATGAGTGTGCTGCTGGGACCAGGGGGGAAGGGCAGCACAGTGTGCAAGGAAAGAGACTGCAGCACATGGAGAGTGCTGGAGAGAGGTGGCAAGCAGGAATGTGATGCTGGGCTTGCACAGAAGGCAGGGTCCTGGATCAGTATAGGAGGAAGGGAGAGGAAATCACTGAGTCTGAGGACTGCAGAGGGGTAATCAGGGATTTAGATTAGCATGTGGGGACCAGCAGAGGGATTGCAGGGAATGGACATGCTCTGTGAATTGAAGGGTATGAAATGTGGAAAATGTTTGATCATATACTTCCTGCAGGGCAGTGGGTAAAGCAGACAGAATATAGTGTTAATATTGCTCTTTTTTGGAAGATCCCCTTTGGAAGAAATAAACACACTTACAGGTATTCAGTAGATTTTTTTCCCCCCTTTTGCACACATGTGCATGCACGCTCATTTTGGGGGTTGATTCCATTCCCAGTTTTATCTGGGAGCAGTGAAGTTATGACTTGTCACGCAGCATGTCGCTGGCTGAGCAGGAAAGGGGAACCAGGTCTCTCAGCTTCTAATTCTCCCTGGAAGGTCTTGCGCAAAACTGCTTTCTCTGAGGACCTTATCACAGTCCTCCTCAGGAAGACTGGCCTCAGTCTCCCTCAGCTCTAAATTATGACCTCTGTCTACCTAAATTCTTCTTTTCCCTGTTGCACCACCCCCTCACAGACAGCATCCTGGGAGGCGGGTCACAGCATTAGCAGTCACTATCAGAATGAGGTGAGGGAGCCTGGGATTCTGCTGCCAGTCTGTCAGCGGAGGAAGAGAAATTCCCATGGCCAAGAACCTAAAATAGAAGCAGCCAAAATAGGCCAGGAGACTGCACTGCCCAGCCCTTGCAATCCTCTGTTCTGCACCTTTCCCATTACCTTTCACTCCTCTGCAAAAAATACAGCTTACAAAGCAAGGACAGCAGTAGCAAGAATGAATGCTTTGGTTTTCTGTCTGACTTTACTGCAAAATACCAGTGCATGCTGTACACACGCAGTCAACACACACAGTAAGTTGCGTTCCCATCTGCTGCAAATGACTGGGAAAAAACAAAAAGAAAATTACAGATGAACTGTACCTGTCTGTGTGTGCTTGAATTTGGTCTGAAGAGAGACAGCTGGAGAGAGGAGCATCCTATGCAAAGCTGATACAGTTGCTTATCACTACACTGCCTAACATTTTTCATTACCCAAAGTAATTTCACATTGCTTATCAGTTTGCCAAACTGCATCTGTTTGGTTTGAAGTAGTTTGTGCTGAGTATTAGCCAAGGGCTGAATATTTGTGAAAATTTCATCTTAAAAGTCCCGAGATTAGGAAAACATATGTTGTCTTGCTCATTAAAAATAAAAAGTTCACGTTTCTGTTTTGAATGAAAATTCAGCGTTTATGTGGTTTGGAGAAGAGATTGGAATTTGGCAGGTAAAGTAACCTCGGTGTCAGGGATTTACCTTTTGCCACCTCAGTTCCTATCTACCTAGATGTGGCCAAATTGCAAGCTTCTGAAAAATCTCAGCGCATACATACTCAGCAGAGACTTGTTAGAATTTGGCCACTAAATCTTCCATCTGTGTCAGTCGTGCTCCATCCAGTTTTGCCAACTGCTGAATTATTTGCAATTCTTGTAACATTTGATGTTTTACTTAACTTGATGGTTTCTGGAGAAAAGAGAATTTTTTATTCCTTTTGAAAATGAAATAATTTTGAGGTCCTCAAAGCTGCACAGGCAAGCACATTGTCTCAAAAAGCACATCTTCTTCCCCACTCAGCATTTACTTCTCATTTCATAACACCTCTTGTGTTTTTAAGGCTAAATGTGTGCTGTTGGTGGTGTTGAGAGAGAATATAGACACAGGCATGAGCTGACCTGTTAATTACGACTTGGAAGTTTTGAATAGAGTGTACTTATTTGCAATATAAGGTGTTTTGTATAATGTGTTCTTTACAGTTTACTTCTATTTTAATATTCATGCCTATGTGGAGGGGCTGAAGTAAGGCTGGCCAATGGGCTGGGTGTGAAATTTTCTAGTCAGTGAGATGGACTCTGGAAAAGCCGTGTCATTTGCTTTGTGGTACGTAGACAGATTTTCAAATTGATGTATTAGAGTGCGTAAGATGTAACTTAAGATAGTTGTGAGTGGGAAGTAACCCACATAAGCCTCTTGCCATTTTTTCAGGGGGCACAAATACTTTAAAAACTTTTAATTGCTTGTTTAATGAACAGGGAGGAAAGACAAGTGGGTTTTGAAAATCATATCCCTAAGATGGCTTCAATGAGGTCTAGCACAAGGTTGGAAACAGATGGTCACACATCAGAAATGTAAAAAATTGTTAGACTTAATTTGGGGAGCTAGAGAGTGGGACGTGGCAGAGTTAGCTCATCAGTTTGGTAGCCAGACAGCACTGGGCCACAAAATCTTCATGATTTCTGAGGAAATTTACTGGTCTGTGAGACAAGGGATGAGCAACTTTAGGCATACCTCTTACACTGAATTGGTGTTGCCCTTCTTGTGCCTCATGTAATGCCTGTTATTACCCAAGACTTTGCCTCGCCATTCCCCAAGACACACCATCCCTGCCTCTCACTCCTAGAGCTCGAGTGAGGAGTTTAAGGCAGAGCCCTGCTTGCAGAGCCAACAGCAAGGTTCACCTCTTCTGCATGTGGTTACATCGCCCTTTTGGTACTCCTGCTCACTGCTCACCCAGCATCACCTGCCTCCTTTCCCCCTCCATTCAAAATGCTTCTACCTGGCCTCCTGTGCTAACAACTAAGAGTCTGATGCAACTCAGAATTCCTGCCTGTGGACTGAGTTTAGGGCCCAGGATCAACCCTCGCTGCTGTGTCATTAATACTGGGGTTAATGTTTGACTTGGCAGATAAGGGTTTTATTTAAAACTGAAGTTTATTTTTGGTTCAAACAAAATTTTGCTTCCTCTTGGGAACCTCTCCAAAAATAGTGAAGAATTTGCTGTGTTTCCCATGCCATGGAGCCTGCAGTGATTTACATGCACTGAATTTGCTCTTTCAGAGAGGTTGCACAGATGTGTGTGGGCTTCTCATGAAGAGCTGCTTCTGCAAACCCGCTTTAGGAAGAGTGTAGGTGAGCTGGTCTAGCAGAAGTAGTTGTTTACTACCTTGTTCATATAATCCATGAGAAAGAAACAAGACAGTTGCTTTTCTCCAACTCAGCTTCAAAAAACACGACCTCATGAGTGAAGCAGGGCAGTCCAACACTTGGAAACTTGTTTACATCATTAGCTTTCCTGTAGGTTTTTTCAGGGATGTTGGGTGAGTCACAGCTGTCAGAGGTCACCTCTAATCTTTGCTTCCATACCTCTGTGCCTGTTTCTCCTCTCCCAAAGAGCGAAAAGTACCTTGAGACTTCAAGGCGTGTGTTACAAAGGAAGTCAGCTATGGTTATGAAATAGGACCTCTGTGCCCCTTTCATATTTTTAAGGGGTTTAGGAGATATTGGGTGAGTTTGGGTTCCTAAATGGGGCGGAATTTGAGAGGGTGTAGCCCCACTGGGGCTGGAGTAGCAGGCTTGGGGTGAGGGTGTCGTTGCATCTTTGTTATGCAGGGGGCAAAAGTGGGAAGTCAAACTAAATCTGGAGAATGACCCATCTTCCTGACATCATGCAGAAAACTAATTTTAAAACTTTACAAAGTATCTTTGTCCTCTGTGTGAGTCTCCAGGGTCATCTTGGTCACTGTGCTTCTCTGCAGCTTTTTAAGAGATGAAATCAAACATGACTTTTGGAGAGAGAGACAGTTTTACATTGGCTCGAAAAGCCAGTTCTGGTTGTTTTGACTAAAAAAGAAAACCAACCCTGTTTTTCTGTAGGGGTCCAGTGTTTATCATTCAGCATTCTAGATGCATTTGAGACAGATCAGCACTGGGGAGGCTGGGGCCATTTTGGTCTTTAACTTAAAAATGATAATGGCAGTTCATTCACTGCTGGAAGGACATCCACCATAAAAAAGTTGTGTTGTTCATGGCCCCGGGCTGGTGTTCCAGCCAAAGCCTCCTCTCTCATTTACCTCTTTGTGTAGCCTGTGGAGGAAGTTTGGTCCAGCCCTGTGCCATTGTTGTTTTCAGTGTGATGTTGCTAAATTAATCTGGGCTCACTGTGATTCAGAACTCTCTCTTGATGAGACGTTTGTTCTTAAATGAACGATTATATGTGCAGACTCCTGTGTTGCTGGTTCAGCCACAACACCACTGAGACTGATACCTCAGTTGATTTCCAAGAGATTCAAAGTGGGCTGTCAGGGTTGGAAAAGCCTTCACACCTTGGCCACATGGAAGTGAATTCAGGTTTCCTTAAGAAATGGTGAAGGACTGAGGTAAACATCTTTTTTAATTAGTACAAAATTTGACTGCACATCATCAAACCTATCTTTTTCACTTTTTTGTTCCCAACTATGGGATATTAAGAAAACAACAGTTAATATTCAGTTTTGCAATGATCATTAAGATTATGGAGAGCTGTTGGAGAGAAATGAGTTCTGAAATACTTATGCTCCCTTGTTTAAGTTGGATAGTTAGGAGTTGGGAGGGAAGGGAATAAAAAAGCTTTGTTTTTCTTGTCAGCACACATCTTTTTTAGTTCCAGGGAACCAGGGACAAAGCAAAGACTACTTTTAGAGACTGCAGGATATTAGAGAACTTTAGAAACCTTAGAAAAGCTGATTCCTTGTGCCTAGATCATAAACCCCACAATTGTTATACCTGTGGCCTTCCCCTAGGAATTTCATACAGAGAACTTCTCCAGTATCTGTCAGCTGAGTGTAGCATGCCTATATAGAATACATATAACTTTAAAAGCAAGGAAATTAAAAGTTAGAGCAGTTGTAACAATCCATTCACTATTGTTTGTAATCCCTAGAAGTCTTCCAAGCATCCTAGATAGTTCTTTTAACTCCTCCTGGGACAGACAGCCCTCCAACATTCTATTTCCCACAAGGAATAGAAATACGGCAGACTCATCTAGAACTGCTCATTTCAGGGAGTAGGGCAGCATGGTAACTAGGGAAAGGGGGTGGTGGTAAGCCTGTCATGGTTTTTGGAAAAGAGGGGGCATTTTATTTCACGTATTTTCTCATTTTGGTCTTGGCTGGGAGGCTACAAGCAGCCCGTGGTATGCAAGATGTGTATAACTGAACTCGTTCCTGAGGTGCAGTGGTAGAAAATGATGGGATGGCTGTGAATCATCACATTGTAGTAGATGCTGTTTAAAGCTAAGGTGCTGCATCTCGCTCAAACCTTCAGTGCAAGAGAATAAAGTTATCTTCACTAAGCTGCCTTTAGCAAACAAATCCGTATTGTATGGCCATAGGCCTGAGAAGGTAAGCAGCACTGAGCCGAGGCTTCTCTTTTTGGAAACAGCAGATTAGGAGACAGCCTTTTGGCTGTTTCTAAATATACTTATTTGCTGCACTGACAGAAATACTTACCTTAGAAGATCTCTACACCTCAAACTGATTGGAAGTTTTATTTAAAATAGAAATTTTAATAGCTTTTCAATGATATGTGCTCTTAGCAAGATGTTGACAAAAACAATTTCCATTTTAAAATCAAGACTTTTGAAGATTTTATGTGCCAAAGAAAATATATCTTGCCTTAACAAAAAAAAAGATTAGCAGGAAAAAAAAGATTTTTTGTTTATGATTGCTCCATTATTTTCCTGTGCTCTGTATTTAATTCATTCAGATACCACTCTTTAACAACTTTCAAATAAGAGAGATTAAAGTAATGCTTTGTTGATAATTTCCTGATTAGTTTCAGGAAAATTTTCTGAAAACTGCTTCCCAATGGCTTTGAAACTGTTTGCACGATAGGAAGTATAGATGCCTTTACGGACTAGTGATGTGTCATGGGATGCAAAGTATATATTTGATATGGTTTAAATTGCTAGAAAACTCACTAAAAAAGAGAGCAAGTTGCCTATATGCTGAGTGCCTTGAGCAGCAAGGTGCTGGCTGAGTGTGCTGGCCTGTTGTGCCGTGGAGGAGCTGGGTCAAGGTAATTAAAAACAGTGTTAAGTCTGTAACTGAATTCTGTCCGGAAAAGTACCTCTTACTTTGGAGGTTTTGTCATGGCTGCAGTATTGAGATCCTGCTGTTACTTTTGTTTATCAGGAAGGATTTAAGGGATCAGTTGGTACAAGTCTTTGGCTATTTTTCCGAGTGCCACGGCTTCCTATTGAGCAGGACAATAGGGTTCCTCTGACTTTACTGCAAACAAATGTGCTTAGGAGCCTGATGTGTAAGGGGCTAAGGGCAAGAGGCAAGTCCTGGTGGTATTTGAATTCGTGGGAATTTTGCCAGTGGGTTCCCTAGACCCTGCCCAGAGTTTATGTAGCTTGGTATTGCCTTGCACCAAGCCCAGGTCTTTTTTTCTTCAGCCTCCATTGGGGCTGAGTCTAATTACGCTACAGGACTGGCCAACAAGGAGGCATTGCACCAGTTGGGCAGCCATCCCTGCCTGACCCTCTCAATGACCTGCAGCTAAATGAAGACCCTTGGGGAAATCTGCTGGAGGCAGCAACAGCTGTAAAAGGGGATGACTTTGAGTGGTGCTTTGTTGTTTAATGGGACTCCCTTTGCCTTGGGACGTACTGTTTGCCCCTGAGGCAAAGATGCTCCCTCAGGGAGTAGAACTAGATCCTTTCCCTTCTCTCAGAGATAGTTTTCTGTAAAGAAATGTAAAGCTAATAGGACTTGTTTCCTTTGACCATCTGCAGAATGGCATTCCAGGTGGCAGTGAGAGGTTGTGCAGCAAGGGAGGGTAGTTGTCTGATCACAGACAGCAAAGTGTCTTCACAGAGGAAGGAAACAGAATAGAAAGAACAAGCCAGTCATTGAGAGAAGGAAGGCAAAAGCATTCATACAGTGCCAGGAAGTTTTTCACCAACATTACCAAAGCCCATAAATACACAGGCAATTAAGACAGAGAGAAAAACAGAAGGTTCTTCTCTCTCCGTTACAGCACATCCACTGCCTGATGCACTCTAATTGCCAGAGATTTAAAAAAGAGCCATTCATGAACAAAGATCTGCTCATATCCTTTCCAGTAGGAGCAAATGTGATGGATGGGAGCAGCCAAGGGATCAGCTAAGATCTACCTCTCATCCTGCGTTCACCTTCCTCAGCTGCTGGCCTCCGGCTTAATGTTTAGCATCAAAATCAGCTCGGTTAAGGCAGTGCGGCGGTCACTCTTTCTGTTGCATTACAGGCACAGGCAAACAGAACAACAATACCACAGGTCCATAGGGATAAAACTACACATGGATCATTTGTGCACATGGGTAGTTCGGCATTCATCCAGGCATTAAGGCCCTAGATAGTATATGCAGGCCCCAGAAGGCTGCTGTATAGGCAGAAGTGTTTGTGAGTGCAGCTGAAAACATCTGTTCCAGTAAGGGAGTTTGGTCTGGTTTAAATTTTCTTACTGGAATGGCTGTTGCCTCCATTGTCATGGCTGTGCACATCTTTTAGGACATGCTGCACCGAAAACAGAGGGAATACACAAAAACACGCTTATTCCTAGTGGTGGGGGAGTTGTGCACAACTCCAATTCAACTGTTGTTTTTGTTGTGATGGCAAGTTTAACCAGAGTTGGCTGAAGTGAATAAACACAGCTCATCTCGAGGCTGTGTTAGAGGCAGGTAGGGTTTGCCCAGGGAAGGGACTGGTAATGGGTTTGAAGTTTTGAGTCATTTCATAAGCACGATGACTGTAATTTGAGCTGGCAGCACTGCCAATTCCAGATGTAGTGGCAATCAGCTAAACAATGCAGTGCAGGAATAGCTCAGGAAGATAAAGAGCTGCTTCCAAAACAGTAAATTGAGAGAAAACATATCTACCTCTGTCGAGACGTCAGATTAGCATTCAGAGGCAGTACAAAAGATGAAGGCCTAACGATTAATTGGGAAACAGGACAACCAGGTGCAAAGGAACGTGTATGTCTGTCACTGCAAAGCTGTGACCAGTCTACATCTTACAAGCCAAACACTGTTTTGGTACCCACCTAAAAGAGACGAGGAGAGGTGTCCAAGGCGAGAGGCACTGGCACTGATAGGCATGGAGGGACTTCCCTGGGAAAAGACAGTGAGCTGCCTTTGGCTCTTGAGAGAAGGCCCAGGTCTGCAAAGTCACCACTGGAATGGAGAAGGTGATCACTGAGCAGAGCAACTGTTACCTGCTGCTTACATTGTGAGAGCGGGTCATCAAAGGATATTTTCAGGCAGTAGGTTTAAAATAAGGAGGTATGCATTGTGTAGTTATTGCAGGGAATTCACTGCCACAGAACGGTGAAGTGATTAGAAATAAAAACTCTTCCAGCAGGTGATTTGACTGACTCACAGAAGGACAAACCCTGGGGCTGTACACAGAAGGATGCAGGTGCAGTGCCTGCCAGAGGAGGTCCCAGAGCCACAAATTACTGCAGGCTGGGAGAGCAGGTTGGGCGAAGTCCTTTGGGTACAGGCTTCTTACTCTTTTTCCTCCATGTCATCCATGGCATCCTGGAGGCAGGATGCCAAAACAGATGGCTCCTAAATCAATACAGCCATTCTTAAGGACAGTTAGAAAATGCGGGTAATATGTCTACAAAAGTTTCAGACATGACCTGAGTGCATTCCACACGGCTTGAAATTTGTTTCAAAGTGCCAGAAGTCTAGAAAAAATGCTTGTGTTCAAATATGATTTCAAATTTAAAGGTGTGTATGGGACAACCTAAGATAATTATAGTCCTGTCATTCTGATACTGTTTTGAGGTGAAATAATAGAAAAACTGATATGGGATTAGATTAATAAAAAATTAAAGAAGGGAAATGTAATTAATGCCAATCAAAATGGATTTTTGGGAAATAAATCCTGTCAAACAAATCTGATACCTTTTTGATGAGATTATAAAATTTGTTGCTAAAGGTAGTAATGCAGATGTGGTTAGACTTTTGAAAGCATTTGTTGTTATACCTCACAGGATCTTGATCAAGAATAATATAAAATAAGTCTCTGTCTATTAGATTAAAAACCGGTTAAATGGCACTCTGAAAATACAGACACAAACAGGGAAATATTACCACAAACATGTAATATCAGAATGCTGTGCACACTGCTTCTTGCTCCTTGTCATATTTATTATTTTTATCAATACTGGGGAATAAAATGTAAAACCACCTGAAGGAAAGTTTATTGGTGACAAAAATGATAAAATTCTGCAGAACAAACCATGAAAAAGGACAAGGTCACAGATGCAAGGCAATTGCAGATTCCTTGTTAAACTTGGCTTAGGAAAGCAGCGTGTGTTTTAATATGGTCAATTATGAAGCACTATATAAAGGCATGCAAAAAGATATTAGTAATTAGCCATGCTTTTAACCTAAAGGATCATTTCCTGAGAAGCAGCGATTTTGAAAAAAAGTATGCTAGTATTTAGCTGAAAGTAAATCCTTGTTCAAAATTATGCTGGAAGACATAATATGGAGGCTTTAAAGAGTTAACTGTGGCATCTCAGGTGTGACCTAGGAAGTAATATTTGATGTCTGAACTTGAGAGGTGCTCAGCTCCTGTGAGTGGTGTCCCCAGTTAAAGAAAGTTCCTGCTAAACTGAAGAGTCTGAGACACCAGACATGCAAATGATGGTAATGCGAGGGGCCATGCTCCACAGGCTGAAGTTCCTGGAGAAGAGCCTCTTTAGTTTATCAGTGGGAAGCCTAAGGGGTTGCAGTTTGTAAATACCTACTTAGAGAACCAAACTTTAATAAGAGGGCACTTCAAGCTAGCAAACAACATATAAAAAGACCTAGTGGCTGGAACCTGAAGCCAGGCAATTTCACACTAGAAATGAGGCACAAGTTTTTTCAACAGTGAAAGTAATTAAACATTGGAACAATTTACCATGGGAATGTGGTGGATTCCCTATCACTGGCAATTTTAAAATCAATACTAGCTGTTTCTTCAGAACATATGTTCTATCCAAGCATGAATTAATTTAGGGTAGTCCTATAAGCTGCGTTACTCAAGAGGTTGGCAAAGAAGTTCACTTTTCCTTCTGGCATTATAATCTCTATTTTCCCAACTATTGAGTTGTGTCTCCCTTCCCCTCCCCTCCACCACATTTTTTTTTCTTTTAGATCTTTTAACTTTTCCGTATAAATGACCAAAACTATTTCTCATCCTGCTTCTGTTTTAAACAGAAGAAGAGGATTTCTTTTCCCCTTGGAAAATGTTATGTTTTCCACCTCCAAGTTTTGAATATGAGTTTATTCTCATTGATCTTGGGTTTGGCCACAGTTTACTGTGCATTCTCACACCATAGTGATAACTTCAGTTCTCCAAAAGAGGTCTGTGTGGCTTCAATGGTCCTCCTAAAGAGAACAGTCCAGGGAAGGTTTGCGTGCCCTGCAGCCAGCTGGCACAGCACCACTTATATCCACAGGGGTAAATTCTCTTACCATTCAGAGCAGTGAGGCCACATACGAGCAGCCTGTGGGGAAGACGAACTTTCAAAATTTTGTCTTTCAGCTTGCTTTGAAATGAAAGTGATTCATTCGCAGAACTTCCTTTGAAGCAGGTGGCTTTTTTTGGAGGCAGTGGGGAATGTACTAGATTTCATGCCCATGCTTTAAGTGGGTCTCTGACCTCTCAAAACAGGTTTGTTCTACCTGCCTATAATCAAGATTGGAGATCAGCTTCAGAGTGTAGACCACTAAATGCAGATATCTATGTGTTCTCCAAGTATCTGTGCTCTCGTAACCTACTTTTCTGCTGATGTGTTCAGTTGAATCAGCTGCCAAGACAGATTAGACATCTGCATTTGGTTGTCAAAATTGCTCTCCAGACTGCTGAATCAGGGCAGTGATTCACTTGCCTAAACGTAGGTTTTTGGAGTCATTTTAGTTGCCTCCAGTTGTGAAGAGCTTCATGGATGACATGGATAACAAGGTCACAGGATTTTTGAAGTACCTGTGCTCTACTCTCTGCAGGTGATTCCCTCCTCTTATTAAGTGTAAAAAGAACTGTCTTTTTACAATCTTTGCATCTTCCACAAAATTTAATTAGCTTTGGTACTTTTAGCTCTTTCAGCTTTCTCTCATCTGTCCTGACAGAACATGAGGTACCTCTAGGTGAAATGAGAAGAGTTGCTTACTTATGCTACTGTCTTTTATTTTCAGTGCTGTATTTTATCAGTGCTTAGGGACAATCACAAAAATGTCCTGAGCTGCTGCTAAGCTCACAACAACACTGCTAGACTCAGAATCTGGAGGAAGGAAACACCTGTGTGCTGGTCCAGATCTCTTCTCAGGTTGATGATAAGTTCCCTGAAGAAGGACACCTGAGATGATAAACCCCAAAGTTGCATATTTGAACGAGAACAGCAGTAAAGAAAATTCCAGCCTGAGTTTCTTGTTATTGAATACGATGTCACCCATCAACAAATATAAGACATTAATTTCTTCCTACCCATTGTTCCATCAGCTGTACCCATTTTATCAGCTGTACCTGCACCATTGTAGCAAGACCCTCAAGTGCCATACACAGTTTTCAAGGAAATCTTAGTTTAAAGAAACGTCTAGTTTCCAAGGAAGGCAACCAACCCCAGCTGGAATTGTGAAGTTGGGAAAGGACAAATGCCAGCATTTTGTACCTACGTGTGTAATAACAACCAAGTGTGCTCTGGCCTGTACCCCGGCACTGAGGCCAACTATGATGGAATAGCCCACACCGAGTCTGTTAAAATCTCTTACTCTCCCAGGCAGATTGACTGTGTCTGATTTGCCTGTTGGGAATGGGTCTGTTGGGAGTCCTAACCCGTAGCTGTAACAGGGAGCTGTTTGGCATAGTGTTGGTTGACACAGGCCAAAACTGTGTCAGGAGCCTCTCTAGCAGTTCAGAAATGCTGGTGGCTCCAGCGTTGTGGAATGTTTCCAGGTGCTGTTTAATTTCTAGCAGAGCCAGCTCAGAACTTTGTTATTGCTGTTGATCTTACATGAAAAGGGTATCTCAGTGATGAGCAGCAACATAAAATGAATAGATGGGAAAGTATAGAAATAGGTCATGTTTTCATATGGATTCAATTTCAGGTCCTCTGGCGCTATGTGGTGGTGCTTATATTCTCTCGGTTGGTTGAACTGGCATCAGGACTGACTGCTGTTTTCTGTAGATCTATTGGCAAGGGAGATCAGGCCAGTTCTGTTCTGCAGCTGTTGTTGCTGAAGCTCATTGCATGTCTGCCATTTGTTTGCAAAACTTGAGATGAGGGGGTTTCCATGCTGGAGTTGTAATATAAATTAATCCATTCAGCTGTCAAAGTTGGGCCCTAGCCTTTGCTTTCATATAGTTGGCCAAGAAGGATTATGCTAGCAAGTATTTGGGGAGGATTTTCTTTTTGCAGGGTTGTGTTTGCCTAGTGGATTCTTTATGTCACGCTTTCATTTTTAGACTGACACTCAGTCATTCATTAATTATGAGGCCTCCCTATATATAATTTAAAGGATGTTCAGTGTGTCTTCTCTGTAATAGAATTTTACTCTGTTTTGGTAGTTTGGGTTTACCTTTTCCAAGTTTAATCATCAGTTTCTACACAGTGGACAATGAAAACCATCCTATCATGATAGGAACATCAGCATACAGTGGTAGCACCTTTTTCTGAGTTAAACTCAGTTTGTGAAACTTGGGGTGTGAAGAGTATCCAAGAAGTCCAGTAAGTCACAGGTGTCCATGATGCTGAGTGTTGCACTGAGTCAACTGGAGTGTTTTACTCCCCGTGCTTGTTTGCATAGATCTTACTTTAAGCCGTCATGTTTGAATTGTTGTATTAATTTAATGAGACTCTGTTTTTCGATCTGTTTAATTCTGAGTGCCAACCTGAGTCAAAACTCTTTATTTAAGCCTGTGCCTCAGAAAAATACCTTTGCAGCTTTTGTCTGATACAAGCTTGTTAATGAGCATCTGCACGGTAATGTGGTTAGCACTTAGTTTCCTAGGGAAGAATCCCATTTGAATTCTCTGGATTATGTTATTGTTGGCTAGATATGGTAATGCATCTTTCTTGAGGATGCTGCTGACTAGATGGCTTACAAAACACCTCTGTGGCACACAGGGCTAAGTGCATTTTGGCTTGTGTGCATTTGAGGCACTTAGTTCATCTGATGTGTGTGCTCCTGAAGGCAGCTGGGTGGTCGCCACACCCCTCTCCCTGTGTTTATCTTAGAAGAAGCTTCAGATAAATGTGTGAGAAAGGGAAGACTGCATGATATGGAAAGCCAGAAGGGCTGAGGTGAGCCAGAGCCACAGCAAGTGCATGGAAGGGGGGAGAGATGTATTTAAACATTTAGCCACAGTTGCAGGGAGGAAATCGCAGACAGGCTAGAGCGGAACGCTTGTTAATTGCTGATTTTCTGGGCATTCTAGCATACAGGCACCCGCTCTGTCTTGTTGGTTTGTTGAAGAGGAAAAGGGATTGAGAAGGAAAAGCCATTTATTTTTCTGTGCGTGTTTTTAATTGTCCCTCCTGAGACAGGGTTTTGCATGGTGGTGTGTTCAATCTGTCGCTTGCAGTTTCTTTTCTGACAGCTGAGGTTCTTATCAGAGTGCACCATCTACCAAAGGGGGTAAGGTGAGGGGACCAGCACTGCCCACCAGAGTGTGATCTTGGGGTGGATGGGCTCTGTCACACAGGCTTGGGTCACCTGTAAGGTTATTGCTAGTCTCTGAGGCTGGAGGAGGAGACTCTGGTATCATTTTTGAAGTGTGACTCCCATCCTGGTGGGTTTCCATGGTTTTATGTCCTGTCTCTCCCACAGACCAGCTCTGTTCTGGGTTTTCCTTGCAAAGGTCACACTAGTCAAAAATACTGTCTTGACAAGTTAGGAGATGACATTCTCTCCTCTTTCGTGGAGAAGAAACATGATAAGGCCTGTTGTACCCATCTGTTGCTGTTAACCTATCTCCTCTTGGTGATGGAGGACAGCTAGGTCTCCACTGTCCATTTAGTTTTTAGGTTCTTCTGACAGTCCTGCTCTCATTTTTAAACTTCCTGCCATGTGCTGTTATGTCTGTGACCATGGTGCATAGAGTGCTGAGACAAACGTGACCCCCCTCAAAACTTTGGGATTACTTGTACTGATGTTTCTAGCAGCGATGGCCACAATGCGGAGATACCCAGGCTCTGTTTAAATTGCCTTGTTTGCATTTTGGTGGCTGCAGCAGCGGAAATGCGCTAGGAATTAAATCACTCTGTTCTTCCGTCGCACTTCGTAGGCCTTGCTGAGCTCTGTGCTGGGGTTAGACTTCCCTTAGACCAAAACATGCGGACTCAGTGCGAGGTTGGACCTGCCAGTAGTGCCCCGCTGTGGGCAGGTGGCAGCTGGCCATGTGTGTTACTCTGCTCCAAGCAGAGCTTGGGGAGGCAGCAAGGAAGGTTGGCAGCTGTTTTCATTTGCCATCCCTGCAATGTCATGCACAAGCTTGAGCCACAGAGAGCAGGAGAGGGAGCACGGGGAAGAGAAGGATAGATGAAACTTCCTCATGCTCACAGGAAGAGAAGCAAGGGCTGAATGTCAGGTGCCTCAAAGGACCTCCTGCGGTATGGTGTATTTTATGGAGAGCCTAGCAAGGGCCATATCATTCCTTAGTCCTTGGGAGGGAGCTTGGTCAAAGAGATCAAAAAGTTTAAGAACTCAAACTAAGCAAAGTAATAAACAGGAAAAGTGGGGTCTTACCATCTTTGGGCTCAATGTAGGATTTCTGGGGGAAAGGAAGCTGAAAACCGTTTATCAGCTCACTATACCTGCACATACTCACTGTTTTCTGCACTGTGCTTTTATCATAATATCCTCTTTTCTCCACTTTTCTCTTTGACATTCTCCTCTCCCTATATGTAGCTTCAATCCACTTTTCCATAAGGTCTTTGCATTCCATTTCCTTGAGGCAACATGGACGTGGTTATGCTGTCCCTCTTCCCGATGGGAAGCTGTTGTGTCTCCAGATAACTTTAGGACAATGATTTTGGATATCACACTGCTAAGGTGTGACTCCCTGTTCTGCTGGATGCTCAGACAAAGCAGCGCAGTGGCACTTTAAGGAGGAGTGTGCTTTGATGGAGCAGATTATACACATGTTTCCATGAGACAGATTCTTTGAAGTAGTCTTGTCAGTAATTGCCACAACAGGAGGGAATGTCTGAACTACATTTATAGGCCTGTTTTCAGGAGTTTGTCAAAACAGGGTTTCATCCCACTTGGAAGTGTTAAGACTTACAAACTTTTTTTTTTTTCCCTCCCTGAAAAGCAGATGGAAATAAAGATGAAATCCCTATAATTTTTTATGAGAGAAATATTTAGGCATATGGGAAGGTTTTCTTTTGACATCATAGAAATGTTTCATTTCTGAGATTCTGAAACACGACATTTCTTTATCATCTCAACTTCTAAATGACTCAAAATATTTCAGCTTTTAAAATGGAACACAAACTGGTACATATTCTTACCTGACTAAAATTAAACATGTAACTGATTCATGGTAAAAGTGACAATGAAATTACTCAAATTTTCTGCAAATTATTTTTACTGTTACATGGTAGTGGGTTTTTTGTTTTGCTTGTTTTGTTTGTTGTTTTTTTTAACCAAAACAATTTATTTGAGGAACTTTTGACAAGAAGTTTTACAATGTGTTTGGAATGGAAAAAGTTAATAAAAAAATATTTAATCTGAAAGGCATTCACTCCTTCCAAAAGTTTTCCCTTGCCAGACTGTTGAGAATATCAGACATTATGGTCTTTGGAAACAGAATAGGGAATTGGCTGGGAGGTATTTGTCATGAATTTCAAACAGTTAGCATTTAGACTAAAAAAACCAAAGTACTAGGAAGATGGCAGAGAAGCAAATTTTCAAATGTGATGTCAGGATGAGAAGGTAGCCCTGGTTTTGCCTTTATCTCATTTTTCCTCCTGGACAACCCACATATACACACATTTTGTCTCTTGGTCGCATTTGAAGATTTTGGGGACATTCAGATATATTGTCTGTGCTCCCCTTAGCTAATTTACACACTGCAAGCATATCATAGCACTCCAGAAGCAGTTCAGTGCATAGGCAGTAAGAATATTGCTTATCTAACCAATTGCAATTAAGCAGTACCGTTTGAATTTGGAATAGAGAGTGTGTGTTGAAGCCATTTGTGAAAAAAAGTGCAAACAATTTAACAAACATAATTGGGAAACAAAAATAAACAAAACCAAATTCAAAGCAGTGGCCCTCTGGTCATGGAAAGAAGCTGAATTTGTTGGCTGTCTTATCTGGCATGTGTTAGTTGCTCAGCTGTACATACAGACACTGTCCACCAGGATTTGAATTGGGAGCCAGGAACTCATTGCTAGGCCTTCAGCTCATAATGGCCTTCCATCATTAAAGATTTCCCTAATGGAAATTGCTAACATTTAGAGAGCTTTTATAGAATCTTGCCTAGTATTAATAGAGAATTTGAGCCATCCTAGGAGAATTTTTTCCTTTTTCAGTCCTGTGTTTTCAGAAAGCCATTGTGTGGATAGCGTATTAAATTTTTGTAGAGTCCTGTTGAGGTTTTCTCCATTGCAGTCTAAAGGGTTTTTCTGAAAGAGCTAGGCTGTAACCTGTCTTCTGAGACAGACTCTTCTTCCCTTCAGCCAGACGAGTCACTTTGTGTTCCTGATAGGTCAGAGTCAAAGCTGGTGCTGGTCACCAAAGCTCCCGTGATCTCCAAGAGGCATCAGTGAGGCTATGCTGGTTTATAGGGGTGATGAATCCTCTCGAGGGAGTTTGTTCCTGTGCTCTTTCTCCCATACCATCCACTGGCATGGAAGCTAATTCTTGTTTGCCTGTCTCTGCGTGGAAATGGACAAATGCAAATAGTGACGACGAGACTTTAACCTCTTTCTCCTCTTGACAACCATAAGCATTATAGCTATCCTGCGTTTTGCAGCAGCAACCTCTGGTACTGGAAAAGGAGAATACTGGTCTTCTGCAAAGTGCTTGGCAGAATGTGGCCAAAGAGAGGAGCCAGTATGTCAGGAAAGTAAGAGGAGCAGCAGTCAGGCAACATGATGCAATTAGGGATTTCTGGATGCTTGCATGGGCCTGTTGGTGGTGCATATTACTGTCTTTCAGGACATCCAGTACTTAATCAAAGCTAAATGCAGACCACCATCTCTCCTTTCTTGCCTGCTGTTTTTCTTTCCTCCTCCTCCTTTTTTTTTTTTTTTTTTGCTGAATTTAAAAGCTTGAATTGCTGCTAGACTAGAAGAAGTGGTTTGAAATGACTGCATGTGTTCTTAGCTAGATGCAGATCTGTCTAGATCACATGAAGCAGAAGCAGCAACAAGGAAGTCTCAGCTTATTTAGGTTCTTGTAACCCACCTTTGTATGGCACTCACTGCTTCCCCTTTGTAAGACTCAAAGAACTGCATCCAAGGAAATGGACTGCACTTGAGTAGCAACTGGAAATGAACCACAGTTGTCCCTTTAATGAACGGCTCCTCATGTTGATCCCACCCAAGGATCAGCTGGGCTCAGAACTTTAGGGAACATCCCATGGGGTATCTGGGATGCTCTGGGGCAGAAGGTAACTAACAAGTCATTGGGCACAAACTCTCTGCGAGGTCATTCAGGGTGGTAGACCCAAGAACAAGATGCAGGATTGGCCACCAAGGGGCAACAATGCCAAGAACAAGAGAGAAGCAGGACTGGTGGGTAAAACACATGCCTGGCTTTAAGAAAACCTGATAGTGGTGGTCTTTTTTTTTTACTGAGCTGGGCTCTGTGACCCAGCTTGCCTGTCCCAGCAGGTGATGTATGGCACCTGGGAATTGCTTGCATCAGTCAAGTATCGAATATTTTAGACTCTTGATTATCGCAGGAACAAGGTTTTCCTCAAGATTTTCAACTGCAATAAAATGTCCTCCTGATGTACTGGGAAACGGGAGCACCATTTAGAATCAGGGGAGGACACAGTTTGTTCCTGAGGTATGTGTGTGTACTCTAAAATATTTATAACCTGTCTGTGCTTGGACAATTTTGCCAAAAGTGTGCACTTTTGCTAAGTGTTGAACAAGAACTATTTTAAGAAGCAATCAAAAATTGTAAAAGCATTTTTATGTAGTATGTGCTTATGAAGGTATGTGACTACAGGCAGCATCCCCTGAAAATATCTGCAGTAGCTCTCTGCCTGTTTCCCTCACCCTCCAGCTGCAGCACCCAGGCTCTGCCAGCCCCCAAACCCAGCTCTTCCAGTGCAGTGTCCCTTTCTCCCCCGTGTATGTGTTGCCAGTGGATCCCATTCTTAGCCTACAGAAGTCTGTTATTGTCACCCCGATCATCCCTTGTGAGAGGTGTTAATCCCTGGGGTTCCACAGGGACAGGTAAAAGCCAGCACCTACTGTTTGCACCAGTGTCATTAGCTAAGTTGTTAATGCTGGGATTTGAGAAGCATTGATGAGGATGTTGCTACAACCCATGCATGAGCCACCCAATGTCCCTTTTTTTCCCCTTGCAGATGGAGAAAAAACTTTCTGACTTGACAGCATAAAAAGAGGATTTTTTTTTTTTTTTTGGTTTTTTTTTCTGGGGGGAAAAATTATATAGAATTATGTCACATCAAGAAAAACACAATGATTAAAATAACTTGCTATGAATATTCATTCTCAGCTTGGCAGATGGATGAAGTGGGCTGAGCATTTGCAGAATATTGCTAACTGAGCTCTCTTCCAGAGAATAACATTTCAAAAGAATTTCCGATTAGGTCTGTTGGCCAAAACTAGAAAGGATTTTTCTCTTCCTTTTTTCTTTCTTTGGCATTCTGAGCTTCCACCTTCCTGCTGAAATGAATTTCTTTCTAATCACAGTTTTGGATACTTCTGAAGCCTCACACTGAGGCCTTCCAGATGGGGTTCATTGCAGTGGGAAGAGAAATACTCATTATCGTTATTAGTATGATTACTATTATAATTTTTAACTCTTGCATTACATTGTCATGATTGTCTTGAACAATCTCAAATTGTTTTACAAACAAAAGTTTCATTTCCTTCGATCACTAAAGCATAGTAACATCTGAAGAAGCAGCCAACATTTGCTGAATATTTTTGTGCTAAAGAAGCAGGGGGGAAGAGAAGGGAGTGATGCATCGTACACATTTTAAAATTTAAGAGGTACGTTACTAGGAAGAGTGAAATGACCCAAACTGGACTTTAGCTGTATTTGTACCCAAGGAATTGTGAAAGATTTCATGGACGCAGAATAGGCAGTGGGAAGCAGAGCTGTACCTCCTCTGAGTGTCACAGTGCCCCCTAGTAGCAGCTTTGATTATTGATCCGAACTGACTTAGAGGCGGCGCTGCTTCTTTTCCAAACACCAATACTGTTGCAAGTTCTGTCTTTAACAAACCAGTTTAAAAAGTTAACAGTATCTTTGCCAAGAAGAATGTTGAATAAAATGGCTGTTGTGCTGATTTATTTTCTTTTGCTGGTGCTTTAAAACCAGAAATGGTAAAAAAAAATTCAAAACTGAAATATTACAGGTTTGTTCATTTTTCTTAAAAACAGAAGCTATCCCACTTTTTCACATCACTTGGAGATGTGCAGCTTCAGAAGGCTGGAGACTGGCCCAGCCCATAGCTGCATCACTCCAGTCAGGTACCTTATGATAGGAGTCCGGCAGAAAGATTGCTTAATTTGCTGTGACAGATATAGCTAGTCCCTGCCTTCCTTGCAGGCTACTGAAATCCCCACCAGGTGATTTGCCTGGCATACAATGCCTGCTTTGAGGTTGTGCAAGCCAGTCACAGCATAGCTAATGTTCCAGCAGCTTGCGTTCTGCACTGTGCTTTCCTGGGATTTTTTTGTTAATGTGGATGCTGCAGGATGCAGTGCTTCTGAGCTGAGTAGACCAGCAGCTCCCTAGGGAAGGACAGGATTCAGGTGTCACAGTGTAGTGCTGTTTCACTCAGCTGTATGAGATTGCAGGAGGGCTTTCCTAAGTTCGCTTTCCAGAGCTGTCAATACGAGTAGGTGGCAGGTGTGAGAAAAACCTCGAGGCATGTTCTGCTTTGGATAGACAGGAGATTTAGTGAAAACATGACCATCCAGGAAAAGGGCAGAGAAATGCACATGAGTAAGGAGAAGAGGCATGCAGCCAGCAGGACTCTGCTGCAGAGTGATTTGTTACCATCCCAGCAATAGCTCTTGCTTCAACTGAGCATGATCTCTCCTGAGAAGAGGAGGAATCTAATCACGATGATTGATAATACCTTCAGAGGTTCCCCAGTAGGTATCAGACTTACAGAGCACAAAACCACTCTCTTCTGGAAGAGTGGATAGGAGCAAAATGTCTAACACACTGCTTGGAGGGTCTCAGCTCACTTCAGGTTCAGCCTTTGGACCAGGATGTTTCACTGCTTTGGAGAGTAGAAACAATTGTTTGAGGGCCATCCAAAGAAGGCCCCTGGCAGGTTGATGTGTGGATGCCAGTGCTCTGGCTCTGTTTAATAAACTCAGTACCACTTGTACACCTCCCTGGCAAATGGATAGTGACACACAGTGACCACGCTTTGCCAGTAGTGTTGCCCGAGGCTTTAATTGCTTTGCACATAAAGTTATTTATCTCCACATCAAGAGGGTTGAGACCACATTTAGGGAGTAATTACAAAGCTGCCAGAGGGACTGGTGTTTGCCACACCAGCCAGGCTGTGATTTATCGGTTCTGCTTGTATTTAGAGAGTGAGCTTTCCTCTCACCTCTTCCCTTCATTCAGTGCATCATGGCTAAAGGCATCTGTATCCCCCAATTCCCTCTGATACTATCTGTGTGGAATATGTTGGGCAGCTGTAAAGAATCAAATACTCTGAATTTAGTTCTGAACATTGCTCTTGCTGTTTCGTTCCTGAGGGTTTGGATTTTTTTTTATTATCATTCTTGTCTTTTTTATTTCTTATTTTATAAAGAAAATGTTATTAGGATTTTCAGTGAGATTTCATGATGATATTTGGGGAGCAAATGGCCACAAATTCTTACCTTCTTATGAAGGGTTTGATATGGCTCTGCCTTACCCATGGTGTCTATAGGATTTTTATGTGTCATTTCCTCATGAAATGTAAGGAAATGCAGTGTGTTTGGCCTGAAGTCTTACCTCTCATGGTCTGCTGTCCCAGAGCTGGACTCCCTAAATCCAAGTCCAAATGCCCTTCAGTCTAGGTCTTCATTTACTCTAATTCTTAATCTGTTTAAGTTTATAATTATTATTATTATTTCTGATTTTTTTTTTCATAACACCAGCTTTCAAATCTCTCTTTGCATAATCTGAATGCTGGTGCCATCAAAGATGCTTTGATTACTGGGCCTAACATAAGTCCTTTGCTAACCCACTGGATTTTTAGAGGTTCTAGCATATTCATTTCAGTGGAAAGGAAACCTTGCCCCAGCAGAAGTGTGATATAAATAATAGATCATTTCTTCAGCCTGTCCATTTAAATGTACTGTTCCATTTTAAAGGCTTCCTTACTTCATTTCCTAGATTAATGTTTATCTTTCTTATTTGGAAATGCCTTTCTGACTCCTGGGTGGATGATTTTTTTCCTGTTGTCTTTATGATAGGGATTTAATCCTTACCGGTTTTGATGTTACTTCTCTTTCAACCAGCTTCCTCAGTATTTGTACAAATCCCTTTCAAAAAATTTAGTACCTCATCTGTGTTGCTTGGGGTTTTTTATTATTTTATTTTGGTGTGTGCATGTAATCCCTGAAGGACACTGAGCCTGTTTGTGGTCATTGTTTTTCAGTGCGTCAACAACAGTTGCTTTGCAAACAGACTTTTGTCTTTCATGTCAAATTGCACTGAAAACAGTCTCTTGTCTCTGTGAGCTCTGGAGTCAGCTATTCTAAGTGATAATTTATTTAACACATCAAGAAATTATTTTTCCAAACTGTCACCCAACATGACACCTGACTCATTTCTGTAAGCAGATAACCAAAGTCATCCACTTTTTTCTGCTTTATTGGACTGATTACTGCTTTGATGTTCATCAAGTTTATGCATTTTGTATTTTTTTTGTTCTCTTGATCAAGGGACGATAATGTAACCTTGCTAGTATAGAGAATACTTTTATATTAAGGGCTTTTGGGCTTATTTATTGGAGCTTGCATATGAACTTCTCAAAACCTTCCCTGTCTGGATTCTATGAGCATGCTCACCTCTAAAGCCTAGTATGTCCATTGTGTACAGTTTGAAACCAAAGATCATGTTCTTCCATTGATCTTTGTCATTTCATTAGTCTTTGTTATAGCAAGGTTTTCTTCCATTATCCAGTGTACTCATTTAGTCATTATTGCTCAGAAGCTTCTGCAATGATATGTATACACATGATGATTTTTAGTCTTGGCCCAGAGCCTAATTTTGTAGAAATTCTGTGTCAGAAGCCCTGTTATATTTCAGAATTTATTTCTGCATTTGTGATGTGCCTTAGCTTTGCTCTAGATGAAGTTTCTGTCCTATCCTCTGCTCCCAGATAACAGTTATCTCTCTATTGCTGACATCCCTAGCAGATGTCTTTGTCTGACTTGAGTGCTCCTCAGCACCTGCCAGCTTTCCTTAGCTCTGAATTTAAGTAAATCTCCTCCAGACTATATTAATGTTCAGTAGCACAGTCGGGGTCTGCTGTAGTTAAGATGGAACCCATCCTGAGCCCACCCCCTCTGCACACAGTGTGCTTACCTGAAATCCCTGCATTCTCAATAACATTTATACCCTTCCTCTCTATTTGAACTTTTCCTCTCTACAGAGTCCCTGTAATTCCAACTATGCAAGCTAATATGGTACCTGTGAAATATTTCAAAGAAACATGTTGTGGAGAATTAAGTGCATTTTCAGTATAATTTTTTAGGGTCCCTATTACGTGACCACCTGTTCCCTGTTACAAGGGTGTGTTATGACCAAGGACCTCTCATCTCTTATTGTATAGTGGTCTGTGTGCTTGCAGAGTATTGCAACTCCTGCTCTTTCTAAGCAATGTCCTTGTAGGTTCCTTTCAGCTGGAGCTGATTCAGATTCTTCTGGCACTGTAGCCTCTCTGCATCTTTCAGCTGGAAAGTTCCTGGAGTAATGTTCTTTTTCAAATAGAAGATTCCATGACTGAAAGCATCAATTTAACAGATTTTCTTACTGCATTTTAGCCTGATGCAGTGCTTCCCTGAGTCCAGGTTTTCTCCAGGGGTGGGAGTCTGATCTTTGTCCTCTCATGCATAGCTCATCCCTGCAGCGGCCCTTTGCTTTTGAAGGCTCTAAGGTACTGAAAGTCGTGGAGGTAGTCAGAAATCTGGAGATCATTTAAGAAACTGGCCATCTAACTTGTTCCCTTTCCTGTGGGTTTCGTGGGCTTTTTTCGTTTGTTTGTTTTCTGTGGGTGGGGTGCAGATATGTCTACCTACAGTTATGGGGAATTGGTCAGTACATAGTAGTTTGTGTTTGCTGCTCCCTTCTCAGACTACTGTATTCCCTCTGCAGTGTCTCATTCTTTTCTGTCCCCCTCTCCAGCTTTTTTCCTACCATTTCTTACACAAACTTTCCCCAAAGTGCTGCCAGCTTGGCTGAGGGACTCAGCTGTGTCCTGCACCCCATGCAAGTAGTATGAAAAAAATAATAATTTCATTTTCAGTAGATGTCAGATGAAACCATTACCTCATGTTTTGGTGCCTTAATGTAGAAGGCAATCCCATCTTTAAGGATTTTCTGCCCACACAGGTCCATAGCTTAGTCTGCTGCCCCAGCTGCAGGCCATGCTGCTTTGTTGCTCTCTAACTTTAAAGGAGGAGCTGAAGGGATTTTTGTGTATATCTTTTTTACTTCATTTACTATGGAAGCCTTATTTTAGGGGGAGCAATAGAGCACCTTCTTAAATTCCACCTCTAACTCCTCCTTGTTTTGCCCAAGGTGTTTTTTGCCCTTTCTGTGGTGCTTCTCAGCTGGAAATTTCCTGTGAAGCACCATGGTCCTTTCAATGTACAGTAGCTACAAGGAGCAACCAAAAAGGATTGCTGCATCAGGATGGGAAAGCCTGAGGGAAACAGATGTGACGGATGAGTTGGTGGATAGGCATGGTACGCTCAGTTAAAATTGACCACAAACGTGTCAAGGTCAGGAGAGCTGCTCTGCTGAAAAATGAGAAGTTATATCTATGCCGTTGTTTGCAAGTGCTGTAGTTATTAAGGTGATGGCTCTAAATGAAGCCTGATCTGCTATTCTAGATGCTTCTGGAAATTAAAAAAAAAAAAAAAGGCAGCGATTATAATGAGGAATATGAACCAAAATACTAGAGAAAGACGCATCTGTATTTTGAGGTGCTGAAACTGGGGGGGTTAGCACTAAATCATTTCCATTCTCTCATTTTTCTCTGCATTTGTCAGGCATTATGAGTATAACATTCGCCAGTGCAGCCTTACACGAGCCCGGCACCAGTGAACTTTATGCTGATACCAAACACCACTCTAATCCAGTGTATGGGAAAACTCAGCAGTGTTGAGCATTATCCCCCTTTTTCTGGGCACTCCCTGTCAGGGATAGGATGGGAAAGGCCTGTTCCTCCAGCCATTACAGAATGGCCTGAATTCTCCACTCTGCTACTGACGCCTGAAAGTGGTTTTGGAAATTTCACGTCCTCCCTATGGATTTCTGTTCCCTCTGCATAAGGGAGCAGTTGATCTCACCAGCCTTTGACTCCATTTTGGAAATTTTTGAAAGAAAAGGGTTTGAAAGCAAAGCATTTTGAAATGCAAAGCACTATTTTTACTATCAGGTTAACACTGGATCTCTCACTTCACATAGGCACATTAGTCTCATTTTTCTCTGAATTTTGCCCTGTTGACTCAGTATGCCCTTTCTCTTTTGGCTCCTACAGCTTTATCTGACCACGAGATGTATTATTCAAATGGCCTCACACTTCTTTTATTGCTAATTATATATTAAAGAGGTTCTGACTTCATTTTTGCTCACTACAGAATCTTAGTCCAGCTGTGACACTGACAGGGCTGCTGGAGCTTGGTGAGAACTTGTGCAAATGGCACTTCTCTTTTCAGACTGTCAGTCTTAATGGAATATATGATGAGCCAGTAATAACCCCTGCACTCCTTGTGTGCAAGGCTGGGAGAGAGCAAGGAGTCCTGTATCAGCTTCTCTTTAGTAATACATGTTTGCAAAAAGAACATTTTTTATAGGACGTTTTTCTGTGAAAAATGGCACTTTCCATTGGATTGGTCCAGGTTAATCCTGCCAGGCAAGCTGTATGAAAGCTCCCTGCTGGCTAGTTTGTGCAGGTTTCCTAGACATCACAGAGAAAATAATTTACAGGGATCCCGAAAGCTCATCTACTTCATCCTCTGCCTCAATGTGCAGAAGTGCTTGGAGTGTTCTGCGGCCCAAATGTGGGTATTGTAGGATGTGTCTGTAGATTGCTGCAGTTTGAAACATGCAGGGTGATTTTGATTGAAGTACGCACTACATTTTTTTTAAATTCACAGATTCATAGGTTTAAAGTCCAGAAAAGGCTGTTGTACCTTTCAGGCCCATTACCAAGTGTTTCAGAGACCAGAGAATTTTACTGGGTCTGAATCCAGTACTTTGTCTTAGATTTGTTGTCATGTCTAGGTGCATTTTGTAAATTCTTGTGGAGATTCAGCGTGGAACTCATTGGGACTTACCTGATCATATTTGATCGTTCAGTGTGAATGATCATGCTATTAATTCTCTACCGAAGCGTGGAATTAAGAACCCAGTTTTGGCCACCATTTCGTGCAATGTTGACTGCTCATTGATTTTGTTTCTGATGAACATCACCAGCTGCTGCAATACTGTAGTGGTGGATGTGGTATAAGGACCTAAAGACAACATAAAAATTACTTAATCCAGTGACGTACTGAACCACAGGTAAGTCTTCGGTCTGTCACCTGCTTTTGGAAAATCTGCCCAAATGTGAATTACACTGCGTCTTGCATGTCAGGGAATCAGGACACCACAGGCAAATGTCTATGATACCATGGAATGCCAGAGGCTATAGCAAATCCTGTTTCTTTATAAGATACAGCTAAATTATATCTTCCTTTCTTTCTCTAAGCTTTATTTCCTTCCCCAGTTGGCCTGGCACAGGTCATGCAATGGCCAGAAAAGCTTATAATGACTAGAATGCCAGGGAAGTTATACTATGGATGCTAGAATTTTAGCCTGTCTCAATTAATTGAGATGAATTCAGAATTTAGAGCTGAATTTTCTCCTCATGAAGAAGAATTTCTTTTTTTATTTAAACTCTCACTATTTTCTTTTGATTTATTTATTTTTCTTATTTTATTGTATTAGACTAATAAGTAAATAGTAATTCACACAAATCTGATAGAGAGCAATAGATTAAATAAAATATTAACATGACATTTAAAAAAAAATGGTTCTAAACAAAATGTTCTGAGATTATCGCAATGAAACACTTGAATGTTTAGCCATCAAACATTTCATTGAAGTTGACAATTTCCATAGATCTGATTTTGATAAAAAAATTAAATCAAAACTGTTCTGACAGGTCTTATTCCTTTCTCTTCAACAGTTTAGTTGATTGATCTGCTAAATTTCATCATGACCTTTATCGATAAGGAGAGTCAGCTCACTGACCTGAAAGTTGGCATCCTTTTCAGGCATACAAAGAGCCAGGGTCTCATAATTTCTTAACACAATTTCTGATGCTGACTGCCTTTCTCACATCATGAACATTTTCTTCTCAGGCCTTTCTGGCTCTGGAGGAATAGTCTTTATGGCTTTTTTTTTTGTCTTCACAAAAAAAAAGGTAGTGAATATGTATTTGCTTGCATATGTTTTGTGTATAAAGGAATATATTGCTGATGTATTTATATATGAATAGCAGACCTCAAAACAAGCTGCTCTCTTTCTTCTATCAAAGGTTGTGTCAGGGCAGTGTTTGTGGAGGAGGTCCTCAAGGAGCAGGCGAGCAGGTGCTTGACGTTTTAGCAGGATACAGTTTGTGACTGCTCTTCTCATTTGATAAATATTAAATCAAACACTAGAAGGTCTGTTGCTGGTTCTGTGTCACCAGTGGTGTGAACAGATGTAAAATGGATGGAAAATTCACATGAGGTTGCTGTGGTGCTGGTAGGAAAATGCTCAACATGTACATCTGAAAATTTTCTCTTCTCTCTGCCTGCTTGCAACAGGAAAAAGTTGTATTTGTATGCGCTGGTAGGTGGTAGGCCTTAAACTGAAGTAAGGGAATTATGAGCTGTGTTACTTTATGTTTTCTCAGTCAGGCTGACTTACTACCATGGATTCAGTTTGCAACTTATCTGTCTTGCTAGGATTCTAGGAGGTGTTACTGCCACGCTTGGTATGTTCCTTGATATGGCCTTGAACGGGATGAGCCTCAAGGAACTCCTTGCAGCTTTAGGGCATTCAGTAGACTCAAATCTCCTGAGTGACTTGCAGATTTGTCACTGCGACTTTCATCTGTCTCACTGATTTTTCCAGATGATTTCTTTGTTGCTTTTTGAGTTCTCAGCTTTCTTCTTGCCACTAAGAGTTCATCCATTCAAATGGGCAACTGGAAGACCTGAAATGTGTTTCATCAGTCCCTGTTCATACTCTTTAGGCATTCTTCCTACAGCATCAGTTTCTTGCCATCACTATTCCCTTCCGCATTATGGCTGTAGCAGTGATCATTTTCTTGTTCCTGTTGATTTCAGTTCTACCTTAAGGATTTCCAGCGTGCCTGCCACAATAGTATGGGTTCTTGTGAATACCTTCTGAAGTCATTGTCCTTAAATTGTTCATACAGGTCTTGTTATAGTACTTGGAGGTGTCAGTTTGAATGTCTAAGCCAAATGGAAATATGGCCGTCTGCCGTTTTAACTTCTCCATCTATACGAGCCGGTGTCTTTACCCCGACCTAAAAGCATTTTGTTATTTATAGAAAAGTTTTCCCTGCAGGAAAATGCTTTGCAGCCTTTTGGGATGAAGTATTCTTATGATTATAATAATGGTAGTAAACAGAGGTAATTTTATTTGTGTTCAGTACTTGTAAGGATGTTGCCCAGGCAAACAAGGGTCATTTGGGACTGAAAGCGAAACAGTGCAAATGTTGGTTGGGCCATACTGTTTCCTCTGATACCAGTGTAAAACTCAGCTGCCTGTTGACTTCAAGTTTCCTTATGCTGAAATCATCCCACTCTCTCACACAAAGTTCCACTAGATTTATGCTCATGAGAGCATATTTTGGCCCCTCAAATGAAACTCCAGACAATTACATCTCCATTAAGAAATTAATTCAGAATTAATGCAGTTATTGTGCAGCGATTAAATCCTGAACTGCTGTTAGAAAAACTAAATTATCGAGGTTTGCCATTTAAGCTGTAGCTTGTGGGGACATAATGAACTGGCCTTTTATATTGAACGATAAACCTCATGTTCTTAATAATCACTTGGAATTGACTTCATGTAAATAACCAGTACAGCTGAAGCAATCATCTCCTGAGATGGTGCTGCTGTCTTGCCAGGATTTTTCTGGTTGCTGCGTTCTTTTTCACTGCAGAGTTACTACAAAACCAACCTGCATGGTCTCCTAGAAGCTCAATTAATACCTTGCATAACTTCTAAAGACCTCTTTATAGTTATAACAGGTTGCTTATTGTAGGTTAAAAACATACCAATTGAAATTGAATGTTGCCGTTATTATTGTTGATGGAGTTTTTCCAACTCTGTGAGGAGAGATGTATAAATTACATGGTGTTTAAAGCTCAATAAATATGCTTTAGCAGTAGAGCAGTTTGTATTTAATCTTCCATACGAGGGCTGGTTCAGTAATCCAGTGAGTGATAGGGCAAAGGTGTGTTCATGCATGGAGCGCTGTGCATGCAATTTTAAAGGTGGCTAAGGGACTTAGGGCTACATGGCTTTTGGCCATCTAATTCCCTTGGCTACTTTAGCAATGGAGTAATCTCAGAAATAAGACCTGGCTTTCAGTGTATTTCACTCTAGCTGAGTCTGATGTTGGGTTGGTTTATTTTTCCAAGAAGGGTACTAATTTCTTAGTTCCCAGGCAATAAGGCACAGAGAGGACATATTACTTGATTATTGGTGGAAAGGACGTAAGATCATCTCCATTCCTGCCCTATGACATTGTTTTTACCTCCCTGCTTGAATTAGAGAATTTAAGATCTGAATGTCAGACAGTAAAATCAGTGGAAGCAGCTATAAATTCAGATCTTTTCCAGTTGCAAGCCTTTAATCTAGGAGCTTCAATATGAACTTTGAAAGTCTCTTCAGTGGTCTAATTTTTTGGAAAATTTCAGTCTTGTGACTTGTGTTCAGCTGTTTGAAAGTGAACATGATGACTCACCTACATGAGAAAGAAACTACCTTTAGTAGAATGTCTGTGCTTTTCTCTAGCAGGTGGCAGCATCAGACATACTAGGAAAAACCAGCATTGTCTCTCCCTAAGTTTTTTCATCTCCTTCTTTTATGTTCATTGACACCAATACCACTGGATGCAGTCTACACCTTCCTTAGCTGTTTTAGCAGAACAGGATTGCTCATTAATTTTCTGTGTCCTGTTCTGTTCTCTGAGTCTGGACTTTCGCAAGGGCAGCTGACTCTTGACATAGATCCAAAGGATCTAAACATGAGAAAACCAATCCCCTCTTTAAATCTCTCTACAACCAGTGGTTTCCACTCAGTCGAATGACTTGGGTGCTCTAGTGCTTTCTGGAGTTTCACAGGTGCAGCTGTCTGGGTACCTATTTGTCTACAGTGTGCATATAATTATTATTTCCTTTCCAGATCAGCTAACTGCATTTCTAGCCCCTTCTCAATCATCTCCTGCTTCTCTTTTATTGGGGTGAAAATTCCCTGAGATGCTGTTCAGCAAAAATTTACAGAACAAGAAACAAATCTTTCTGGAGAGTGCTATTTACCTTTTTTATTTTCTGCTTTGTTAGCGACGCAGAGGTTTCATTAGCAGGGAACAAAATGAATTCCAGGGACAGTGAATAATATGCACACAAATTATATGAAAAAAAAAAAAAGGCAAACCAAAAAACAAACCAACAAAGCACTAACAACCTTCAAACATAAAAATAACCAAACCCCCAGAAAGAATACCACTGAAGCATCCACTAATAAGAAAGCAAATGGCGTTCTGGATTATAATGCAAGATGGGATTACCCTGTTAAAGCCTTGGTAACCAGCAGTACTGTAGCCAACTCACAGCATCACTGAGCCTACCCCATGTTAAGTTGTCAGAAGTGTGGGGGGAGCCCCAAACTTAGGGCTAGCAGGGAGTGCTGCAGGGCAGAAGAGCATGGCCCTGGCAGAGCTTGGTCAGACGGCGGTTTTAGGGAACAAACTACCAGACGATTGTATATCGTGATTCAGTAGCCTTACCAAGGCATTTATGGGTGTTTCTTGCAGCTACTTCTGCTCTTCCTTTGTTACCCCATGTTCCAAATTCAGTGTTCCCAGCTGTGGGGCAGGTGTTGATTTCCTGTGCCTGGTGAAAGGCGGTAGAACTGCAGTGCTTGCTGGGGATGAGCCTATGAGTGTGTTATTTGAAACACAGCACCTTAGGGACCAGCTGGCTCCTTTTTTACACACAGCATCACACCCACAAGTCTGTTGTTGGGGTAACCCCACCGCCCTCCAAGAGGTTCTACCAGAAAAGCTTTGAATCTGTACTTAGGGTGGAAAAAAAAAAGAAAACCAGCAACCTTCAAGCCTGAGGGAATGGAGCTTGCTGGAGCAGATAACTAGGATACTTTTATGAAATGGATCAAGCCCCCTCACCTCAGGGGAGGAAGTGTGGGGTGTTGATAAGATTGTACCACACAGATGACACTTGGTAATTAGCACTATCTCTAATGTAATCACTCACTAAGAGGTTTAGCTGAGATGTGACTTACCCAGGAGAGGCACTAGAGGAAAGGGGAAGAAAGGACAGGTGAGAAGAGCAAGATGTAAGTAGTGTTTGCCCTTCTTTAATGTTGTCTATCTGTAGATCTCAAAGAGTCTACCCCACTTTTAACAACAAGTGTTTAGTAGCTCTGTGACATACATACTATTAACCTCTTTTTGCATGGGCAGGAATAAGGAACAGTAGTGGTAATGACTGTGGCTAGGCTGCCTGATTTGTAAGAAACTATCTTGGCAGTAGATCATGGGTGCCAAGAGCAAGCACTCTCCTTGGTGGTGCTGAGAGCATCACCAGACCTGGGAGATGTATGAATGAGACAACCCGTGTTTATACTTCAGAACAAGTCTTGCCTTAAGTAGCTGGTGTTTACCTAAAGCAGCACATCAATCTCATTAGAAACAATAAATAACATACTAGTTAGTCTTTTCTCCTGAAGTGTCCCTCTTGCATGTGACTGTTGAGGAATGCTTTTGGTGCAGGCAGCTCCGGGAGCAGCTGCAGTGGGAGCTGTAGGTTGAGCTCTGGGTGGCAGGAGCCAGAGACAAGAGGCTGTGAACTGCCAACTCTTTTCATAACAAAGGGCATAAAGACTGGTGGACAGGCCAGGAAGATGGGCACTGGGAGACACTGCAAGGGCTGAAGACTCAGGAGGGAAGAGCAAGAGTTTTGTGAGCTTGGACTGTGAGGAGATAAAAGCCAAGGGGGTCCTTTGTGGTGGGCTCCTCCTCAGAGGCACCAGCTTGGGCTGTTTCCATGTTACTCTACCATCAATAAATTGCTTTACGGAATGAGACATCTGAGACTCTGCTAAGGGAAACCTGGGGTCAAACTGCTAAGGAAATCTGGTCTGATTGTATGAGTGGGGTATGTAGGGAGTCAAGCGGAGGCAGGTGTTGGCTCACTGTAGTCACCTGCTGCAAAGGGCCTTAAGTCCCAGAAGATAAAGTGTGTGGCTGCTAGAGAGTCTTGTGAATGGTCAGATTAGGAAGTTTCCTTAATGTGGCCACATGCCAGTTAAAAAGATTCACTGGGGTAGTTTAGCGATTTTCTCATCAAATGAGCTGATTGTCTCCAAATAAATACCTCCTGTGAGATTCAACACTTCCATCACTCTGTGGGCTTTGTTGCATTGATGCCACACGTAATGACCACTGCTAACACCTTGATGACTTTGGACTCCTAACTTACAGACATTTTTTATATCTGATTTTGTTGGAAAGACAGTGACACTAAGTTGGAAGGAATTATGACTAGAATCTTCAGACATTTTAGAAGTTTTTTCCTCATTTATGGATTTCATCTGATCTTACAAATTCCCAACAGTGAGGTGGTGTTATTTTATTTTTCTAACTCTGAAACTGAAATCTGTTCTTCTGCCTAGGGGGAGGCCTTCATGCTGCAGTCCTGATTCTTAGCTGCTCGTAATATTCTTTCATTCAATATTTCTAGTAGTCTTTCTGTGCACAAAATTGGCTCCTGTATTTGCACTTGATTCCTGCAGGGGCAGTGAGAGTAGTTGGTTTCTCCTTTGCCTCTTTCTCTAGTCCATTTCCCTAAGGCATCACCTTCCTCTCCAGACAAATAAATGCCTTGAGGCAAGCAGACGTCACTGGTGTAGTCTCGTTTGCATAGGGAGTTGTCAGGTCTGATCTGACCTGCCTTTCCATCAGGATTATAAAGGTGACGGATAGTCAATTTCAGGGATTCATGATCCATTTTAGCACAGCGCTTCACCTTGCAGCTAAGTAATACGGCTGTGATAAAATCAGCCATAATCACTGCATCTTACTCAGCACTGCTTTGGCTGTAAATATTGCCTTCATCTATTGAAAGAAAGAAGAAAAAAACCCTCAAATGGAAGGAGAAGAAAAAAGGGATCTAAAGAGAAAAGATCTGTTGACCATGACTGACCAGAGTGGTATTTCCTTATATAACACAGCCTTTCTGAAAGAGGGGAGCAGGGCTTGGATCTGGTAGGCTCTTTGCAGTTCTAAGGAGCCAATGTAGGACGTACAAACCTGAAGCATTCCCCATTACTCTGGGAGGTTCACTAGCAAAGCTGGGCGTGGGACACTTCTTGAGAACTAAATGAACTTTGGGGATGCCTCCATCTTTTTTACAAGTGCTTCAAATTCTGAACTGTTATCAAAATAATTTCCTTGCTTTCCTCAGATTTCCTGAAGGAAGCATCATGACTGTCTTTTCTTTTTTGCAGAGCAGTTTAGGACTGAAATGGAAGCCCTTTTTTCTTCTGGAAAAAAAAAAAAAATATTTTTTTCAATCTTTGAGTCATGTTTGCTTTCTGTGCAGCTGTTTGTTCACTGTTATCTCAGTGTAGTGGGTTGACCCTGGCTGAATGCCAGGCACTCACCAAAGTCTCTCTCTCACTCCCCTCTGCAACTGGATAGAGGAGAGAAAATATAATGACGGGTTCATGAATTGAGATAAGGGTCAAGAGAGATCACTCACCAAATACTGTCATAGGCAAAACAGGCTCAATGTAGAGGTATGAAGTGAATTTATTAGTAGCAAAATCAGAGCAGGATAATGAGAAGTAAAATAAGCCCTGAAAATCACCTTCTGCCCACCCCTCTGTCCCTCCCAGCTCTACCTCGTACCCCAGCAGTGTAAGGAGACAGGGAATGGGGGTTGTGGTCAGTTCATCACCCGTGGCTTCTCCCGCTGCTCAGGGAGAGGAGAGGAGTCCTTCCCCTGCCGCGCTGTGGGGTCCGTCCCACAGGAGACAGTTCTCCATGAACTTCTCCAATATGGCTCCATCTCCCACAGGCAACTGCACCTCTCATAATGCTGCGGCGTGGGTCACTCTTCCAGGGGGTGCAGTCCTTCAAGGACAGGCTGCTCCAGTGTGGGCTCCTCTCTCCACGGGTCTCCTATGGGTTCACAGCCTCCTCTCAAGCATCTACCCATTCCAGTGTGGGGCTCCTCCGTGGGCTGCACGTGGATCTCTGCATCCCCCTGTGGACCTCCATGGGCTGCAGGGGCACAACTGCCTCACCATGGGCTGTACCACGGCCTTCAGAGGAATCTCGGCTCTGGCACCTGGAGCACCTCCTCCCCCTCCTTTTCCACAGACCTTGGTGTCTGCAGGACTCTTCCTCTTACATGTTGCCACCCTCCTCTTCTCTGGCTGAAATTACCTTTTTTTTTCTCTTCTTCTTGAATATGTCCTCGTCTTACAGCAAGAAACCATCATCATCAGCACATATGTGAAGTATTTTACAGACGTAGTAAGGTTTCTGTCTAATCAGTTGAGGTTTCCTGCCTCTTAGTTTAGTCTGGTAAGATCTGGTGCTGGAAGAAGCATGATGAAACTCTAGCTTTGAGGGATTTGTGCGTCTCTAATGGGAAACAGAAAAACAGGAGGACTTTCAGGAGCTGTCCTCAAAAGGAAAATTGATAGAGGCTCAAATGAAGGTATAAAATGGTTACAGTACATTGATTTGTGTGGAATAGATGCGAATGATGATGATATGCTGTGGTTCCCTGTACAACTGAGGAGCAGTTGGTGGGTAAAAGTAGATCCTGTCCTTCTCTGGTTTTGTTATGCCTTCTCCTATCTAACTGTATAATCTGCCACGTTCTGCTCTGCTTGTTTGGTTTTTTTTTCTTCACCATTAATTTTGTGATTGTCCTTGTTTTGTTCATTTTATGAAACAGAAAGTGAGGAGATGGACAAGAAAAATTTTAACATTGTCCTGACTTTAATCTCGAAAGGACAAAAGGTACAGCATAGCAGAAAAGTAAGTTTGAGTTTACATTAACTGAGGGAATAGCCTGTACACTGAACTCCAGAGCTGCCTTTTCGGCAATCTCCTGACTAAGTGTGTTACGCTGTGGTCTTTTAGATTTGCTTAGTTAGTCTCCTGCATGGAACTGCCTCTGTGCTGAACTTTGGTTGAACTTCATTGATCATCAGTGTTCATTCTGTCTGGTCTGGAAATTCGAAGGGAGAGAAGAGAAGTCTAGCTTGAAGTAAGATTGTCTCAATAAGAATTTAATTTAGATATTGTACAGTTATACCGTGTTGGCCAAATCACAGGCCATTATGAGAAAGAAAAAAAAATTACTCAAGTTGTCTGTTTCACAACCTCTGGATAAACCCAAGCTGCCTGTTCAATAGCTGTATTTCGACTCTTCCTTGCTTCTAAGGGCAAAATAGGCCACTATATCTACTGATGATTTTGTGGGATGCCTGTATCCACTATGGAGTGTCTGTCCAGATGATAAGCATAAAATAGATTTCACATGGTATCTCATGCTGCCTTTTTGCGCTGGATCCCGTGCCTTGCCCCTTCTTGTTTCCTGCTGTCAGGAAACCAGCTTCAGCAGGTGGCTGAGAAGTTGTCTTCCCTAGGGGATCCTTCAAGTAGCATAAAAACATCCACACAAACCTACTTCTACAGGAGTAGAAGAGGAGATAGAAGTAAATGTGGCAGGTCGGCCTCATGCTCCTTGAAATCAGGCCTCCCTGCCTCACTATCTTCTGATAAGAAATTGGGGAATGTGTGGAAACCTGAAGCTCTCAAGTGTGGTGGAGTAATTCATACAGTGGGAAATGACACGCGCAAGGAAAAAAATGCTTGAAGCCAACATTGCTGTGACAATCTTTGTTTATGCCAGGCTGGGTATTATGTTGGTTAAAGCATCAATGTCTCAGTGACATCTCTGACTTTCATAAGCATTTGTGCTCTAAGGACACCAAATCCTACACTCCTCCCCACCAAATGATGCTTTTCACCTGTTCTGGAGTTTAGTTAGGCAAGTGAAAGGAGTCTTGCTAAGCTTTTGTCCGCATTGCTATAACCATTTCCACCTATCTCAAAAAATTTTGGTTTCTGCTGCAGATTTAATACCATCGTTTGGTGCGAAGACCAGCAGACACAAATTGAACAGAAACACATTGCTGCAGTAATTGTACCAGAAGCATTTCCTTCAAATGAGAGATGAAGCAGGGTTTAGAGTCAATGTCTGGGAGCAGGTTTCTACTGTGACTATTCACTGTCTTTAAGGAGGAATTCAATCCTCAAGTCAATGGAGTCAAAATTCTGCCTACACTGTGATCACTTTTTGAAATTTAGAAAGCCTTCAGTTTTAGAAGCAAAAATTTCTTTTCTTCCTCTCTCAAGATGGTTACTTTTCTCCAGGAAAGACTAAATATAACTGAGTGGGCAAATTGAATGCATGTTTACAGATGCTGCAGGATTGCAATATTTGACTCTTATTTTCTGACAAACTTTAACTACCTCTTTCCTTTCCTGCTGGTTACAAATATCCTCATGCCAATTTACCTGATTTTTCTAACCAGCTCTGGTTGTCTCTTCTACTTTCTAAATACCTCATCCCTTTTTCCCTAGAGGAAAGTTGAAAGAAGGTACTGTGAGGTTAGTGAGAACATACATATTGCAGCAGCTTTTGGTAGAAACTGCTTCTAACGAGTGAAACATTTCCACTTCCCTGCCATCTGAAATCAGAATTTCTAGCTGATGGGATGGATCCCTGCATGATTGGTTCTGTCTTGAGAAACACTGGCTATACATAATAGCACCACATTGCTGTGCTGCCAGACTGGGAAAAAGACCTGGAGACCAAAGAATGTTGATTTCAGTACAGCAGACAGTGCATCTCCATTGTTTTCACTGGGATGTTGCCCAGCATATAAAAGCCAAGATGAATATTGACAAAGTTCATTCTTTCTGCCATAAAAGAGGAGTAGTGATGACCCTGGAGGATTAAAAGGAACAGTATACATTTTGTGGGGCACTTGTTTGCTTTGGGATCTAAGCTGCTTGGAAACTGTTCTCCAGTATTCCCTGCATGATGTTAGCAGTGATGTAGAGGTTGAACACTGTTTCCACTTTGGGAAAAGCTACACCTTAGAGGAGATGTTTAGAAGAAAGATACCATGTCAAACCTTTGAGTCACTGGCAAACTCAGTTTTCGGAAGCACCCTGCCCAGCCAGCAGAGCACTCGGCAAAGGAAATGTGCATCTGGGTTCTTACCTCAGGTTGTTCCTAAAATGAACTGCCTTGTATCTGTTTCCACCTTTCTTGCTTTTTTTAACTGGGTCGTGTTGCAAACTGTTTGTGCTCAGATGGCTTTGTTAAAGTAGATGCAATAATTTGGTTCATTGAATGTTGTCTTTTATGCCACTTTCTTTTAAGAGAGACTTCTCCTAGGGGTGTACTGAAAAGCAGCTTTGTTAATACGCTGGCTGTGTTTTGCCTGGACCTCTTTTATCCTCCCTCTCCCCTTCTTTTATATCCAGATCAAACTTCTAGGGAACTCTCTCTATCACAAGGATGTTTCTGTCTGTGTTCCTGCCCGTTCATCACCTGACCTCCCCAGCAAGTGGGAATGAGTGTGTTGTTGCTTTTAGTTTAGTAACACAATCATCTTTATCATCCAGAGACCTTCTGGATCAAATGCACACCTGAGAAGGAATTGCTTTCTTGGCAAGGGGCAAGATATAGGATATGAATTTAGTTCTCAATCATTAGCTCAAATCCACTGAAGTTAGTTATGGCTGTAGAAGTCTTTTTTTCTTTCTGATGACCACTTGGTGCTTCATGCATGTTGAATGAATGATCTTCCTTCTCCTTTTTCTGGTAAATTATTGCTGGTGCTTTGGAGCATGTGTGGTGGGTCCCAGCAGCAGCAGCATGGGCTTTCTGAAAAAGGTCTGAGTCTTTTGGTAAGCTGATATCTTAGTCTTAGGTCTGCTGTGTGCAGTGGGCTGGGAAAATGCACACTGAGAGTACAACACTGTGCTACTGATCTCAGTAAGACAAACATGGCGTTGTTAATGGCTCTGCTATTATCAGAGAGATGTCTCTGTAATAACCTTCAAAAGTCTGGCATTTTTCCTCTACTGCTGGAGATGTAGATAATGATAGAAGAATAGTGATCCAGCTACTAGCTCCTCAAATAAACTTAGTACAGGTACTCTTAGCAGGTAGCAGACTTCGATGATAATGTTTCCCATCTTTTGCAAGTTTCCTCATATATTGCCATGGAAGGTCTTTGTGTGTGTTCTGCTGTTGTGGTGGTGGTGCCCGACCTTCCAGGACACAACTTCTAATGGTGCCAGAGACCTTTCCTAGGCAGCACCTCTAAACTGGATGGGCCTTGCCCTTGCTTGTGTTTCAAGTATGGCAACCTTTTTGACTACCTCTAATTTCTGCTGCCTGTACTATGTGCTTAAAATGCAGTAAGCTAGGGAAAATCACTGGCAGGACATGGATACGCTAAAGGAGCAAGTCTTTTTTTGCCTTTATTTCAGAAAGCATCTACGTATGTATGTCTAGCCTTGAAAATTCAGGGGAAGTGTTTTTGCTAGCAGTCTTAGCAAGCTGCTATAATAAGGCTTCTTGGGGGATTTTGTAGCCCTTTTTTATTATTAGGTGAGCTTAGCAATGCAAAGCTCTGCAAATCACATCGAAAGGACACAGTGTGCAATTACAGATGCAGAAATGTACAGCAGAAGTGTGACTGCTGAAGTCTGAACATATAACTACAGAGATCTAAGCTGTACTGTTTTTCCAGAGATGTTATTTAGCTGCCTTGCCACCAATCTTCAATTTTCACTTGCATAAAAATAAAGCCACAGTCGAGGAGGGTTCTGTCACTGTGGGAGTACAGTTAATCACCTGAGCAACCACGGTGCGTGCAATCCTGTGGTTGTATCTCATAACAGTGACCTAAGGCCAGGCGTACCAGAGGAAGATAAGCTATGAAATAGGAGCCAAAGGTAGGGATAGAGGTATATCACACAACTTTCTTAGATTTCCTGTACTGACTATGGCCAGAACACTCCAGTAAGTAAAAATTTCTGGGTGAAAAGGTGGCTGTTGTGTGAATGACATCGCAGATTTGCAAAGTAGGATTTTCCTTGTAAGTGCTAAAACTGGTGCTCCAGTTTGGGTATCTGACATGAAATATGACACCTGTTTAAATACATGTACTTTGGCTTTTCATCTAACATGGAAAAGATAAATGTGCTGGAGACAACTGAGTTTATGGTGCTTTGTTGTTTTAGTTACAGTCTGAACAAATGCATTCAGAACATCAAAGAGTACTTAACCCTGGGTTTTTGAGAGAGATTGATCATCTGAGCATCTGTCATTCATATAGTCCACTGAGTTGGAGGGGACAGAAAGAGGATTTTGGTTTTGAGGATTTTCTGTTTGTTTCCTGGAAAGCTGTTGAGTGGATGGCTTCCCATTCATCTCAGTTCCATGTGGTTCAAAACAAAACCAGCTCAGTGTTCTCACAGATCCCTCCTTCTCACTTTTTAAAAAGCAGATCCTCAGATGTTCTACAGAGTCAGAGTTACGACAACCTAATGCTATCTGTAGATGTGCCCCCAGGTCTCCTGGTATGCAGTAGTTTTCTGAATTTTCCATCAGAAGCTGTCTAGAGTAAAAAGAATATAAATTTAAAATGTTGAATAGAAGCAGGAAAAGAATCCCTTAGGGCTTATTTTACACAGGGAAATGAACTGGTAGAACTATAGTGGAATAATTATAATTATACCACTGTGGCCTAGCCATAAATGAGATGGAGTAATTGTATCAGAGGCATCTTACTTTTATTCTCAAATACAGTGCTCACATAGGGATTTATTCTGTTAGTGCTACAGCAGATGATTATTATCATTATTGTTGTTATTTATTAACCAGCATTTAATTTAGCTCTTTTTTTCCCCCCACGGGTTTCAAAGTGCCTGAAAATTAAATCTGTATTATCATTCCTGTTTGAAGTACCACTGTTGTCCTTCAGGCCAGTTTATATGAGCTCTTAAAAAAAATCTTAACACTGTCTTTATTCATCATAAAGTAGAAAAGAAAAAAATAGGCACATACCCAAGTATTTTTCCCTTGCAGATCACCTTAAATATATGTAACTAAGAGCCAAAAAAGATAGGTTTTATTCCTGGCTCTGTTACTGACTCCCTGTATGTGACCTTGGCCAAGTTATTTTACTTTTACAAATGAGAATAATAGTGCTGACCTTGCAGTGGTATTATGAGGCTTTATTTCTAAAGCTTGCAAAACCTTTTGAGATCTTAAAGTGGAAGGAGATAGCAAAGTTCAAAGTACAACTATTATTAAATACATTTATCATATGGGTTGGATACAAATGTTTCAGCCATCTGATCTCAGTCATTTTCATTTTTATACTTCAAAGCCTAATTGAGATTTAGTTTCTGTAAGTTTCACTGATTGCTTCATTTCCAGTGTGTGGGTGATACTGTACATTCTCTTTTTCCTTCCCACAACCCTGCAGAACACAACTGTGGCCAGCCTCTCTCCATTGCTCTTGCCTCCTGGCCCTTCACCAGTAGACGGAAGCTGATGTGGCAGAGCTGACAAGATCAAGTGTTGTTAGGTCACTGATCTCTGCACTGAAGGTCTTAATTAGACTTATCTTCTTGAGCCCTCAGTGGCCGAATTGTTGCTGGGACTCTTGAATCTTTGTGAGAGAACGAGTTGCAATCTTTGCAGGGTAATGCTTATGGTACCTTATCTTTGCTCCTAAAAGAAAAAAAAAATCCCTTTTATTTAGTTTCTGAACACCATGAAGGGACTCCATAATGGCATCTCCTTACCCTCTGTAGCTTTTGCCTGCTGGTTTCCATCTTTAATGGCCTCTGTGGCTGGAAGCCTTCCCTGTGCCTCCCAAAGCAAATACCACACAGTGGGTCTTTTTCCTAGCAGAACGTTCTGTTTCAAGTGTCAAGCCTATCTTATGCATCAGGAGATGCTGGGGGGAAAAAAGGCTTTACATATTTTACTCGAGGCAATGTATTTTACATGTTTCCTTAGCAAAGTAAAGTTTGAGTGAGCAGTGCCTGGTAACCCAGAAACACAACCCCTCTGCATAGACCCATTGGTGATTCCTACAAAACAAACAAAATGTAACTCCCAGTCATGAAATCCTAGCATGGCTTAGGTTGGAAGGGACCTTTAAAGGCATCTAGTCCAACTCTGCAATGAGCAGGGATGCCTTCTACTAGGCCAGGTTGCTCAGAGGCCTGTCCAACCTGCCCCTGAGTGTTTCCATGGATGACAGCACTATTTGTGCCCACCAAATTGCTTGGTGGAGGCAGTTCGCTCCCTTTGCTTACTTCAGGATAAAAGGAGCTTGTGGAGTTCTGTTTAAACGAAGCTTTCGTTATGCTGATTTATCTTCCAGACAAAGTCCAATACTGCTTGTACCTGAACAAACAGAAAGGCAATTATTAAAGTTGAAGGTCTTGGATTTTGGCTGCACTGTTTGCTCTGCTGCATCATGAAGACACTAACTTTATTTGAAAGATGAGGGAGAAGTAGGGAATGATTGTTGGCATTATGGCGTTGAATAAGGTTTATAACAGCAACGTTCCTCCATGAAAACAGTTGTTATCATAGTTAATGTCTGCTTTGTCAGTGTGTTAACCTTCCTTGGCTTTGCCTCGGGCCATTAAATGACCAACCATTTGTTAAACACCTGGGAGCAACCTATTTCAGGGGGAATATTATGGAGTCCATTTGCTAAGTGAAGCATTTGAAATAGCATGTATGTGTCAGTTGCTGCCACTTACACATGTGGACCTGTCCCAGCTCTCACACACATGAACTTGGCCATGGACACAGTTCTCCACTCTCGCATGTGTCCTCGTTTATGCTCTGGCATCCACTGATTCATGTCTTCTCATGCTAAACCTGAATCCAGGTCGTACAAACGGGATTCTAAGAGGAAGAGAGAAGATATTCGTTTATGATTTGGTCTGAAAAACTGGGAGAGTCATACACACAGTGGTTTTTCTTAGCTTTTTGTAGTTTCTGCTTTTTCTGCATTTCAGTTTCCTTTGTTATTTTTCCTAAAACAGTTGTGTTTTCCCCTAACTTTCAGCAGAACAGTCATTTGGATGCGGTCTAAATGATCCCCAAATAACTACTTTAGTATTGTCAATCCTCCTACTTTGACTTGCTCTTTTCCCCAGAGATTGACTCATTTCTAATATTTTTTACCCTGTGGCGCTAACTTTCCTCGTTATCTTTCATGACAACTGAACATAAGTCTTAGTCTTCTGCCTTTGAGCTTAACAGTTACTTTTACCACCTCTTCTATTGTCTTCCACTGTTCCCTTGCTTTACTCGAGAAGCTGAAGCTAAGTCTGTCACTTTTCAAAGTGAATAAATGATCTATGGGAGGGATCTAAATGCTTCTTCCCCACTGAGGAATTTGTGCTGTCATACAGCATTGGGAGCTGTAGCACCACCCCAACACTCATACTCTCTATCCCATATTCCTGTAAGGCCAGCACATCTGAACTGGTTTTCTCCAGGCCAAGAATTCCACTACATACCAGAAAAGTTGTTCATACATTGTGGGAAATGCAGACTGCTTGGTATGCTCCTTTGCATCTTTATTTTTGCTTGTAAAATTTTACATAAAAATATTCAACTTTATGCCCTTTATCACTGTATGTTGGGAGTGTAAATCTCTTGTATCAATTTCAGAAAGATTTACAGTTTTGTGTAAAAAATTCTTGTGTGAATTCTTCTGCTGATAACCCTTGGTTGCATCTTAGTCTTTAAAAGTTCCCTAAGGCAGGGATCATGTCTTTCCAAGTGTCTGGAAAGCAGCTAGGACATAGCAGTGCTTCTTTGTGCAAACATTAAAAAAAAAAAAAAATAAAGAAGTTTTACCTCATCGTTAGGATTGCAAAGCTTATAGTGGAAGCTCTCCCTGTTGAATATTGACATCTATTTGAAAATATAAGGCTGGACATCACACTATGGCAGGAGCAGCAAGAGGGCACACCACAGTCCCTGGCACCCCTTTGCTCTAAAAGTAAATGGTACCTTTTGCAATGCAGGTGCTTTTTATGCTTCCTTAGCAATTCAGAAATTAAAATGGAGAAAAAGGTTCTCCTTTAGTGCCAGCCACTCTTAATTGCACCTCTCTATCTCAGTATGGATTTCGTTCCTTTTTAAGGGCTCCCCTGCTTTCCTTGTCTTCTTTCTGGCATGGTAAAGTGCTCTCACGCGCTGCTTGGACACTCCCAAGTGCTGCTCGCTGCAGGTGTCAGTCTGACAGTTTATGAGAGCACTTCATAATCCCATAAAGAGAGAGGAGAGCACTTGGCGATGCACAGCCAGAGATGCTGCTTAGCTTCATGTGCTCTTCACATGCAAATGAGGGAGGCTGCTTTCACTACACAGGCCCTTCAAGGCACACAGTAGTGCAAACATTTTCAGAGTCTGTATCTGGTAAGCAAACATCCTTAACTTTCCACAAGTGCATCTCCCTTGTCTTCCCATCAAATAAAAAAGCAAGGAAACGAAGTAACTAAATAAATAGTTATTAGGAATAGTTATGTTGACAAAACTAAATTAACTAAATAGCTAAATAAAAAGATTTCCATCTTTTTCTTCTGTGAGACCATAGCAGGGAAGATCCAGAAAAGAAGAGCATGCATGAGCAGAAGTTCAGTTGAAAAGCTGGGCATCCAAGGAACCAGGGCATAATGAGCTTTGAAAGCATGTGTTTTTAAATCACAGTAAGCCTAAGCCTTATCGATTTGATTCATAAGACATTAAGATGCACTGGTCCGTGTTGTCTTTACTTTTAAAAAATTGGGAAGATTACTTATTTTTTCTTTGAAAACACAGCCAGAGACCAAAATAAAACAAAAAAAAAAACCCCAAAACCGAAGAAAACAACCAAAAAAACCCTCAAAAAACCCCAACCAACAAGCTAGGGGTGTGGTTCTCAGCTTTAGAAATCAGTGAGTTAGAAGCAGAAAAAGCATTGCTTATTAGAAGACTTGGTATGATGACTGTCTTTAGGACACTTATTTATAGCATAAATAACAAGGAGATGAAATATTTTAATCGCAATTCCTTCTTGCCTCTTTTCTACATTTAATTTACTTTTTATATAATTATTCATTACTTAATAAAGCCAAACATTGTTTACCTAAATGTCTGTGCTAGAAAATGTGTTTATCCAAAGTGAGGTCGTAACACTCAGTTGTTTCTGACATGTTAAACAGTACTCTGTTCTGCAGAGCCTTTTACTAACATGCCTTATTGTGACCTCCCATTCCTGTCAGATAAATAAAGGGATGAAAAAGCATGTGTTTAGATGCTGCCCTGCCTATCTCTAGATTTATAAAGCACTGCTGCTGGAATTTTGGGCAATGCAATGAGCTGCTTGCTCACTAGCCACACACACAACATTCTCTCGCCCAAACATGGAAGGTATTTTTCGCAAGTGGGAAGGGACGGTGGGAGGGGCTCACTTTCTCTTGTTATTGATGTTAAGTGCAGGACGCAAGCATGTCCTTTTGGGGCCCATGGAGTTACAGCAGTGTTTTAGCAACAAAGAAAGGGAATCAGCCCCATGATGGGCTCAAGTTTTATAATGCTGAGATGTGTCCAGTTTTGGTAACAAGATTTCTCGGAGTGATGCAAGTTCCCACAGTTCTTGCCCCTAATTAGCATGATATAGAAACAAAGCCATTATAATTTGTACTCTTAAAACGTGCAAGTGGCATATTAGCAACCGAAACCACAGGTATCAGCCAACTTTCCCACAGCTCATTCTGTGCAGGGCACTAGGAATTAAAATAGAAGCTGGGAAGCTGGGTGGCTTAAGGGATTGGTAATAGTAGTGTTACCAATAATACTTCTGTGTCACAGATGTGAATGCAGCCTAGGCAATGTTGTTAGCTGCTTCATCATGGTGTCTCAAGAGAATATGTAGGCTTTGCATCAGTTCCTTGTTCTTGAATCAAGGAATGTTGAGACAAACACAAATCTTTCCACTGATTTTATTGACTTTGTGGCTTTGGCTAACCTCATGGGCATCTGTGCAAACTGCATATCCCCAGATTGTAAACTCTCTAGAAGAGAGTCCTGACAGAAGGACTGAGCCTGAGGTCTAATCTCTGGCTTGGAGACAGTCTCCCTGTATCAACATTTGAATGTGTCTGTGGAATAAGGTATGGAAAGCAAATGTTGTTCCGTGTCCTGTGGATTAACAGAGATTTTCCTGGGAGTGGTAAATTTCCTGGGCACATTAAAGGAAATAAACACTCCAAATCAAAACCACTAACGAAAATACCCTTTATAATAAATATCCATGTAAGTAGTGCATATCTGAATTAACAGTTAGTTTGTTGCACCAGCCTATGTGTAATGTTCCTGTGTGTCATTTCTCTCCCTGCTGATTCTTAGCACCTTTTTATCCAAGGCTCTCAAAGTCACAGTGAAGCAGTAATGAATTAAGCTGCACAGTACCCCTGCTAGTTAGGTAAATGCCATTTCTGTTTCCACAGATGGGGGGGAAATGAGGCACAAAGAGGTTAAGTGCTTCACCTAAGGTCGTGCTCTAATGCATCATTGTCCTTTTCCTGCACTGTGAGGGCTCAAGTCCCCCTGCTGGAAAAACTGCTCAGAACTGGTTTCTGACTCTGAGCACATCCGATTAATCCCATTCATACAGACAAAAAAATGAGAACTGGAATTATACTCTTGTCCTTCAGCTACCTAAAGCAGACTTCTTAAATTGAATTATAGGACGTTTTATTAGCTATCTGTAGTAGTGGTAATTAATTAAAGTTGTATTAATACCTCTCTATGGGTCTATCCAGTATAGAGAAACATAATCGTTGTGTATTATACCTGGGTAGCAAAGTATAGGTTAAAACTGTCTTACAGGTGCTGGTTCTAGGACACAGAAAAGGCCTCATGGTGGCTAGAAGCCCCCTGCTGCCTGTCTCTGGATGTTTTAGGGAGATGAGCAGCATTCCTGAACATAGCAGCATTTTTTTTCTGTGTTGATTAAATTTTTACATACACAGCCATCTTCCAAAATTTGTCATTCCCCTCCTTTCTCTTAGCCCCATGGTTTCGGGAAATGGCTGTCATCACTATCTTGATGATGAGGGCAAATGGCTGAAATGACAGAAATGTCATTCTGTTTGCAAACAAGATAAAAGGAAGCCTGAAACTCAAAAGCACTTTCAACCATCAAGTGGAGAAAACTGTCACCAGATCAAGACTTGATGGTAAAAGATTCCATTCCTGTTCTTATTTTATATGCAGGCAGAGGCAGGAAACGAAGAAGACTAGGAAAAGTAAGTTTCTGGATCCGACACTCGCAATTCCCTAGAACCTGATAGTCTTTTTTTTTTTACATTTTTTTTTTTCTTTTTCACAAGAGTATGCAAGATGTGTGCATGATCATACTGTCTTCTACTCCCAAGTGGCTTCAAGCCTGTTCTTCAGCTCATGATCACAGACTCTGTATGAAAGCACAGAGCTTCTTAGTATGAGAGCTCAAGGGGACAAATCCGAGCTGATGAGACAAGATTTTGTTAGCCAGGTATCTTGTAAAGACTTTGTTTTTGGTGGAAAGATAAGACTGTGTTTAGAAATACTTTCCAAGAGCTTTGTTTTTGCTGCCTTGTTTTCACCTTGTTGTGTCTCTGGCTGGTCAGTGGTGAGCGATTGCTGAGTTGTTGCCTTCTCCCACCTCTCTGCTTTGGGTCTCTTAGGTACAGCAGGTTGCTGTGCCGGTCCTGGCATATGGACAAAGTGCTTCACTGGTATTTGGGGCTGGGTGAAACTAACTGGAAGATGACCACTTGTTCCTCACCTAATCAGAATGAAGGGAAGGATGATACTCATCCTCTTGCTCTGCCTGTCAGAATATTTTGTCCTGTCTCATGCATGTGTTCACGCACAATGTATACCTATGGTGGCATTATCAACCTGCTCCTGACATTGCTGCTTCTGAAACTTGCTGGGGTAGGATTTGCTCTTTTCCCTTTAGGTATTTGTTTGGCTAAAACTGTGCCCTTCTAAACTTCCTCTAGAAAACAGAATTCTGGAGTAAAGCTTAGAGGCCAGAAGAAGGAGGGTACAACAGCTTCTCCAACAGGGCTTGTTTTTACATTTTGCGGAGTTGGGAGGAACAGCTGCATGTTTTTCCTGCACTGGTATTCTTGCTCTTTCATATATACCTCCCTCTGCTAGGGCCAGTTGTAGAAGCGAGGACAGAAGAAGTCATATGCGCTTTTTACATCTGCAGGTCACATATCATCCATTACTTTTTGACAAGGTCAGGCAAGAATCCTGAGAAGAGTCTAACTCCATAATTAAATGCCTTCTCCGAGGTAGCTGATGTGTACTGAAGGACTCTGAAAATTACTGCAACAAACAAGGTTTCTCTTTCTGGCCCTCCAAGCAACAGTTTTCTGGTACAAATGAAGTAGCTTCATCAAAAATCCCCAACACTTCTCAAAATAGAAGATGAAGTGAAATAGGCGCAAGTCTTTAAATTACTTATACTAGAGGGTATAAAATTAACCCTTATGCTTTACATAACATCTTTCTGATTGCACATAATAGTTCTTTTTGGCTGTTGCATGACAGACTTTTTAAATAAAAACAGTCACTGTGAAGCACCTCAGGTTTTCCTGTCTAGCTGATACAAATGTATGCTTGTCTTCAGGTACATGGATCTGTCCTTGCTTGTGTGTATGTTCTGTTTTCTTATTAACACAGAAATATGGGCGAAGATCCATGCCCCCTCTTCCTAATTTTTTGGGCTAGCCATTATTGTAAAAACACAAGAGGCTGTGATTTTTGCTTCTAGACACCGGACTCTGGTCTCTAGAGACTACAGTAATAAAGGCAGCAATGTTGTGACAGTGTTCGTGAAGCCAAAAGTTATAAAATGTCCACCTGTCATCTGAGAAGGCCTTTATCCCAGGAGCTCAACACTAACTGGTGCCTTCGTCTTTCAGGTTAAGTGCAAGCATAGGGTTACAGGAATGAAGCTGCTTCCCATCCTCTAAAATTATATTTTTGCTTTACATTCCTTAAATACCATTTCATTAGCAGTGGCTGGAGGAATGAAGAAAGTTTCTGCAAATGTATATGTGTTCAGTAGGATTTTCCTGAACTGAAGTACTGAGAACAAAGTCCTTCTCAAATGTATCCAAAGGACATCATGCTTAGACTCTGGAGCCCGAGGTTAGATACACAGCCCTTAAAGTAAATCGACAGATAATGTGTCCTGATTGAAGTTGATGGAAAATAGATAGCTGGGTTCTTTTGAACACTTGAACCTTAAGCAGTTGCAGCAAGGTGAGATCTTGGAGTGTGGGAAAACGGAGAAGCCAGAAGGTATGTTTTTATTATTTAAGCAAGTCATGACAAGGAGGTGTACAATAAGGGTAGAAATTCTTTTCTCCAGTGCACAGAAGCCAAAGGTAAAGGCTCAGTAACATTAATTTTTTTTCTTTTTTTTTTTTTCTTTACTAAAAAGATCATTCTCTTCTGCAGGCAGGGAAACTGAGGCGGTGCTGAAGTCACTCATAAAACTTCTGGCAGAATAAGAAACAGAATCCAAATTTACTAACTCTTAGTACAGTGCTAGAAATGTATCTTCCACAGGAGTGCACAGACAGGTTTTGGTATAGGGAAAAGAATGGGAGGAATAAAGAATTTGTTTCCTTTACACTGTTTTTTCAAGTGCTGCTGACAAGCCCAGTAAATATTTTAAAGTTTTCTCCTCTTATGTAGACAATCTTGGAAAATCACCTGCTTATGTAAATCTCTTGGGCTAAAAACCTAAATTAACAACTGTGTTGGCTACTGGTGGAGGAAGATAAACAGCAATGATTAATCAAGCTCAGGAAAATCCAAATTGTGTGGTTCTCCAGACTGTGACTCTCAGAGAAGTTGTAGAAGTTGTTTTGAGCCCTGGAAAGTGGTTCCAGCCCTCTCTGTACTTACCCAGACAGAATGTGTTTATTGACACCAGTCAAAGGCATGAGCTGAATGGAATTGCCCCGCACCACAGGCAACTGCCATGGCGAGTGGAGCCAGGGTTGTCCCTGCCTTCCTCGTTTTCCCCACAGATGTTGCAAGCCTGATCCTATGGGGATCTCTGCCTCTTCCTGGGACAGGGATGGTAAGGTCTCAGTTGTCACCCATTGACAGTTCAGTCACTTCAGACAGTTCAGACACTTCAGTTCCCCCTGTGCTGTTGAGGAACTGGGAGCTAATTATTCTGTTCACTGGGGATGATCTGGGTTCCTGGGATACTGTGTAGGCTGTGCCACGGTATTTGGTTTGGCCTTCACTAAATCATCACCTCTCCTGAGAAGCTATCAATGGGTAGGGGTGTTAGTCGAGAAGGATTTAGTTTTCAAGACATTGTTGTCAAACCTGTTCTTGAGCATTTACAAAGTCCTTCTGGCTGAGCTGTTGCTGCATAACCTCAGAGTTGCCTATCTTCAATTTTTGCCTTGTGGAATGAGAAATTCTGTGTAATTCCTTGTACATATGGTGACCTCACCATGTCTTCAGCATCATAAACTCTTATGTAATCTCTACATCTTCTTCCACATTTGAAGTCTTATCTATCCAGGATCCCTCCCTACTGATGGTTACTCACTCCTAAATTGCCAGAGAAGGACAGGACACAGATCAAGACACAGCAAACAAAGTGTGAAGAGCCCTCTCTTGATTGTTCTAGCCTCTATTTAACATCAGTGTGTAGAACGTGAGAGAAAAATGCTAAAAGATTATCAGTTTTAGTGGGACCATTCCTTTCTACAGGGCTTCAAAGTGCAAATGAACAATAGTGAGAAAAAATTTGCATCATTGACTCTTTTTTGCTGCTGGAAAGTGTAGGACTGTGGATTGACCTAAAATGCTCTGTATAAGAAGACGGTCCATTGAAAAGTTAAAAAACTGAATTTAGGTGGTATTCCCGAAATTTCTAGGGAGGCCTAGTTGTGCTGCTGTTTTAGCAGGAAGGATGATACTACATTCAGAGAGAAGTGTGAAAGTGGAGATATCACCTGAGTGATCTTCTTTTGGTGATACATCAAGGGACAGGATTTCCCCCTGAGGTACCCCTCCTTGGCACATCACTGGATATGTCACTGGTCCCAGCCAAGGAGGTTCCAGGGAAATAACCCTTCCTTGGCGTTTCAGTGACCCATGCATGTGAAATGGCCCCAGCTTCACTTTAGATGCAGGTATAGTTTTTGCTTTTTAGATATTCAGCTCCGATTCAAACCTTGTTTGAGCCCTTCAAGGGATTAATATCAGAAATAATGAAAAAAATGCTTCAGGCAGCAGAGACCTTATCCTTTATTATTTTATTTTCATTTCCTTGTTAACAGTGCTAGTCTTGGATTTAAATTTCAGGGTTTGCTTGTTTTAGAGGCTTTTAGGGGGAAGTATATTTTTCTAGTGCCTGAACAAGTGCCATCACACATGGAGGAAAATCTACAGGTTTACTAGAAACAGCTCAAGTACTGTCAACAGAACATAAATAATTAATTCATAGCAACATTCAGAATGGTCATAAAAATTTCCTTTAAAATTTCTTCCATTAGAAAATTATTTTTTTCTGTGAAATTGATTTAGAAGGATAATTGGGCATTCCCTTTCGATATCTTTGAATACAGTTTTAATGATTGTTCTTGTTCAGAATGACTTTTTATCTTGAGAACTTTATTGAATGAGTTAATCTTGGGGGGAAAATGAAGACTGACCTAAAGTGAATTTTTAGAATGTTTGCTTAGGAAGGAATTTTGAGTATCGATTTTTTGTTTTTGGTTATTAACTCACATACCTGCCTGAAGTTCTGGAAAAAAGAAATCTTTAGACTGAGATATCTAATACCTGTTATAGCTCTGCTTGTTGTATTCACTTTTCTGTCCTACTCAAGGCTGTGTATAAGCTCATGACATTCAAGGCTTGCTCGTAAGTGATTTTCAGAGCAGCACCTTTCTACTGGTGAACCATGACAATGACAGTAGATGATGGCATTCTGGATGTGTGCTCTTCCTCTCAGTGCGCCAATGACATTAACCCTGTTGCAGATGGTCTGCATCCTGAATGGGCACTGCATCCCAAACCAGGTTATTTATGTCCCTGTGCCTTGGGGCTTAGGCAGGAGAGTTGAACACTGTCTCCATAAACATCTCTGGTAAAGTGGGTCATTAATTTTTTAAGATGTTTTGTTGCTGTCAAAATAGCAATATTAAGGGATGTTTGTTTTCTTTTAGCAACTTCCTCCAGCTTAAAGAAAATCTTTCTTTGGTTTTCAGCTTCTAAAGTTTTCCAGATAGATATACTCGCCACTTTAGGCAACAGAAAAAGTTGGAAAGAAAAATTCTGCTTTCACCTCTCTAACATTGCTGCTGTAAATTCTCTCTTCACTGACATTAGGGCAATATTTTCATGCTGAGTGTCTGTGTACTGGTAGGGAAGGAGGGAATGTGGGAATTTGAGTATAGGTAGATGTTTTCAGAGGCATAAATGGAAAAAAAGACACCAGTTACTGCTGAAAGGCCATGCCTGGGATTGGTATTTAATTGCTACTTTAGCTTTTTCATTCCTTTTTTTTAATCATCTATGATGATGATTATGTGCAAATAATGGTAGCTCCAGCACACTCTGTTATACCTCTTCTGATGTTTCAGGGATGATCAAAAGGAAAAGCAGTCACAACTTTGGTCAGCAGAGACAACAAATTTGATTAAATTTTCTTGAAGGACAGATCCATGATAGAAAAAGGAGCATATTTTACATTTTTTTTTTTTTTTTCCCCCAGGATCTTTAACACTTTTTCAAATATTAATTTCCAGCTAACTCTAATTGGGACATCTACCTCTGCCAGCAAGATTATTTTGGGGATATTAATCATTTTCTCTGCGGTCAGTAGGAGAAGGTGTAGAGCTGAGATCTCTGCTGCCTGCCCAAGGTTCGAGATAACCTATCAAGGCTTTAGTTATCAAGATGCAAGAAAGCATTTTTAATGCTCTTAATGTTACTGGTTTTTCCACTCTCATTTGTGCTGATCCTTACACAGCTCTTTCTCATTTGTTTGTGTACCCATTTTTCTGTGTCTGTCTCTCTCTGTCTCAGTCTTTATCTCATTCTCCCATGCATTCTTTTTGGATTTTGTCCTCCTTGTGCTTCATCTTTGTCTTAACTTAGTCTCTATTCTTTCTCTCTTTTTTTTCCCCTTTTTCAATGTTTTTCTTTAGTCTTTTTTTTTTTTTTGTGCATGTATCTGTCTCTTCCTCTGTGCTTTCCCTTCTCTACTCATCCTTTATCTCTTTCCCACTCTTTCTCTTTTTTCCAATTCCATTAGTGAAAGTAGATAATAACTTGTGAATTCAAGTGGAACTTCATTTCTGAAACCGTACACTCGTGCTGGAACCCATTAAGCTCGATAGCGAGAAATGAGAGAAATCATAATTATCAGGCCAGTAAAATACATGAAACATAAAATTTGTCAGGGAAAGTAATTGAAATTATTGGAGCAGTTGGGTCCTGGTGCTGTGCAGACCCTCAGTGATAATGGAAAGGTTACGGGCAATGTTTAGCAATGCTGATGAGGCCCAAGGTGACTCAACACCACCACAGTCAGCAACTTTATGCTCTGCTTACATTAATTTGCTAATCCATCTTTGGAAATGGCCAGGCTGAGCAGCGCATCGGGGTTCACAGAACCCCTGCCAAAGAGCTGGTGCAGCCAATGTTGCAAAACTTTTGCTTTCGTTTTCCCATTACTTCACCTCCCTCTCATCTGCTCTTTTTCACATCTCTGTTTCTTTTCTCTTCTTTAGTCTTGCCATCCATTTCCCACTGGAGCCATTTTAGAGTCTGTCTGTACAGTCACAATATGTCGATTATTTAAAGCTTGTACCGAGGCAGTCCCATCCGTTTCCCTAGCATTCGCCTCTGAGGATCTGTACGTGCTTGCAAACTACCAGGGAAGTCCAGGAGCTGTTGCTGATGTTTCCATTCTCTCTTTGTGGGTGGGGAAGCTAAATCAAAGGAAACTGAAGTTGTCAGGATCCGAGCTGGACATAATATATTTACATCATTGGTTACACTTTTCCTCGTCTCTCAGCCCTTATTCATTCCTTGCCTAAGGAGATTGCAAGGGCTGCGGCAGAGACAGTGCAGCTTTCAGTGCAACCAGCCAGGGGATTTGTGCCTATGCTTATTCAGTGTATGCTGAGTATCCCTTTGGATTCTATGTTGTATAATAAAATGTTATTACATCTGCTTCAGCAAGGCAGCCTTGAAAAATTGGCACGAACGTTGATCAGACAAGGTACAAAATCTACTCGCCCACTCTCATAAAGGCAAACACTAATGAACTATTTGTTCTGCGTGGAGAGAATGATTTTGCAGGGCTCCTTGTTTTTGAAAGGGAAGGAGATGAGCAAGGAGAGAGACGAAATAGCATCTGCTTCTCTTTAGAGCCTGGAACACATTGTGAGAGTTGCTGAATCCTCTAGCTCCCTCTTTCTTTATTTCTGAAGGGTTAATGTTATTTGGAGAGGATGACATAGTGGTCTGTGTCTTCTCCTTAGAATCACTGTTGGGGGGTGACGTGTAATCCCCGATGAGAGCAGCCTGGTCTCCTCCTTTCTTTCCGTACCTGTCATCAACCCTCTTCCTACCTGTCTTCTGCCTAGTGTGTCTGTCCAGGGGCATATTCACTCTTCTGGAATATCAACCCAGCCATGTGCAGTTCACAGATCGTTCATGGGCCATTTTCAGGCAGACTAAAATGTTCTCTGCAGGGAATCTGCTTCAGTCCCATCTAGCACAGGTATCATCGCCCTGTTCCAGCTGCCTGCTGTCAGGCTCCTACAGTACAGGTTGAGGCTGTTCGTTCTGAAAAGACCTGAAAGCCATCTACACAGCATGGGCAGAGAAATAATCACACTATTGGAATCCACGTGGCAAGAGTGGTGGATTCTGTTACATTGCCTGTAGCTTCCTTTTTCTCTCTTCAGCCAAGCTGCTCTGTGCTTTCCCTCTTTAACTGGTTGCTGCTGTGGAAGCAACTGCATTTCAGTAGCACTGTGTGATAAGTAGTTTTGTGGGCTGCTCTGACAGGAGGGTACTGCCTTACCCAACTAGATGCACTATTAAAAAGGATAATCTGATAAAAACAAAAAAACCCACAAATTCTAATGAAATGAAATCCTTTCTCCCACAATCTTTCCCCAGATGTGCTGCTGAGCCTGCCATTTTCACAGCAAATATACTTAGTGCTGCTAGATTTCCAGCCGCAGAAAAAATGGTGTTTAATGAACTGTCCGAACAACCTCTTAGCAGCACCAGTAGGAGTAGCATAGCTTATTAAGGTTGATGCCTTGGCTCAAAGCAGAGCTCCTTATTATAGGGAATATGTTACATATAGCTTGTCCAAGAGGGCCAATTGTAGATATCACTTCTATTACTATTGCCATTAATACTTTACTGATGGCAATTTTAAAACCACTGGGTAGGGCTTTGAAGATGCAATTTAAGAATAATCTATGGCCTTTTTTATGGCAGTCTCCCCTGAAACTCCTGTCAGGCGCTGGATTTAAAAAGTCCCTGCACGGTCCCATCAGAGAAAACAAGAAATCAACAGCTGTAATGTCAGTAGATAATAGAGAAGTTATGTGGCATTGGAAGAAAATGAGGCATCATTACAAATGGCCTGGGAACAAGAATTATCACCAACTCTTGAAATGGCTGGACTGGAATGCTCTTTCTCCCCCTGACACTTGGGAAGATGGTCTTTACATTTAAGGGACTGAGGATTATATTGGTAGTTCTGTCCCTGGGAGCCTGGTCTCACTAAGTGGAGAAGTTGTGAGGAAGCCCGGGGGAAGATGGAAGAGAGGGGATCATTTTCTTCCTTGCTGAATAGTTTTTTGCTTCTGGCAAAATGTGGTCCTGCTGTTCTCTGGCAGTGCAACCGCTGTTCCTCCTGCATTGGCTCTGACCTAGAGAGTGAAAAATAGCTTAACAAGAAAAATGTAGTGTCCAGATTCCTATATTTGCACCACCCCCTTAGAGGCAGTTTTCTACCCTAAGGGATGACTGGGAAGCATCTCCAGTGGTGTCAGATATGGTTCCCCACTTTGCTGAGAAGTGGTGTCTGTCAAGTAGCATGCTGTCTCTTGGCATCTTGTTGTCAACCCATGAATTTATGATGAGCCTTGTGAGCATCCTTCTGCCCTGAAAGACCCCAACAGCTGAAATGTATTTGTGAGAACTTCTGATTTTTTTTTTTTTAATATGCAAAATAGGAAACAGTTTTCTGCTGTTCTGGTTGCAGAAAAAATATCTAGAAATATTATGCACTTATAGCCTCAACACAGATTTAAAAATTCAGAGGGAAAATTAGGAAAAAGTGTTAACATTATTAATACTGCTTATTTTTAGGGGATGGGGTTTTTTGGTTGATTTTGTGGGTGTTTTTGTTGGGTTTTTTCATATTGACAATAATTTGTCACATGAATGGAAATTCAAAAGAGTTGCTTCAAAACATAAATCCCAGATTATGGTACTTAGTCCCCTAAGATCATTATGGGAAATGAAATCTTATGTTTTTTCTAAACTTTTTCTGTCAGTACAGTTTTTGTTAAGGTACTCAAATAGGGTAGGAGAAGTAGATTAATTTGTTTCACTGTAGCAAGCTATTTTTCGTCTTGCTATAAGACTTCATGCAGTAGCACAACTGAGAACTGTGTAGGTTGAAAATGCTACAAAGTAATGTTTAAATCCAAGAAAAGATCATTATTTCTGTGATTAAAAGATTAGAGGGGAAATAATTCTGAAGCTATCTCCTTTTACAGGAGAATAAAAAGCATTTTTGGTGGCAGTAGTGAAGTTTCCTGGCTTTAAAACTTTTTTTTTTTTAATTTTGAAAATTAAAATCAAAGCTGCAGAAAAAGAAGACTCGAGTGGCTTAATCTACATATTTTCTCATTAAAAAAAGGAAAACATTTAGTGGTTTTTCATGCAATAATATAAATAGTCCAGATTTTTTATAATGGACTTTAATTTTTAATGAGACTGATCCTGCAGTCTGGTTATTTGTAACTTCCATAGCTTAATGAAGTCCAGGGAGAAGGGCTGAGTAAATGGAAGCATCTCAACCTGAGCTAGCAAATAACAATCAGAAAATGTAAGTGATGGGATAAGGGGATGCTTTAAATGTTCCCTAGTCCCTTTAAATCCAGGGGCTGCGAGAAGATGTAAATAAGGCACTCCAAGCAGGACTGTTTCTGATGCTCTGTTAAAATGTCAGTTTTAAGAAAAATAAAGTCTCTAGGTCAATCTTTTGAGGTCTTGAAATGTTTCTTCTTGTGTGGCTGCTGCCGGCAAGCTGTTCATAGACACTAGTGCATCAAAGTGCCTAAACAATGGGGCATTGCTGGGAGCAAGCAGGAAGATGAATTGCAAAGAGAGCAGCTCTTAGTGCATATTAAAACAATTCACAGGCAAACACAGGTAGAGAGAAAAGGGCCCAGCTATGATCCAACTCAGCTTTCACTGCTGCATGTGGAACAAGGGGCTGTGCATTGGAGAAGTACACTTTGTCTACCTGAAGAAAAGTGATCCAAACCAAAAAGCATCCAGGCTCCAAGCATGCTGAGCAGGGCTACATGGCAGGTGGGTTTGGACTTGCTGCCATCCCTACTCTTTCTTTTTCATGGAAAGGGACCTTGGTGGCATTGTTCCAGATTTCAGTAGTTTATGGTGGTTGAAAAACCAAAGGACTGTAACACTCAGAGACCTGGATCTTGCATCAGTTTCTCCATTTGTCAAGCTGCTTTTCATAGTCTGCCTAAGCTCTCAGATGGATAGCTGAAGACACTGGTGAAACTGTAGTGCTTTGTGACTCGATCCTCAGCTCACTACAAATTCCTGTTAGAACACCGTGATGATTGCCAGTGCAAGTGCATACTGCAATATTATTGCGGACTCTTTCCACAGAAAATGGGTATTTTACCCCAAGGTAAAAGAAAGATACAATAACATGTAGGCATCCCAATTGTTCTTGTATGGCAGAAGAAGATGCAGCCAGTTAGAGCAGGAAAAAACAAATTGCATGGATTAGTAATATTGGGAGTACCTGTATCTTTCCACTTCGGTGCGTTCCATCCTTACGGTGTTGCTGGATAGGTAACTCTGGAGAAGCTTAAGGTCTCAGAGTGAAAAGGCCCTAGGGGGACTCCTAAGTAGAAAATGTAGGAAGAAGAGTTTTACTCACACCTTGCTATCTGAGTCACACTAGATCCTCCATCTCTCATCTCTGAACACAAGCACAACTGACACTGGAACATCAGTGAAATGAGAGGCAGCTGATGGCAGGAATGGTTTAGAAATTGTAATGTTTTCTCCAGGCTGATAAGAGTTTGCCTTGACTAATTTCCTTGAGTACATGAGCTTGGGCAGTGTTCCTACAAAAAGGTACAATATGTTTGGTTTCTTGTAGAAACCCGCTGGGGCCCTGACACAGCTCTGTCCGTGTGTCTTAAGAGCAGCGCAGGCAGGTCCCAGAAGGTGGATGAAGGGTATTATAAAGTTATCAGCAGCAAACAGTTCACAGGATTGGGGTGAAGCTGTTCTTCTCTTGTTGATTATTTTCTCCTTTCCACTTGGAGAATATGGCAGTATGAGGCATGAAAAAGCCCCTGCTACTCTTTCAGGAGTTATTCCTTGGATTATTATGCTCCTCCTTCTACCACTATACCGTGCTATTACATTTAAATCAGTTTAAGCAGTGGTTCAGCAATAGCTGTTCCCTTACTGATGATTCAGATACATGCCAAAGAAAATACCTCTCTGTTGTAGATTCCTGACAGTTTGAAAGTTAATCAGTAGCTGTGTTTTAAGCCTATTCAAGCTGAGACAAATCCTGATAGCTTTCAGTGAACCTTCTATATGCTCCTAAATATGATTTTGTTGTTATTACTTCATTTCAGAAGGCTGTGAAGACTTGTGGTATCTGCCTTCTAGAAAGAGATGACTGGTTGTATGATGACCTCTCTGTGTCAGTCATTGTTGCCTGTTCCATTTTGTGAACCACTGGGAGAAGAGAATTGATTTGACAAGTTTAAGATTTCTTCAGAATTGGTTGTCATTCAGAGTTACTTTCTGGCTAACATCCATGAAGACATTTCTGGGTTTTGAATAATATTTAACTAATAGAGTGCTTTCCATCAGTTCACTAAGTGTCTGATTATACCTGCTAGCTGTGTTTGTTTGTAGTCCTAGGTTGGCACGTGACCCTGTTCAAGAGACACTGTGTGGTTTATAATGAATTATAAACTTCCTACACACATATATATGTATGTGTGTGTGTGAAGACTCTGGGCAAGAAATTCACTAGCTGGCGAGTGCTGGAAGTGAATAGACAAATTAAGTCATCCAATACAAAATGCACACATTTGTGGAATAATATTTTTGCTGTAATGACTTAAATGCATTAGTTTCCTTGCAAGTTATGTCAGTTCTGCACGTCTGAAGCATCTATGGAATATATTGTAATTGCATGGCTTTGTGCGTGTACAGAAGCTGCTGAGCTGAGCATCCAAGCTGTGTAGCATTATGAGTTACTAGAGCTTATAGTTCAGTACAAGTGCAGAGGCATATGTTTCCAAAGAAATAAAACCTGCCTTCCATTGCTGCAGATGTGTCAGACTTTTGAGAGGCAAAAATAAGCATCAGTAAATTAGCAATCATGTTGTGTGATGAAAACAAGATATCCTCATTCTTCTGGAAGCATTGAAGCATCTAGATGAAGTAACTCACACATATCCATTGAAGGCCTCATTTCACCTTAGGAGTTGTTTGTGTCTTCAGGTAATAAATGTATCTATGTAGAATGGGTCAGTACCTACAGCACTGTGAGCTTTGTGTTTTATATACACCTGCCACTTACTGTTATACCATAACACCAGCTCTGTGATGGATTTTAATTTGCTTGCATAGCATTTTATGTGTCCCAGTGTCAACTTAGAGGTGTTTATTCCTTAACTTGCAATAGCACGTACTCATCACCTCAAGCAACCCAGAAAGTTAATGCTCTCGGTGCTGCTCAGGTATCCCAACTCGATGTAGCTGAGAGAGCCACACTGGGAGGGGGAAACCAACACAGGGGAAATAGAAGAATTTTCAGTGCACAGGGGGATCTGCACATCTTGATGAGAAAGTACCAAGCAAATTCTCTGAGGCCAAGTGTCCAGGCAAGTTAGATAGAAGTCAGTTTACAGGAATCTCGGGGAAGCTGAGCTGTAGGATTCTTTCCTGCAGACAGGATTCAGGACTAGACATTTATCTGTAGAAAAACACAGCTTCAGTTGTCAGAAATTAAGATGATCTGCCTGCACACTGAACATCTCTATGCATTCTGGTGAGGAAGAAGTGGAAAATTCCCATTACCGGGTGGGAGAAGGGGAGGAAATGTATGGAGTATCAGGGCACAAAACCCAGACAAGCCATTGTGACATTCTAATTTCCCAATAGAATTTGTTGGGTAAAAACTTCCAGTGAAATATCATGACAGTGCAGCCTACTCCCACATGAGATCTCCTACCAACGTGTGGGTTGAGAGCACCTGCTTGCACCTTATGCTGCTCTGTACTGAGAACACAAAATTCCATTTGGAACAGAAGCAGCTCAAATGTATCAAAAGCACTGCTGTCCTGGAGCTCCCTCTGCTCTCCCGGATTTGGACTGTCCTGGAAACCAGAAGCATTCCATACCTTTTCGAGCCAGGATGATATTTGGAAAGTACCTGTGAATGACTTTTGCGAGACAACATGAGCTGACGACATGAGACAATATGAGCTGTTCTTTATGTAACTGCTCTGAGATGTTGCTATTACATCTGTTTAACATTCCTGACTTGTTTCAGATCCCAAAGTTTTAGATATTTAATGCAAAACAATAAAGGGGAGAGGGGACAGAACCCTCTCACCAGTCATTTGTCTTCATCACAAGAGGTTCTCATCCCTCATTTCCATGGTGATCATGCAATTCTGTGTTTTTGTTGAAGCTACACCTCCCTCTCAGTTACAAAGGAGGAGATGCTGAAGGAGAGGCCAATGTAATTACTAACCTTTCAGCTATCCAGCAGCCCTAGGGCTTATCTGTTTTCATCAAGAGAGGACTGTGCCTAAAGTAAGAGGACCTGACAGTTAAGGGAGTTGTGCTTCAGGGAAGGGTGAGGAAGGCAGCGCTGCAGGAGAGGTTTGCTTACCTCTAGAAGACACCAAACATGAGACCTGAGTGGAACATTTTGTACAGCATTAACTGCAGTTGGAAAGGTCTAGGAGCTGATCATGCACGTATATTGTCTCTCACATACAGGTACTCTCACAGACAATCTGGAATAGCTCCACTCAAATAAGTGAAATTATACTTCTGTAAAGCAGGGTGAGGTGGTAACAAAATTCGTCCTTTTTGACATTAGCATGCAACAATACTACATTTTCATTTTCCTTCAAATGAGGGTGTTTCTAGAGCAAGCAAATGAGAGTTTAGAGGAGAACTAGGAAAGCGTCTAACCTCTGTGAGCCCTAGCACTATCTTATCTCAAAATGGAAACTTGATGGGTGACTCCACCTCAAGCAAGCAAGGACTGAATCTATAAATCAGCAAGAATTTCAGGTACCTGTTTAAAATGCAAGGGGCCAGACATGTTCTGTGAGTGACAGGACCTTCCCTTTGAATGTAAACAGCACAGTGAGACATTTAGTATTACTATGATCACTGATCGGTATGCAAAATAAGCAACATAGATTGGGGACCACAGTCAGCTATGGAAGAAGTGATCACAGCTCTTGAGAAAATTCTTGATTCCTTTTTATTCCTCAGAGGATATGAATGATGTTGCATAATAATCAAAGGGAAGTAACTGGAAAGAGAGATTATTCTAGTTTACTTGCAGTTTCTTCTTTTCCTTTCTCTTGCTGCTATGTGTAAAATAGATAGAAATAAATTAGTGCAAAAGGAGTTCAATAAATCCTGTCTCTACTGGGTTCAGGATGGGTTGACAAGTCTTACACTAGGGTTGACACCAGGGATGTGCTCAGCACAGTCCTAGTCCAGCCACTGAGGTTCCCTGTGTGTTACTTGCACGTCCCACTCCATTACCTATAAAGTATTATTTTTTCCCTAAACCCTCAGCTTAAGGCCATTTGAAGATTTTTGGAATGTTGCTGGTAGGAACATTCCGGTGAATTGAGTTGACTGCAGAATACCTGTCAAATGTGCTTAGGAGCAGAAGTGCCTTCCTCGTCAAGTATTAATATCACTGAAACTTTCCCAATATGTTACATATAAAGCATTATCTCCTTCCTCCTCGCTCTCCCTCACACGCCAGCTTGTCTGTGGACTTGGACAGTAACACAGCCACAGGGAAGGACTGCTTCTGGCTTTTGGTTCCACAAGACAATTAATTAGTTATGAAAGTTATTTTAGGAAAGTTATTTCCTTCCAGTTTCCTGTAACATCACAGTAGTGTATGAGACTGCTAGAAAATCATGCAAATTTTATCAGCCATTCCATAACTATTGTGTCATTGACTCTTTTCACCCAAAAGTCATTGCACCAATCATCAAGTGATCACATCATTGAAGTGTTTGTGTGTTGTCCACAGCAATTTCTGTCAAAGTACTGTAGAACCCATAATTATTGCAGGGAGAATAACGTTTTACCCATTAGACCTGGAAACACTCTGAAGGATGGTTTATAGCACTGTCAACTTTTACAAGAAAATTGCCACTAGCTCAATTTAACTTGATATTGATGCAGGTGGGAGATAGAGAAGACAAGGTCGTGGTATCTAGGCTTGGATTTTACAACGATTTCATACAGTATAGTACAGTATTGGTTTCAAAAAATATAAGTAAGAATGTCAGGGTGAAATCCTTGGCCCTGTTAAGAGTAGGATACTTGATTCCGACATGTAGTCAGCTGCTTTGTATCTGAGTGACTGGGAACGGTAGAGTTGGTCTAATGAGCTTCTTGCTTATATGATAAATAAAAACTAACTGACTTGAACTAGGTCTGAAAATTAAAAACTGAAGTTAAAAGCCTGAGGAACACAGTAATTGGATTTGTGGAGGTGATCTATCTCTTCAGCTTTATTTCTTCCCACTTGCCTCCTATGGGTTTTTTTGATTGATACACCACTTGGAACTGGTAGTGGGGTGACAGAGGGTGCAACGGGGGAGGCAGAGAAAAAACAAGTGCTTTAGTTCTGTGAGTGTCTACTTCCAATTTTACATAAATAGCATCTGGCTTGTGGAGGAACAAGGCAGGGGCTCTCATCAGTGAGAATTCAGCAAGAGCAACTGTCACGTGGAGGCAGAACACCCCTGACCCAAGCCAAAACTGAGTTGATCAGAAGTATAGTGCTCATCTTCAAGTTCTCACAGGCTGAGAGATACCGCTTTTAACACTCTTTGTAAATCCAGACTTTGCATGTGAGGCTGGAAATTTTCCGGGAATATCCTATGAAAGGCAAAGCAATGACACCTCTTTGCTTGCTTTTAAAATACGAGCAAGAACTAGAGAAATAGATGGTTGTAAGAAGGAATTATATATTATATAATAATAATAATAATAATAATATATGTAATAGATATATATTTAATATATTGTATATAAAATATACCTATTACATATATTAAAGATATATAGGATTACAGCATAGCACAGAATTCCAGGCCTGGAAACACTTCCTCTTTTGTTCAATATGAACATTTTAATGTAATGTTTTTGTTGGTTGTGCTTTATTTTACCTTAACCAACCCTATGGACTTAGAGCTGTCATCCCCAAATTCTGAAACATTAACTACATATACATGCATAAATAACAACTAAGAAGAGGTTGAGACATGAGCAAAATGAAGAAAAGTTGCAAACATGAGTAAATCCTCATGGGTTGTATTGTCTAGAATATAAAAAAAAAAAGTTGGCTGTGTCTTGGAGGAACAGAGGATATTCAGAATTCAAGACAGCTACACACAGTGCTTTTCTTCGTGGGTCTGCAAGTAGGTTCAAAAATAGCAGAGCATAGGAGGGTCAAAACCTGAGAGCTTGCAGCTCTGGTAGGTCTTCTAAACTTGAGAGCATTGGGTTAGCCAGACTTGCAAAAGGGAAAATATTTAAAAGCAGTGTTGTGATTGTTAGAAAAGCAGCATTTGATGTTACCTTGGCAAACTGAGATGCTCTGTGTTCAACGAGAGGTAAGGAAGGTTTTTAAAAGTCTGGAGAAAAATCTTCACTAGAACCAGTGTGTTGGTGAGTGGCTCTGCAGAGGAGCAGTCCCCTGCCGGCAGCTACAGCTGCCTGCAGTCTCTTGTGTGTGTCAGCAGCTAAATCTGTGCAAAAAAATTTGCACAGGTACATGTGATTTGCAATCTTTCATTCTCTGAAGTTTAATCTTATTTCTTCCTGGGATCTACAGTACCTCTGTTCATTGATTTGGTGAGGAAGTAGTAGGAAGACGTGCTTCTATAAAACATCCTTTTATTTCCAGTCATGCAAAATTTACATTTAAAGCATCCTATAGCTAAATCTAATTCATCTTCAAATTCTGTGGCAGGCAGGTTTTTAGGTATAAAGGTGACCCTTTGCATTACATCTGAAAACTGTACTCTCACAGTAACACAAAGCAGACAGAAGTGGTTTGGAGAGGGGGACTAGAACATTGTGGTTTGGATTGTGACAACACCAACCTGTCTACACACTGTGGAGCCCTCCTTGTGCTCATGGGGAGGTGTAGTTTTGGGTACTTCAAGGGGTTTCCTGTAAGGTAGGTCAAGGTTTTCATGAGCCCAGAGCTTTAAGAGATCAGGAGAGTATTTGGGTCTTGAAAAGCACTCTAGTCCATCCTGCAGCTCAGGGGACAATCAAGTTGCTTTTGCCGTTCTGACAGACCTTTGTCAAACGTGTTCTTCTAAGAAAACTCATCTGATAGAGAGGTTCCATAACTGCCTGAGGTAGTGAGCTTCTACTTCTTGCTCTTACAGATAGAAATTTCTTTTGAACATCTAATCTTATTCTGTTCAGTTGCAAATTAAATTAATTACGTCCTGTTCTATCCTCAGCAGACATGGAGAACAATTGATCACAGTTGTCTTCACTGCGTTTTGCATAATGAGAAACTGTTATCGTGTCATAACTCAGGTTTTCCTAGACTAAACAACTAATTTTTGTGTTGTTTTTTCTTTTTTTTCTTCCATATTCTAATGTCCTATTTCTTGAACTTTGTACTTTTCTCAGTGTTGTGTTCATGAGTTTTGTTCAGTCAAGTCTTCAAGTGCAATGCCAGTACTGGACAGGTGACAGTCAAGGAGCTGGATACAGTTGTGGTGAGATGCTAGGGGTCATATGTTTGCAATGAAATAACATAACAATAAACATTAAATGACAGTTTTTGCACCCTTAATTTATTTGGTATAGCATTTTTGACAAACAGTAGAGAACTTGGAATCACATCTTAATACATAGTCTGCTTCTCTGTATTACTTGGACAGATTATTTTTCATTTCTTTGTAAAAAAATAAAAGCAAACCATGATATTGCTGTGCTGTTCAGGAGGACTAGCAGCCAAGTTTCTTTTCAGCAGTGAATGCTTGCTAATGGTGAATGGGACAACTGATTTTTTTTTTTGCCCTTGTGGAAGGATAAGTAACACAGGGACAGAAGATTGGGAAGTAAGCAAGTAAAATAATCTTTCCGGTCTCTGTCAAAGTAGTTGCTAAAGCCAAATATCAGCAGAAATTACTGCATCACTGAGGAGTTGCTTGGTGTCACAGACTGTTTGCATACATACCAATGTCATTAATCTACCTAGTGTCCATCACAGATCCTCGTTTGCTTGTCTAGTTGAAATGGATCATCCAAAAACCAGTGCCTCCTCCTGAAATGTGGCCCTTCAAACGTTCATGTTTCAGAAGGAATGATGAGAGGCTGAGTTATTCACCAGAGTGTTTTGAGCAGCCCTAGTGGAAGAATCCATCATGAGCTTATAAAACAGTCTTCACCCTTCTTTCTCTCTGGGAATTGTTTATGAACAATGTGGGATCTTCTTGAATTATTCAGTATTGACAATCATTTGTCAAATAATTTCTATGAATATTTTTTTATGTTGCAGCTTGTCCATGATCTGCTTATTGAGAATATTTGAAATTAGAGCTGACTGATTAGCTGTGATTGCACATATTGGTTACCTAGGGCGGTGCTAGTCCCTGATGGGATGAGCCTAGGCCTTTGAAGCACATTTACACAGTGAATGCTTATGATTAAAAATTTCTTCACAAATAATCTCTAATGGCCACTAAAATTTGCTGTTTCTGTGAACACTTCTGCCAGTAAACTCATTAGCTAGAATAATTGCACAAAAATAACACAAAGGGGGGAGCAAAGCAAGTCAGACCAATTTGTTTTCAAATCAGAACGAATATTGCTGAAATAGTCAACCCTTCCCCCGTCCTTTGAGACTTGGCTATGTAAGAATATTTTGTGATCTTGATAGGCCTTTTTACTCCTGAAGCTTTAACAACTCCTGTCTCAGGCAGGAAGGATCTTACGGATGCAGTGTTGTCATGTCCGTGATCCCTTGCTGCTCTGACCCATTTTGTATTAAGCAGAGAGAAAGAAAGAAAGAAATTGTGGAGTTCAACATACTGCTCAAACAGTTTCTTTTTTTCTGAATAGCCAGAGAAATGCAGAGGGTTAAACATGGAATAAATGGATATAGATAGCCTAGATTATTTATGCCTGATTATTCTACAGTGCTTTAACACTCCTTGGTAAAATAGAGCAGATACTTGTGTTCTAGGGATCCCATGGGTTTTGATTTTACTGCTCTTGCTTTCTTTTATGTGTCTGCACAGGGAGAGACAGTGAGCCTCATTTTTAACTCCCTTCAGAGGCAGAAGCCTGTTTTGGTGTTGGGTGATTAGCTTTGGAAATCATGCTTAAGTAGATGTTTAGCTGTAAATTTGCCATTGTTCTGTCAGCTTTAGTTCCCTTTGGTTTGGTCTCTTTCCTTCTTTTTCTCTTCTCCCCACTCACTCAGGACATAAACTTTAATGATGAGATTTCATGCTCAGTCAAGTTTTTGAAAGCCACTTATGTGAAGCATCAATCAGATTATACACCTGCCCTGGCTGGGTGGCTGCTTTTCCCTCCCTACAAGGGGCTGATGGTCAAAAATACATAATGAACTACTATTGACAGCTTATCACACTATCACCTCTCCCTCCCCTCCTGCTTCAAAAAACCTCTGCAAGTGATGGCTTAGTCTGTCACCATGGAAATTGTTATTGCCTGGCATTACTCTAGAAAGTATTATTGTGTTTCCTTTGCTTCTTAACACATCCACTGACATGTTAGCTACCTTACCAGCCTTTACAAAAGGCCTGGTAAATTGGTAAATCTCTTCTTTTTTTCTGTGCTTCTGTCACTGACCTAGCACTGGATCTCATGTTTCTCTGTACATTTGTACCACTCTTCAGGTCAAGAATCTCATTTCTGCTAATCATACTGCATGGCTTCTGCTACTCTGGAGAAATGTAGGAGAATATTCGTAAAAACAATAAAATCAGTTTAGTCATGCCAGCAGTATTGTTGATAAAGTACAGAGTCTAGTAGCTTCTAGTTCATGTTAGGTAAATATAGGTTCTAAGGTGTATTAAAAAATGTTTGGAAGGTGCTGAACGTTTGCCTGTGCAAGGACTTGAAACATCACCGTTTTTACTGTCCTAGCAATATGGCCAGCAGAAAATGTCTCTGTTCTTTCCATGCCATTTCTTCCTGTGCTGGACTTCAGTGCTAATGCATCCTGTTTTCAACTGACCGGAAGGAAAAGACTGTGTTTGTGTATGTGTTTGTCAGATGCCTGGTAATAAGCTCTAGCTGGAGCTTATGTCATTTATAGAGCACACTGTATTGCCCGTCCCTGATAAAGGGGTCTTGCCCCACGAGCACATCTGGTGGCCTGCAATGCAAAATTTCACAGCTATTCAAATTGCCAATGGCTGCTGAAGACCATGTGGCATTGTGGCACTCACCCCTTCCCCTAGGTCCCAGAAGAAGAATGGACAGCGGGAGGCCAACTGTGACTACATTTGATGAAGTTCATCTTTATAATCTTCATGCCCCAGGAACAGCATTTCCTAACTATAATCAACTCTGGATCTCTGAGGTCAGCCTTACCCACTGCACTGTGCTGCTTCACTCATTACTGTGCGCTGAATATTGAATTTTTCAGTCCACCCCACTTCCAATGCAGCATTATTATTTGTCAGTTGCTGTCTACCCAACTTCTGTTTTAATGACCTTTCTAAATGCAGAAAGAATAACACATAAATATCTTCCACTAAATAAGAAAGTATGGATATTAGATAAAAAAAGTTTAATTACGTAGCTCTGAAGTAGAACACAGCAGCTGTCTCATAACACATCTTGGTTTCACCTGACAATATAGAACAGGAAATAAAGAAAAATGATTTTTTTCAGTTAAAATCTTGAAGAGATTTCACAGAAGGAAAAATCTAATTATCAATATTTAAGTCTGGTAAGGATATTACAGCAAACAACCACAACTCTTGCAAAAGTGTCTCAAAATTTATTAGTTCTGTAGCTGACATAACAAACCTTTACAAACATCAGATTTGCTGTTGGAACAACATTTGATGATTTTAAAGATGAATTTTGTTCCACTAAATAATGAACACTCTCTTTGATGAACGAATTCGGATTTTTCTTTATTTTACTTTGGTCTTCGAGGCAAGTAAAGCTTATTTTATTTGTAATCTGTTATATCCTTGAAGTGTCACTAATCTGTTAGGTCTGCTTTTAATGATTTGCTTCTAACTTAAATCGTCTGGGCCTCTGCTTTGCTGCTTTAACAAGTTGCACAGCAGAATTAAGCTCATTAAGGCTTCCCACTCCAGAGAGGGGGTATGAAAAAGAAACAGTATGATGAAGGCCTGGTTTTGAATTGTTTGCCACCTGAAGCTTTATTGCATGAGTGACTAAGAAATGGGCCACCAGCCCCCCTCTACCTTTCTGCTGAGACTGTCTGAATTGTGCAGCACTGTTTGTTTCCAGGATTAAATGGTAGCCCTTGCTCTGTGAGCGCCGTATCACACCCATAATTTATTTTCAGATTTGTTAGCACCATCGGAACAGTCACCTGTTCTTCCCACACTGTTGTGTGCAAGCCTGTATTCTCTAACACCTCCTTAGCTGGGCAAATACAGTCCCTCTGACAAACAGCTTGTGTTTTACATGAGATAGAACAAAATGAAACTTCCAACCCACATAATATACAGCTTGTGCTTTGAACACTTCTGTGCAGGTTTGTCCCTGCTTCAGGTCCTGAAATCACAAACTGTTTTTTTCAGTCTTATTCTCAGCTAATCCCATATCTTCTCAACCAACTCTGCTTTGCCTTTTACAGCTCTCTGTGTAATGGGCTTCTGTTTAATGAGTTGAGGAGCTGTTTTCAGAGATCAAACACTGTTTTCAGTACACATGTACCTTCATCTACTAAAACAAATTCTATTGGCTTTGAGAAAAGAAATGTTGACAGTGTAGGAAAAAAAAAAAAAAGACGGATGAAGGGAAAGGTGGTGTGATTGCTGAGCATTCAGATTTGGGAGGCAAGAAGGGCTAGTATTTTATTCCTCCAGTGTTCTGTGTATCCATCACTCAGACAGAATCCCTGTTAGTGGAAATCTAATTCTTCAGCCACTGGCCAAAGTTAATTAATTTGTAAATATATTTCATCTTCTAAGTGACAGCCCTTTCTGACAGAAGAGCTGATAGAAAGAGCAAAGGGGTTAAGGTGTTGTGTAACACCACGTTCATCCCAGGAGACTGAGGTGACATCAACCAGTTCCATCTCCTCCAAAAGCTACCCTTCATAGCATGGAAATGCTGTGATTAAAGTGAGGAGGGAAGCATTGCTCGTAATGCTCTGCTCCTGATTGCTTCACCTTTTATAAGGAGAGTCCATCTAGAGCTGTGTTTGTCTAACCTCGACGTTTTTTTTTGTCACTGATTCCTTCTCCAGTGGTCTCATATGCCTTCCACCTTGTACTGCTCTAATATTTGGGTTCCTAATGAGCAAGAAGGGATTTTCTAGTTTTGACTGGAAGGTAATGTCCTGAAGGGCAGTGGTCACAATGTGTGCTTTTGAGAAGTCAGAAGTTCCCTTGAGAGACCCTGAGAAACTTGGGGTCTAACTGGGCTTAGAGTCATGCCATGAAGTTCAGCAAGGAAAACTCTGCATCTGTGGTAGAATAATCCATAGTCGGGACCGTCCCTACAGGTCAGGTATGGTCTCTCAGAGTAGCAGCCCATCAGGGGAGGACCTGGGGGTTGAGGTACTAAACACATGGCTGAGTATGAGCCAGCAGAATAAGACAATCATCTTCCTGTAGCCCAGGATGAGAAGTGTGATTGACAGACCAAGGGATGTTCTATTTTCCCCTGTGCAGCCACGCTGAGCCTGCATGAGGATGTTATACCCAGTTAAGACCTCCTAGTTCTACAGGAGTGTTGAGAAACCAGGGAGGTCCACTAGAGAGCCACAAAGATGTTCAGGAACCAAGAAAGCATAGATGATGAGGAAAATTTGAGGGGATTCTGTTAATTTAGACTGGTGGAAAGAGGCAGTAGAGTGAGGAAATAGTAACCATTAATTGCGTGTTGAGTGGCAAAAATAAAAGAGCCAGGCTGTTCCCAGGAATGGCAAGTGATCAAGGATATCCTGGTTTTGGATGGGATAGGGTTCATTTTCTTCCTAGCAGCTGGTACAGTGCTGTGCTTTGGATTTAGTATGAGAATAACGTTGATAACATAGGGAGGTTTTAGTTATTGCTGAGTACTGCTTCCTCAAAATCAGGGACTTGTCAGCTTTCCATGCTCTTGTCAGTGAGCACGTGCATGAGAAACTGAGAGGGGACACAGCCAGCACAGGTGACCCAAACTGGCCAAAGGGATATTCCATACCAGAGAACGTCATGCTCAGTATAAAAACTGGGGGGAGTTGTCTGGGAGAGAACAGGCTGGACATTGGTCAGTGGGTGGTGAGCTGATGGATTGTGTTTCACTTGTTTCTCATGAGGGTAATATTTCTCTCTTTCTCTCTCTCCCTAGCCTTCAGTCCCCCACTCGCCCCCCTGCTTATTTTCGTTACATTATTTATTATTAGTTTTAAGATTTTATTTTGTTGTGTTTCAATTATTAAATGGTTCTTATCCTAACTCATGAGGTTTATCTTTTCTTTCTGATTCTCCTTCCCACTGCAAGGAGGAAGTGACAAGGGGCTGTGTGGTATTTAGTTGCTAGTGGGGTTAAATCACAACAAAGGCAGAGTGGACAGAAGATGCAGCATTCAGGTGAAATGTTAAGAAAAACTTTACCCCTGGGAGAGAAATATTCCACAATAAAAGGTACACAGATTGTCGCAACATCTCCATACTTGGAGGTTTTTAAGACTTGGCTGGACAAATCCACAGCTGACTTGATCTAATTTTGAGTGGGAGATTAGGCTAAGTGTTCTCCAGAGTTCCCTTCCAACAACCATTTATGTCGTTCTGTCTGTTGAATTTTTTCATATATAAAGAAAAATAAAATCAAAATCCTTTTAAGCTGAAGTTGCCAGTATACAAAAAGGCCATCAAACCAAAGGCCTGCTATTCTGGAAAAATGAGCCTTCTGAAGCAGAAATAACAGTGTCTCTGTACAGCAATTGCAGGTTGTCTAGGACTTAGTCCTGGTCCATTCATGCTGTGAAAATCTGTTTTGACAGAGAGGAAACTATGCTTCAGCTTCATTTAAATAGAATTTTAATGAATTAGATATAAAATTAATGTATTATGGGCAGCACCTTTCCTAATATTGTTTATTTTGGTGGGCAATTTCTGAACTGATTATCTGGGACTACAAAGAAGCTGACACCACTAAAGTAACCCAACAGTGAAACAGGTGGTAAAGGGGGCATTTAAATCATCATACTTAAATTTGGTAGTTACCATAACTTTCAGATTAGAGATGTTTGTTATTTTTGGAAATAGAAAAACAGATGATCAGAAGAACTTCACTGGGTTGGCCTGGCCAGCACTTTGTTCACTTTTTCTTTTGGAAAATAGAAGGGTTAGAAATACACTTGCTAGAAATAAAAGTGCAGGTTCCAGGTCTTAAGACTCATGAGCTGCAGGAAAAACTAACATGGCAATTAGTATTTCCATATCTACTTTCTTTCCTTCTTTCTTTCCTTCTTTCTTTTTCAAGAAAGTCTAAGAATTGATTTGGCTGTCTTTAGTTTTATTTTTGACATTGCACTAGAGCATTTGTTGTGAGCAGTGGCTAAATTGTCTCTGCAGAGATTAAATATGTATTTCTTTTTCCTTGGCATAATGTAGAGCTTATGCTGTGCATAGTATAAAATTTATGGCACCTTAAATTGTTTACTTCAAGTCTTCTCGCTGGTTGTAAACAAAGGGAACAGGAGGTACTTACATCGCTTAGCAACTTTAACTAGCTTTAAAATAAAAAAAAAAAAGTTTTTGATTATAGAATTCCCAGTTTATTTCACATTTACTTTTTCCTCTTCCATTAATAAGTAAAGACATAATTTGTTAAATTCTTAGTAAGTGGGATTGAAGGGTCACCAGATTGCAAATAAAGGAACAAATTAAATATCAATACTAAATTAAAGTGCTGGCCAGGCTAGAGAGAAGTGAAAAACAGTATCTGTACTCTGTTAGCAGGTTGGAAATCATGGAAAACTGTCAGCAGAAATGCACTGTCTTCCATAAATCATCCACTATCTTTGATGTGGCGGGCAAAAGAATTCACCAATGACAGGTGCTGTCACAGAATATATTTATTCCACAAGTTTTTATTTTCTCTATCAGCTACAATGATGGACAATCATGTCTTGTTTCCTGAATGATGGCAATTTCTTAGAAATTCTACAACTGCTGCCCTTGAAGACTGCCTGTTTCGTGATCCAATGTCAAAATCTATCTATATGCCTGTATAAAACACTTATCGCTGTGGTATTTAAGCACTCTACATGGATTAAAAATGAACAGTGAAGCTGCCTGGAGGATAGTCAGTAAAATCTACTTAAGTTTTGGATTTTGTGATATAATGTGATTTCATTGGGTTGACAGAGGGACACAAAGAAACATCAGACACTTCACAAAAATTTGGGAAAAAAAGCTGTTCTTATTTTTTTAACTCAAAAAGAGATTAAAGTATTGAAAAATTTGAGAATAAATTCTAGTTGTCAATGTGACTTAAACCTTGACATGCAAAAGGATAATGGTTTTTTACTTGTTTGTATGACGATGAGAGGTGGGGTTGTAATCACCCTTTAATGGGCTTTGCCACTAGAATGACACCTCAGAAGATTAAAAACTCTCACTGCTCTGTTCCATTTTCCCCTCATCACTGTGTCAGTTGAGTATCAACCAATAATTATGGCAGCAGGTTAAACAGTGGCTTCAGGATGCAGGTTCTTTGGTTTTCAAGACTTCCCTTAAAGGTGCCACTTCCAAAGGCAAGTTGCTTGACCCTCTCAGAAAGTGATCCAGCAGTGCATTCAGCTCAACAAAGTACAAACCCTGCAATATGGGAAAAGACACTCTCAGCTAATGACTTGACTGTGTTCTCATCACCTCAGAAACCAAAATTTTGCCAATCTTATGCAATCAGCTTATAAATTAAGAGTTCTTTAAAAAAATCTTGTAATCATTGCACTTGTTGTGGATATTTTGGGAGATAGAAATGATGCATTTGATGTTGTGTACCTCTCATATCTTACTGTCAAGCTCTGAACTCTATTTCGTTTCCATAGCATATTTTTTTCACTACAAAACTATTCCACACCTTCCTTTTGACTACATGGGCTCCATACTGAGTTGAGACAACAAGAAGAGAGAAGAAATTAATGCACTGAGCCAACACTTATAATATAGGGATACCAAACCTTGTTGGGTAAATAACAGTGAGGAAAGGATACAATTTCTCATAGTGATAGAGGAAAGCTCAGCATTGCTGAGTGATGCTTTGTCAGGCTATTAGTTGCACCAAGATGATAGATATAGTGGAGGGAAATTAAATAAAGACGAGCTTATGGATGTCCCTTTGGAACTGAAGAAGGCCCCCATCGATGGGGTTGGCAAAGGCATGTAGCTCTTGCCCCTCCTTTGAGAAGAGTTTCTTTTCCCTTAGAGAACAGATATAAAGAGGGAGCTGAGTAGGCTCTGGGAGTCACGCAGGAACTGAATGAATTGACAGAGGCAGATGGTTCCCTACACCTGTGTTTAAGGCCCACACAATTAAAGCAACATGTAAAGAGCAAAAATTTCCATTGCCTTACAAGAGTTATTGACTAATTCCAAGTATCTGTCTATAATTAAGGCATCAGCAAAGTTCTGGCTTGTGCTCTTGCCATCAACCATCTCATTGGCACTTTGAAAAAAATAGCACCAATTTGTGTTGTGTTTGGCATCCACTGAGAAACTGTATTTTTAGATGATGCTGGAGAAGCTAATAAGGATGCCTGCCACAGCGAGGGAGTATGTAAATTCCTTGGGGTAGACAGAAACTGGGAAACTGTACAGACAGATCTGAAGAAGATTCCAGCTGTCAGTGATATGCCTACCCTAATGAACGGAGCGAGCGTGCAGGTTGGTAAGCAGATGGCTTTGTGTGGCTGTCCTGCTTAACAACTTGAGATCAGATTCATCCAGAGATGCCCAGAAGAGATAGGATGCACGTTCTCATGAAGAGTTAGAGAAATAAATGGCAACTAAGGACCAAGGTCTTAACAGACAGATAGTAGTTAATGTTAAACATAAAGCTAGCAGAGCAGGTACCAGAGCATTTATCTATATAATGTCCTTAAAACTGAAGGCCAGTGAGCTATGTATCATAGCTGCAGCAAAAGCTGAATCTCAGTATATACAAGTTGAGAAGGATGTCCTAGCTTAGCTCATGGTGGTGAAAAATTCCCAGCATGTGTTTGTTGGAGGCCTGTATTAGCTGAAACTGACTGCAAGCAATTAATTGTGGTTTCCCGGAAGCATTGGGCAGATGCCTGCCAGGCATAGAGGGATTATTTTTTCTGACCAACTGCAAAAGTATGGCTTGCAAACTGAACAGTAGAGGAAGAGGTCTGGCGGCCGCAGTTACACTCTTGAGCATTTGTAAGAAAGATTTATAGGAAAGCGTACAACCAACCAAGGATATGTCAATCCTATTAAAGAAAAAAAAAATCACCACAACCTTTCTAACGTCAAGAAAATATGGAGTTGGACTGATAATATAATTAAGGAATAGACCTTTTCAAAAATCACTGAAATTATTGGCCAGAAGTTTATGTGCCCCAGTCTCTTTTAGGATTAGGAAGTTCTCAATACTGCAAAGGATTTTGTTTAAGGGCACCAGGATGATGATCTGAAATGTGTTACAGGGAAATATGATTAAAATGATACACGAAGGTCATTTAGGGATTGAAAACTCTGAGAGAGGTCAGAGATATTTTCTGCTGTTCCTCAAATGAACAATGATACTGAGGAAACTACCAAAGAGTCAGAAATAGAGGTCAGTGCACTAAAAGAGACCAGGTTGGCAGCACAGGAAAAAATTGTCCTTGAGCAAGAGAGACGTAGATTTGCGGAAAAAAAGTACTGGTTCCCTTTGAAAACTTATGTGAGGATGCTGCAGCCAAACAGGTGTTTGCACGTGTCAAATCAATTTTTGCTGGGAATAGCATATGTGATACTTTCTGAAAATGGTAAGTTATTATGGTTGTGAAATGTATTGCTCCCCACTTGCAAAATAGAGGAAACCATATGGTAAGATGATCCAGTGTGGGAACATGAATATGCGCTGTGACCCTGCTCCTCAAAAGTATTCTAACCCCTATTATTTGTACGAGATGGATGTGCTCTCAGGGCATTACTGGGGGGACTTTCTTCTTCGCTTCACGCCTGGAGTGGGAATGCTATTAAGGCTTCTTAATGGTGGAAATCGGCTAAGTGTGCATCCATGTAGTGGAAGAAGGACTTTGGAGGTACAGTGTCCTGAGGGCATAACTTAATCAGATTTTGGAGTTCCTGTTAACTTCTGAGTATATGGGCTGGATGAAGTAGACAGTAGAGATACAACTCATGAGCCTGATGGGAAGTTTTTGTTTGTGTGTTTTCAGAATTAAATTAATAGGTTGGAAATTACATTTCACCCCAAGGTTTTCTCTAACACTGCTTACAATGTTGGAGCCCAGTTCTTGAAGAAGTACAGTAACAATCTATATCTGTTTTTTGTGGTGAAATATGATTTCATTAAGCACGCAAAGGGAACACTAAGGCAATATCAGATATAAGCAAAGAGTTGGAGGTTGTTGGAGAAAATCTTTGTTGTTTGTTGTGGTTTTCTAATATATTTTTTTCTGCATGCGTGGCTTTTAAGTGTCCATGAGTGCACAAAATACAGAGTTTTGAGACCAGTGCTAGTGAAATTCCACTCACTGCTTTATCCAGAGCTTTTTGCTTTTCAGAAAATACGCAGGGGAGTGGCAGCCTTCATGTGCGAGGCTGTACTACCCTTCTGCAGCACTAGCCAGTGTAGGACCAGGGAGTTTGGTCCTTTAGCTCTCTGCCCACTGTAAATCCACTCCTGATCTTATCTAGAGCAGATATTTTATACTTTCTCCACTTGTCGACTTAGAGTCTCATTTCAAGTCTTATCTCAGATTATCCCTCTGATTCTTTCCTGCCTGTGCCACTTAGTCTTTCCCCTTCTATAGTCATTTATTATTTAATACTCTTCTGAGGTCGTGTTTTGTTTTCCAACTCTGGAAGGCTGTTCAGAATAGTGTGCATTCTGAAAGAGCTGTAAAAGCACACTGCTTTATAGCTGTTTCCTCCAGGTTATGGGTTTTAACATAGGTGGACTATACACCACAACTTATCTGACACCTCTGTATCAGAGAGATGGAGGCAAGTATCAAGTGTAGCACCCATGCAGGCAAGTTGACAAAGCCTCTGTAGCTGCAGACGTGCAGTAGAAACGTGCTAGCACTGCATACTCTGAAGTTACTGGTGGAACAAAATAGGGGTCACATCAATTCAGAGTTTCACTTCTGGAAAGGAGGCAGGTCTTTCAGTTACTACCTTGGAATTAGCATGGAATATACCTATTAGGTCTTTGTAGAAAGCCTGCCAATTTCTATTATTTCAGTCCAAAATGTCAGCTCCTGGGGTATTCAATACAGTTGCAGCATCTATGTTCTTTGTATACTTTAATTATGTAAATTACATGTCAGTAATATGAAATCCCGGGTGGTGGGGAATAGCACAGCACAGGCAGTCTTCTAACAACATTGTTAATAGAGAACAAATGCTGCCTTGCATGCATGCTTTCAAAAGCTGTCAATATTTAGTGCTCGCAGAAGCTTAGATGGGCGGGAGAGAACAACAACTCTTTAGTGCCTCAGAGCCATCTATCCAGCCTAAGTCAGGAAACAGCAGCTGGTAGAGCAGACCGACGACAGACAGACAAGGCAGCACAAGGTAGTGGTCCTAGCACAGTCAAGTGGCCCACAGGCCTGTCTTACTTAAGAAATAACTGTTTAAGAAAGAAACATAGGGGTGCTGAACATAGGAGGGATTCATACTGTCTCAGTGCTCTGGCAGTGAGGGGTCATTTTTTGTCCTGATTTTGTAAAGACTTGGAGAAAGCAGTGCTCTGCAATACACTGCTGCCCAGCTATTGCATTGGAACACTGCATGAACTGCACCACATGGATGCCTGAGCAGTTTCAGGCCTGCCTGTCCTTTGTGCTGACTAGTTTTAGAGAAGCTGCTATCAGTGATTGCCGTGTGGCCAGGATTTTGTTCATCCCTACGCAGAGCAGATACTGTAAGTTGCTGAGTACCCTGTGGGACACAAGGCACCAGACCACATGTAAGCAGCACTTTCCCTTCAGATAGTTTTGTCTCTCTCATCAGAGAGACACGGAGGACTCTTCCCTTTCTATTGCTCCTATGCTCTGCATACAGCTCTTGGCACAGGTACGGCAGGGTGCTGTAGATTCAGATTCTTTTTCAAACAGAAGTGGTTGCTAGTGATGGATGGCATGGCCAGCTTCTCAGTTAGAAAAACAGGTTGCCAAATATTTTAACAATTGCTTCTTTAAACATTTGATACAAAACAAATTTGGAAGAAAAATTAGTAGTGTCTAAATTTGTATATAAACAAATCCTGTCTTTTTTCCCTCACCCTCCACCCCAGCTCCTTCAGAGGTTAACAGGTAGGTAACCAAGTGAGCACGTGGAAAGGAGCCAATGTCATTTCTTCTTTGACATGGACAACTTTGTCCTTCTGCCTGTCCCTCTGCTCTGAAGCACTGTCAGCATCTCCATAACACCTGTATCTATGTTCAGAATTGTTGTGCCTGCCTACATACTCTCCATTTCCCACAAAGTGCTTCTGGCTTGCAGGATACAAGAGGAGGAGGTTGATTGAAGCCTCTGTGGAGATGTTAAAGGAATGGGTAGCAGCTGTGGGAGATATCTCCATTCCAAAGGGTTTGGGAATATACTTTCTGTTTGAATTTTCTCCTAATTTTATTCTCAGGGAAAAGAAAAAGAAAAGGACTCGAATGCTTTCTTGGACACAGACTTTCAGAGTGGCCACAACACAAGTCATTCTGTTTCTGTCTTTCATACCTATATAGGGTTATAGCAATGCTCTTTCTCTCTTGAGGATTTTCTAAGGCAACATACAAATAATATTTTGGAAATTGGAAATAAAGCCATGATAGGTATGTAAGTTACAAAAGCATCTAAAATTATGTATAGTAATTAAAGTGTATGAAAAAAATATCTAACAGTGATGTAGTGATACATGCCACCTGCTTTCCTTTTTTCCTTTTAAAACAGCTTAAATTTACAAACTACTTGCCTGCATTGATTTTGAGAGAAATTAAAAGGCCCTTCATATTCCACTGACAACTCACTCTCTGGATTTGTTTACCGTTGAACTCCACAAGGGAAAATGAAAGGAGTTTATTTTTAAGGAAGAAACTAAAGCTTCAACAGTGACTGGTCACTGTTTCTTAAATCTCTGTTTTTTGATGACCAATTCTGTTTGCAGAAGTTTATAGTGTCTTAAAGCAGTAGCTTAAACTGCTGAGTTCTGGTCCTGATATCAGGAGTGTCTAGAGAATGAGGGGAGGTTTCTTTTTCTTATTTTTTAACCAGTATTTTAGTCACAATGCATGCATTTTAAGGGCTATGTGAACTCCAGTGTTCAGTACTATATTGTGTGGAGTTGCAATGGCTATTTTCCGTATCACTGAAAATTACAGGTGGTTGTGAATGTTCCACGGGAATGATTTTCTGGGAAAAGGTTTTTTAGAAAACTGAAACTTTCTTTTGGGAATTCAAAATGAAAGACTTCATTTTATTGTCAGTTAAACCTAAATCATAAAACTTAATTTTACAGAAGTGAGCCAAATGTTTTATTTTGACTCTGTTCAATACATGTTTAATTTCAACTTTCCAGTTTGCTGGGGGACCAGAATGAAGGTTGAAATGTCAATATTTCTCACTGGATGAGAATATTACCCAGCTGTACTCAAAGTGTAGTTGAAAAACTCTTCTTTAGGTATCATAGACCAAAGCTGCTCATTCTGAGGCTATTTTCAGTATGCGCTGCTTTTGCTGGGTGGTGAAGGAAGAAAGTCAATCCAACAGTTATCTCCTTAGTCAGTTGTAAATCAAAAGCAGGACTTAAACCAGTGACATTTCAAGCACAGCACCTTTAGGTAGAACCTTAAAGCTCAAGCCCATACTGTGTGATTTAAAATTTCTTTTTCACAGGCAAAACTGTATCAGGATCTGTTTCTTAATTCTGCCCAGGCATTGCCGGCAGGGAAGGGTGGTCCATGCTAAGCTGGTCCTGATGCCAGGATGATTTTTTGCCTTTTTTTATGTATACCCCTTTTATAAACCTTTTATACAGTTTTATGTATTTTTAGTGCTTTTAGCCCACATACTTGTAATTCTTTAAGTCTGATGACTTAGCTAGACCCAATATTCCGTTAAGCCAGGAGACCAAACATCCTGGAAGCTTCACAGTTAGAGGTCAGAAAGACTCAGACACCAAGGTCCTCTCTAGAACACATTCTGCAAGCTAAGATAGGCCCATCCAGGGGGAAGGGTCCTCAGACGAGGGGTTCACTCGAGCCTCTCTCACTGGGGAATATTTGATAGATATGCTAATGTGCCAGGCCTATAATTGTGTGTGCATTTTCGGTGTGTGGTTCGGCGCATTCCACCTGGATGTGTTGCACCTAAGGATCCTTAAATAAATACGGAGGTAAAAACCCTTTTTCCCCTCTAAATGTGTTTGGCTTTTGATTTTAAGACCAGGAAAAGACAACAGTCCAAGTGGTGTTCTGTGCCAGGCGTTCCTCCATTTCTGCTACCAGTGGTTCAGCCCCGTCGGTGGTGGTGTTTGGAAATGCTTGTGCACTCAGCGTAACTTGTAATTGCTCGTCATTCTAAGCGGGGGAAAGGCCAGTGGCCATCAGAATCAAAACTGGAGCAAGACTCAGCTGGACAGTATGAGGAGGACTTCAGTCTGGGGAGGCAGAAGAGGCTATAAAACTGAACTGGTTCCCAAGCCAACTTGAAAATCAGTGCACCCTTCTCCATGCTCTCGCTGTCTTCTCTCCCAGGAGCAGCGCTGCCTGTGCTCCTGCGTCCTTCTCCTTTTTTCCCCTACCTATTCATGATGTCTAATCTATGGTCCCCAAACATGGGGAGAGACTGCTTGTCTTTGCAAAGGCAAGAGTGAGTCTTTACATGTGTCACCAACAATTTCTAGAGCTTAAATAGCACCTTGTTTAACATAACTTCTAAATGTGTTTATGATCCTTCCAAGCCAGCTTCCTTGTATTTCTCTGTGGGGAGTGTGCGCGACCGGCGTTTCTGAGCCCTTCTGCTGTACTGTCTTGCGTGCCAAGCTAGGAGTTGTGTTACTTCAGTCTGTGAGAGCCTGTCATCGTTTGGTGGAGAGAGTGAAGCAGCAGCTTTCCCCTGTGCTGCTCCCCCAGCCATTACTGACTCATTAAAAGCATTTACTTCTTATTAATGCGTCGTGGGCAGTGTCTGAGCAGTAGCTGTGATGGGAGTTAGGAAAACGGAGGCTCGTGTGTTTGAACAGAGAAAAACCTGCATGAGGGAAAATACCCTCTGCCTTTAATGGTGTCTTAAAGCATGCAAGTCAAGGTGTTCTTAAACAAATTCATCTCCTTCAATAGGATGTCAAGAGTGACAGCCTCTTCTGTTCTCTTCGTGATTGTCCTAAAAGTAGATGTTTGATCAAGATCATATACTTTGTCAGGGGAGATCCTACATTAACCCCCCACTCCTCCTCCCACCCCCAAAAGCAAAGGTCCCTTTAATCAGCTGCTCGAGTGCTGTACCAATTACCTCCCTACAGGGTGACCTTTTTATCTCGTAATGGCATTTTGGAATCCAGTCCCCCTAACCACACTGGGAGTGTATGCATGTCACATCTCCAATTCTCTCTCTCTTTTTCTCCCTGCTGTTGCTGGCACTGAATACGGACTAATATATTCATGACCTAATTAGAGTAATTTTTGCATAATAACGACCTCCCGGGGGGAAACTTTTTTGGGTGATTTTTGCATGTGCGTGTGTGTGCACGCTCACACTGTTCAGACACATTAACTGGAACAAGTGTTTCTTAATTTTTAAGTGTTTCTCTGGTTATTAGAAGTATTTTTATGTCATTTAAAATGGAAATGATGGAACAGGAGACCCCAGAGGAGGCAAAGATTGTTAAAAAATTTTTTCTGGATTTCATCTGTTACTGTGAAACTCGTGTCCTCTCTTCTGAATGTCCAAGACAGCATCATGCTGCCTTGCCATTATTAGTTCTCAATGCTTTCAAGTCTTCATCTCATCCTTGCCAGCTTCATCCTTCCCCTCTGTCATTCAGCTTCTTTCTCTCATGTCCTCATTTGACCTTCAGTTTTCAAATGAATCCTTCATTTCCTGTAGTGGTCACTTATTTGACCTTATTTTCCCTGAAGGCCTGTGCTCTTTTCCTCTGTCTCTGACATCTCAGTCCAAATTTTTGTGATCTGCTGTAGTTGGTGCCCATCTTTGCAGGCTGTCTCTGCCCGTCATGGCCCTCACTGCTCTACTGTCTGACTTACTAAGTACTTGATGTCTCCTACATTCCTTTCTGACCTTTCTGTTTTCCCTCACTTTGCAGTTTCTACTTTCTTCTCCTCTTCAACTTGTACTGATACATTTCCTGAAATACAGCTTCCACTCCCAGCCCTCTCTTCTTGAGCTCCAATTCTTCCTTCGCTTCTAGTCCTTGGTGTTTCTTACCTATGGTTTTCCATTTTCATTTTTCTAGAGATTGCAAGTGCAACCCTTTCTGGCAGAGATCATGGGCCACATTCCTCAGTATTTCACTGGTATAAGTAAAGGAAGTCTATTGACCTTGACAGTGTTAGCAGAGATTTGCACCAGCAGGACACATTTATTTTCATAAGCACATTAATCATATTTTCCCTAAACTGCTGTTTAAAGAGCATTAAGCAATAGCGTTCAGAGCACTTACTCGCTCTAAAATGACACTACAGGATGGGTTTGCTGAAATTTTTATTTTATTTGTTTTCTCTTTTCCTATGTATTTGTTTTAGTTGTAGTAAATAGTTCACTAGGAGTTTATGTCAATAAGGAAGATAAGCGTTCCATAGTCAAATGTTTTCTAGTGTTGAAAAAGCTCCTTATGCCTTATGTTCTTCCAGCCCTGGGCTTTCCATACTCAACACCGCTGGCTTTGTCTTGTATCACTTCCTGTGATTCCCTGTTTATCTTTTGTACGTGTAAATCTGGAAACCTTGTGAAGGCCTCGTGTTGTTGACTTGAGCAGATCGCTGTTTAAAAGCCAGGATGAGCTCTGCCTGGATCTGCAGATCCATCTCCTACCTCTGTTAAAGTCCTCTATTCCTATGCCTAACTCTGCCAGCTTGCATTATGCCTGGCTGACAGCATCCCCTGTCAGTTCCAGTGTGCATACATGTGCCAACAGAGGATGGAGAATTAAATTAGCATACCCCAAAACAGTTGTTATCAAAATCTTGTTTTGTAAAAAAGGCTGTAGGAATGTATCTGTCCATAGTAGAAAAACTGATGGAATGTTCCTCAGTGCTGTTCACTGTAGCACAAATGTTTTTTGGGATAGCTACAAGATAGAGTACACAAAACTGGGGTGTTCATAAGCTTGCTTCGCATCCTGGCATCGCTGTGTTTTGATGTTTGTTCTTGCATTGCCTTCCTACATGCCTAGGCCTTGGCATGTACAAGAGAATGTGCACATGATAAATGGGAACCACTGCAAATATAGGATGCAGTTGGAGAATTGCCATCATCTCTTTAAAGCCATAGCTCAAATGCACCTTATTATTTCACTGTCTCCATGTGCAGATTCAAGCCAGGCATGTGGATAGTGTGTTAATACCTACAGACTGGGGGCTAATGGGCTTCGGAGCGAGTAAGCAGGTACAGATGTCAGGGCTCTGAAAGTTGCTTGATTAGTGTATAAAACTGAAGGTGCTACAGGAACAGGTGGGCTTGGGTGTGGAGATGGAAGACAAAAAGGAAGGTGTGGATAGATTTGAGGTAATTCTGAATATTTTCGCAGCAGTTCTGCTTAATGTTCCATCTGTGCTTTTGTGCTGTGCACAGAAGGGATGGCATATCCCTTTCAGATCACTACAGGAAGGGTGATTTTGAGGATTGGGATAAGCTCTGCACATGGGAGAATAATTCGTAGCCAGAGCACAAGAGGCTGTAAGAGTCCTGTGCCAAGTATTTTTGGTAACCTTTTCAATCTGCCGTCTGTTGTTCTTTGTCTGTATTGTTTCCTTTAGTCAGGCAAAACTCATATCTTATTTACCCTTTTCCTTCTTGTAATACTCAACAGTGACCTAAGAAAGAATATCTCTTGCACTAAAATAGTGCAAGAGAAATAGAAAAGCAGAGCAATAGAAGGGGGACCATGGCATTTAAGGTTAGAGAAATGGAAAACACGTATTTTGATTCTTTGCCATAACAAACCTGTATTCCTAACTTTCCAGAAGTTACATGGCACCTGAATCTTTTATTCCCACATTCTTCTATTCTTCAGAGCTTCAGGTAAGAACACAAAAATGGGCATGTTTTGAGTCTGAACTCTGACCACTTGATCCTTGCATTTAGGCTTTTCAAAGCTGATTTTTTTAGGAAATTACTGCTATATGCTGCTTCTGTCACCCGCTCCTTTAGAAATCAATCTCGTGGTACTTCCTATGAGCTTGACCAGAAAATCAATAGATCCTGTGACAGCATGACAGCAGCAAACACAGGTACACAGGATATCTTTGAACTGGAGGCAAGATTAGGTTTTTGGGGTACCATTTATGAAGATCTTTGACTAAACAGTCACAATCCCTTGCTCTTGGCCTTATTATGTCCCTAAATAGGGAATAATGTGGGTTTTTCTAATCTAAGTTTCTGATGGGTGCTCGGTTGCAGGATATTACTCTCTGTCTCTTCATGAAGGTTTATGTTGCAGTATCCCATTTCTATTGCTCTTATGTGCTCTACATTTACTGGAGTAAAGGCATTTCTTGATTAATTCCTCTTATTGCTCTTTCCTATGAAGATGGATCTGGTGACAAAGTTGACCATATATTAGAAATTAGGTGCTTTGATTTGGCCTTACAGTTAAAGAACTAACAGTGATTCAGGATGCACAAATTAGATTTTCCAAAGAATTTACTTCAGAAGTGCGAGGCTTGATATTTAAATTACAATGAGAAATCCAAATCATCTTCTACTGTTTTCTTGACACCAGGTGCATCTTATTGCTGTACCCAAATGGAATAAATCTGGAAAAGAAAAGGGAGTGACACTCAAGAGTACTTGAGAGTCTGGAGCTCTCAAATGCAAGAAAAGAGAGAAACAAACAAAACAAAGCAAAACAAAAAGTAGGAGAAACTGTATTAGGCTGAATAGAGGAAAAAATTAAATTCAACATTCCCTGACAACTTTCTAAGACTGCTCACAGTATGGTACTGGGACATCATGAAAATATACCCCTGCTAATTCCCTATTCCCTAAAAATCTTGAGATGAGTAAAGCTCAAAAGGCAGAGAGATCTTGCTTCCCTTTTTGGACACATTTCCACAGATACATAATTAATCCTTAAATCTTGTATTGTCTGGTCTGTTCTGACTATATAATTTTAGGTCCAACTGTTTCATCCTCTTGAGGATTTCTAAGGGAACAAAACCTCAGTCTGAAAAAATGGGGTTTTATTCCTTTGTCTCATGTCACCTCTTTTCTTGATTAACTGCAGCAAGTGTCTTGGGGAGAAGGGAGTCTGTGGCTGCTGGGTAATCTGGTTCAGAAGGTTTCTCTAACAGCTGGATCAATAACTGCTTCTTCCAGATGCCCGTTTCCTTGATTGATCTGGTTGACTTTTTCCCTTTTCATCATCCTTTTTTTTTTTTTTCTTGGTGCTTCATTTTAATTCATCTACGAATGACCCTCCCCCTCTCCAGATGCCACTGTATATTTAACTGCTGCCTGGCTGTTCTGGGGACTTGGCATATCCCTAGCCCTGGGACACTTATGTAGGAAAAAAAGCCTCAAACTCTCATTAAATAGCCTTTTCTGGGCAAGGCAGTGGACTGCCTTGTCCCAGTCTTCCTTGCAGGAGCCAAGCCTCCCCTGAGAAGGAGGGCGGGTTGGTGCCTCACTTGGTCATGCTGAGGCAGTGCAGACCCAGCAGGGTTGACTAGTCTGGGCTCTGCACCCCACCTCTCTGTGAGGGACATGTGCCTCCCTCCTCTGCCACCAGCACTTTCCCCATCTCCCCTCCCACCCTCCCCTCCTGGATGTGCAGAAGGCACTTTCTTTGGGTTTTAACAGAAGAGCAAAACCTGCAGGACCCCCACCCATCATTATCCTCGATAACGCCCATTGTGTGAACACCAGCACCCTTTTCCCATCCCAGGGAGGGAGTGACCATAAAGCTCTCCTGTACCAGTGCGAGCACTGAGTCCCTCACATTACAGAGCTCTCTGGTTTATGAGACTGCATGCCAGTGCTGGATCCTCCACTCACCCATTAAACAGTTCACAAGCCCCAGCAACTGGTTCCATCTCCCCTTCCAACAGGGCTGAATTTTTTCATTGGAAAAATGCAGACATTTTCCATTGGAAAGTTGTTTCTAATTAACATTTTTTTCATTGGAAAGTGCCTTTTGGTCTTGCAATATTAATTCGCAGTGTTGTTATATCATTTCCGAATCAAGAAACTGTAAAAACACCTTGGTTTCATTTAAATACAATGTTTCCAATTCTCTAAACCAAATGTTTGGATGTGTGTTAAAATTTTATTTCATAGAAAATGTCAAATTTGTTTGGCTTTGTTCTGACTTAGAATGAAATAAAATTTTGATGTTGCTTTCAGTATGGGGAAAATGGAAGAAAACATCTAAAAGCTCTCAGCAGGAAAAGTCTCCAGGTCTCTAACCTACTCTAGGAAAACTGATACTCTTATCTATGTTGGGATTTCCTCCAAACGTCACCACAGTGCATGTACCTCTGCTGGTCGTGGAAATGGGAGATTTACCAGCACACTGGGGTGCCGTGTTCCCCTATAACAAAGTATTGTCCAAATCTGTTATGTAGGCAAGACACTGGGAATTGGTCTGCCAGTATGTCAGGCAACTGGAGCTGTGCTCCACCAAAATAAGGCTAGGTTGAGCAATAAATTAAGTAAAGCTCAGCAGAGCCATAAATTGCCAGGCAGAAATGCTTATTGGCTTTTGGCAAATTTACCAGCATTTCTTCACTCAGGGTTAGGAGAGCTCCTTTTGAGTTCACTGAGGAATCACCAGTTTGTCTTCAGGCCTGAGACCTTTGTGCACCCATTCCATCACTTTGATTAATCTGGGATCAGAGACACACACACACAAACGCATACATCCAGTGATCCAAGTTGAAAGCATGCCAACCCAAAAAGGATTTTGAAGAGAAATTGCCTCTGGATTTTCAGATTCATGAGTCTTCAAGGGGCACCTTCTGAGATAAACTTAATTAAGCAAGTCATTCTATTAATCAGTTCTAATTACTCATGCAAATCACAAGTGCTCTGGTCTGTGGTTAAGTGAAACCTGATTTGATCCCAAGTGCAGCCAGGCTCAGTAAGTCCAGTGGGTATTTTCAAGAACGTGCCTTTACTGAGCTTCCTGCTTCTCTCCAGATACAGTAATCTTCTGGAGACTGATGTGAATTGATTAGTTGTCATGGGCCACAATGCTATTAACCTAAATGCTGGGAAAGAGGGTGGAAAGCAGAGTATGGAGCACAGGAATTCTTTCTTTCCATCTGTTTGGTACACACGTGTGCCTGTGCACAGGAGAAGGTCAAGACTATGGGCACGGAAGAGGGAAGGCAAACAATGTGTGTGAAATCTCTTTTAAGTCGAAAAAAGCTGTCTACTCTTTTCAAAGTAGAGATCTGCAGTGACTGTTTCCTGGGAACCAGGGAGCCAAATTTGTCAGAGGGACATGACTCAGAGTAGGGCTAGATCCTGTGTGACTTGGGGCCCCGATATGCCATTCTCCATCTTAATCCCACTATGTGAAACAGCTGTGAATAACTCAGTATTAGCCCGGCAGGGAATGTGGACAGCAGAGGTAAATGAGTGAGTGATTGCTGGCTTCACCTTGATTGATTTGTGTAACACAGTGGTGTTGGTTAAAGGGCTATGAACATGGGTTTGTTCTTTTCCTTGCCTTTAAAGTGTCAGCACCATAAATATTCATTAGCATAAGAGTGGTGTTAACACTTCAAAAAGGTTCCTATTTCACAGAGTCTCGGCTGTGAGACCTATGCCTTTGATTACATCAGAGCAGAGAAACTCCTTTTGCTTGGCCTGGGGTTTCCCCGGACCCCTACTCTGGTTACCATCTCCAGTTGGCTGCATTCAGAGTGTGCCAGTGGAGCCAAGGGCCTTACCAGTGCAAGCTTCAAGGCAGAACACACTCCTTCCATCAGCTTGAACCACTATCTTGCAATGCATTTCCCCTGAGCTGACCTCAGTGTTGCTCAGCCGCTGGCTGAAGATCCCTCGCAGGGCAGCCCAGGCTGTGGGTTCATGATGATTATTCGTTTATTTGCATGCACTCATGCTCACCCTTCACACACACATCCATGTGCATTCTCCCTCCCTTTCGCACTTGCTTGCATGACTGGCAAAATGAGCTACAAGCAGATAAAAATTGAAACACAGAAGAGAGCAAATTACAACATGTTCAATTATCTTTTTCGAAATCATTCTTCATCTCTGCACTACTCAGTGCCTGGTAATGTTTCCTTTGCAATTTGACAAGGGCATTTTTTTTTCCACACTTGTTTTATCCCCTCTCTTGGGTGGCAAGGTGGTCACAGTGACGACGTGGGAAGAAGTCATGTAGCAGGGCCAAACATTTCAGGCTGTGTTAACTGGAATCCAAAAGACCAACGCTTTTTTGGTCTCTGCTCAACAGCCTGAGCAAGGAGTTCTCTCTCTGATAATTGTGAATGATTTTTCTTGTTGCATGCAAATACTACAATGGCAAACACTGATTCCCTCCCCACGCTTTCTTGCCAGGGAGGCAGGCAGAGGTAGCTTTGCCTTGTTTACTCCCTCACCGTTGTACTGCATCCTTGACAAGCACTGCCAGCTTCCTGCTGGCCTCACCCAGGGCTTTGATAATTAACGGGCTCCTTGCACCAGCCCTCTGAGATAAGAAGGACTCAGGTAGCCCTGGCTGCCTCCAGTTTTCCTTCTCCTTTGACTAGAGAACCTTAGCATTCCTTCTGGATTGACAGTGCTGGTGATGAAATTTTTCTGCCAGTTTACCAGAGGGATGTTCCTTCCATATCTCTAAAGAGTGGCACAAAGGGATCACCCTTTGGGTTGAGAGGAGGTTTTGTTCTTTATGGTCTATTTAGCTCTTGGCCTCTCTGCTGAGAAACTCTCAGTGAATATAGAGTCAAGTGCAGTAGTAATAATGTTTAAAAAATGAAGATACCTGTCTGCAGTAAAACAAGATTACATCAAGACATTTTATGCAGTTCACATGTAAGTTAAAAATGACTTTTGGTGATGCCAGCAGGGATTGCACTAGAGGACTGAACAATAAGTCCAAGAAATTGCCCATTAAAATTGGGAGAAATTTCTTCAAGTAATGAAACATATTTAAACGCGTGTGTTATAAAGGTGAAATGGTTGAGCAGCTTCCAATTCATATTATGTCTGGTAAAGAGCCCGATCAGCTTAAATCTGGAAAGGAATATTTTGTGGTTTAAAGTAAAAGCAGCGGGGTTTTTTTATTGTTATTAGTACCAGTGTGGTAGGGTTAGTGGGATGTTCTTGCACAGGTTAGAAGAGACCAGAAGAGAAGTGTTAGCAGCCTGAGGTACTTGTACTGCAATACCTAGACAAGTTAAAGGACACAGACACAAAAAAGCAATTGTTTTCCTCCCTGTTTGTGGGAGGACTGTCTTGCCCACAATTGCTCAAAGACATGTTGAAGAAACTGGAAACTTAGCCGATTTTTGGGAATCTTAGCTCAACACTCAGAGCTAAAACGATGTTTTCTGTTGGTTACCATCTATGTTCATCTTTCAGGGGAAGACTTGAGTCTGGCACATGAATTGTCCTCAGGCATTCCAGCGGCCATGAAGCTATCCTTAAAATATCTGTCCAAAAACCCAAATAAAAGAGCAGTTTATTGATGTTGAAAATCAATGAGAGCACCTAATGAGAAAGAAATTGCACTTGTTACGGCTCTGCAAATATAAAACCCCTGCCCCACAATCAGAGAAAGTAAGAATTCTCTTTTGTATTATCTCCAGTGAATATATGGGAAAATAGGGACATAATAGGGCTGTTATTTAACCAGCATCACACACTACAACAGGGAGAACCTTTTTCAGATCTACATATTATCAAATATAGCATCATTTTTCAAGCCAATAAAGGGCAAAATGCAGACAGTCATGGTGTTGCATAAATGACATTTGAGGTGCTCCAGAGTGACAGTTTGAGGGACTTGCATGTTTTGAGTAGCAGTTCAAAACAATTTTAACAAGAGGCCTCAAAACCAGAGTCCTTAAATCACTGGTCACTTTTGCAAATGCAGGCCTACATTTTTTTTTAAATTCACTTCTAATAATTTAAAGTGTCATCTAGGGAAGTAATGTTTGGGTTTAAATTTATGGAACCAATTGAATGTGAGATATAAATCTATATCATTCAGCAGTTACTCCAGGACTGGATCTTGCAGAGATTTTTATTCTGATAGTGGTCCTTTAAAAGAAAAAAGAGCAGGAAGGTATTGAATTGGAACAACCCAGCATCTCTCTTGTGTTTGTCTTTGATAAACACTGCAATTTATTTAAAGCACATGGAAGGGAGAAATAATATGGCAAAGTTAAATCCCAACAAATTGTTTTATATTTACAAATGAATTAGATTATTTGCATTTGTTGTGTTTTTGAGTTTCTTTGAAACTGCAAATTAATGAGAAAAAATTATTTCCGAATCTTATTTTACTTAAAGGCGAGTTTAGCGAAGGCAATTTGCATGTAAATCAACGTTTACCTGACGCGTGCAATTTCCACAGTTAGATAAACCATAACATGAAACAGATGAAAGACATGGGAACTGTATAAAAATTCTTTGAAAGATAATAGGCGGCAGTTTGCAATAAATATTCATTAAGTGAGAGGGTGCCCTGTTCACTCTCTGCGCTGCTCTTCATACAGCGCTCACCTCTTTCCGACAGCCTCCTTGTTGCATATCTTTGCTCCCCTATTTCTTTCTTATTTAATCTGTCTGCTTCCTTGCGCTCTAGCAGGGGTCACTTTCATTATGGGATGTTCTGTGCATTTCCACCATCAAGTCTGTATTTGTGTGATTTATAATGCAGACCGGGAAGGAGGTATGTGAAAAGTCATCAGGGAGGAAAGAGCTGTTCCCGGGCTAGGACCAAGCAGCCCTGGGCAAAGCAAACAGTTGCTGGGGGCAGTAGGCTACAGGGATGGGAGGGCAGTTGTGGCCCTGCTGTGACTCACCTGCCAGCTTTTCCTGATGCACAGCCTCTGCAAGCCAGGCTGGATGCATAATCTGCCAGCACCCCACTGCAGCTGAAGGAGGGTTGGGATGCAGGACAGAGTGATGGTGATGGGCGAGGATCTACTCCAACAGACACAGAAATCTGGGTGACCACTTGGCTTTCCAGCCCTCTCCTCGCCCCTTTCATGTCTGTGGAATAAAAAAAGCTCTTTCTCCATGGGTCTATCCCTTATCTCTGGGGCAGCAACTGTTTCATTTGGCTGATCCCAACATGTAAAGCCCTGAGACAGTTTTCTAGGGTACGGCTGTGAATAAAAGGATGTCCGAGAAAAGTTCAAGCCAGAGGAAACAACATGCCAAGCCCTGTGTGTCTCTATGGTATGGGTTGCCCCTTTGATGGTTCCCACATACACCGGTAGCATCAGAGATGTTGTGAGGTATTTAGAAGTCTGTGGAACTTCTGGGAGTGATTGAGCATGCTCATCATTTCAGCCAAATAACTGAGACTTCAGCTCAAGCAGACTAGGCATTCACCACACTAAGAATATGGCTGATAGTTCTAAAACCTGCAGTTTTAAAAACAACTGGTATGTGACCAGTTTAAAGATCAAATGTTCCACGTTGCAGTGAGTTCACACTGCATTTTATTGTATGTATCTTCTGCTACCATTATTGTGTGGTGCCTGATCTCACACCCAGAGAGCCATCAAAAGCTGTGATGTATGGCCAGATTGTGGACTGGCAATATGCTGTGAAATTATAATAGCAGGAGGTTTGCAACATATCTGGGAGGGCTGTGTTCCCACTCCCCAAAATAAGGCATTTTCTCAATTGACTGATCTCATGTTTGATAGGCAGTATGCTCCTCATGTGCTGCACTGCAGGATTTCCCCATAAGCAGCGAGCAAACACATGCTTGCTCAGGTGGCTGCTGCAGAGCAGACCTTCCTTGGGACAGACCTTGCTGAAGCCCATCCCCTCACACCACAGCAGGACTGGGGGCTGGGGGTCTCTGCTGTTCTCACTATTAAAGTGCAGTTCCCATCACTTTGTTGATTGTGTAAGAGTCATCTGTCACCTTCCTTTCCTAAATTTCATCTCCTTCCATCCTGCCAGCCTGCAGGACTGCAGCCAGAGCATGCCTCTGGGCCTTGGTATGTCCTTGGGAACAGTCGTCATCTTCCCTGCTGCTTCCTCCTGCGCCTGCATTGTAGAACTGTGTGACCACTTTCAGATACAGAGCCAGCTCCACTCACCCACGCTCTCTATTTACATTTAATATCCTTTAAATGATTAAAGCAAACATTCCTAATTAAATGTTAACGTGCTGTAAGTATCTGCAGCCAGCGTACTGTCCACCCCTCTAATCTCATATGTGTGGACATAGCCCCTGGACTTAAGGAGAAAATTACTTTTTGAAACTTTGGTGGGGGAAGCACGAATAACTTATCCAGTCATCCCCATTAAGTTAACTCTTTGTCCTTGGGAAGATCATCGTGCTGCTGCATTCTCAGGGCTGGATGATGGCAGCTTGCCTGTGCTCCGGGCCTCATGTGACTGGCTCAGCATAGGGCAAAATCAAGCATACAGAGACTCTGTATGGGCTAAAGGGACAAGGACCAAATCCCATTGTTATAAAAATGGGAATTAGATGTGGATTAAAGTAGGGGTTCTTTTAGTTCTCTCTCTCTCTCTATATATATATATATACACATATATAAGCCATTAGATTGTTTGCATTTCTCAGTTTGCTTTTTATTCCAATTTAACAGTGGAGTTTTGTTGGTGTTCTATTTTCCTCCAAAAAAGGTTCTTTCCCACCCGTGTTAGACTGTGCCAACACCTTTTCCGTGGTGTGTCACTTTTTACTGCAACACTCATTGCTGTAGTCAATGGAATTCCTGAGGAGGATGTTCCTGCAGTTTCACTCCCTCTGCTGACTACTTCTGCAACACCAACACTGACAGAGCTTAAAAGGTGATGAGATTTGCTCCGGTGCCAGGATATTCCTTGAGCAGCGCTGTAGCACTGCTGTAAGACAGCTGTGTGCACTCTGCGATTCACTTCCTTGCACCCCAGAATGACTCCGAGACAGACAGGAAACTGTTGCACTCCCCCATGTTGTCCGCTTAGCTTTCAGTCAGTCTGGTCTTTAAATTTTTTTAGAAGTTTGTTGGGCTGTGAGGTGTTTCAGAGATACCTTTTATTTTGAGGTCCCTGTGCTATTTCAGAGATATGCTCCCTGTTCTTGCTGTCTTTTGTCGTAACTAACTTTACTCTTTCACAATTTTTGTTTCTTCAGTGTGAAAGGTACGTCTTCTGGAAATAATTTTCTTTTTATACAGACAAGATAGATGTGATTAAGTTATGTTTTAAGTCCAATATATATTTCTCTCTAGAAGTTCCTCATGCACAATATTTTGGCTCATTCTAGTTACGTCAGTGTTCAGTGTTTGAGAAGATAATTGAAAGCTATCTGTATCTTGGCTAATGAGAATACCTAAACTTGCTTAGGATCTGGAACAGTAGAGTGTATCCTCACATGGTTTAATTCCAGTATGGCTCCAGTGAACTCTTCAGGTTTCGTCCCTCATGTTGCAGGTCCTGAAGCACTGAAGTATCAGCCATAAAAATACTTGCAAGCCAGTTCCAGATTGAGCAGTTATTGGAGGAAGGCAAAGTGGAAATAGAAGTACTTTGCTGCTGTCAGGAAGACAGCTTCTTATGTGTGCTTCCTATATTAAGGTTGTCATCTAAATCTTTTATCATTATGCTGGAGATGATGGTGATTTTCTTTGCTTGATGTCACAGTGTAGTTGGCTGGAATCTACTCACCTAGAAACTCCAGAGATGTAAAAAAGGTCTTCTGAATTTGTTCAAGCCTGCTTTTTGTGGTGTTCTACATTTTTTTTAAAGAACTGTAAGTGTTCATCAAGCTAGAGAAAAGCGTCTCTCTCTGTAGTCCCTTGGACGTGCTAGTCATCAGTGTTGTAGATAGATATGAATAAATGATGGCACCTACTACTGGCTGACCCCACAGAGCAGGTGAGAATCTACTCCAGCTATTAAATATGAAATAAAAAACTGAATATTTATTTGTCAAATGCTTGCTTAGTTGACAAGGGCCTGTGGTTTCAGAGCTGATGGTTCAAATTCTTAATCCCAGCTCTCCACATGCATCAGCATCCTTGCAGACAACAAACTGGATATAGTTGCCCAGGTAAATAGAAACGAGCTTGATGAAGAATGAAAGCTGTGCCTCTTGGGTGCCAAATAAGGTTTGCTCAGTTTCCCTGTGGTAACATCTCATTAATGGGGTACTAGAAATATTATATTCATTGGTGCTGAAACTTACTCCAGACTCTTTCTGGAAGGGTGAGCAAGTCCCCTCATGGCTTTGTTTTAGATGGCTTACAAGGCAAATGCTTAAGTCACCTTCATTCATGTCAAGTTCCTGCAGGAGAAAAAAACCTCATGAAACAGAAGCTACAGCTATAGCATTTGTTTAAGAGGATGCTGTCAAGCCCTTTAAGTACAAATACCAAATATGTCTTCAAAGTTCTGAATTCTCCTGAGGACCATGCTCTGTATTCCACTACAGTAGTCTTGCTTTTTAAAACCAGCCCTCTGGTATTTAGTAATCTGAAGGAAATACAGGACCCTTTCAAGCAGAGATAAAAAAAATGCTCACGGTTGATGGCATGGAAAGCTAGTCCAGTATTCCGAGCAGCAGCTTAACTTTGTGATGTCTTGTCTACATTCAAATCCCCAGAGCACATGGTTGTTGGGGTTTTTTAATAGCAGTTCACATGTGTGCTAATTTTTTCCCTGCCTCAGTTCTCCGTCCATACAATGAGGCAATAGGTTTGTGGGGATAAATGTCTGCAGTGTTGTGTGGCATTCACACCCCGAGATGACAGAGTTGTAAGGAAGCAAGTAAAATGCTCCTGATTAGAAGTCAAAGTTTCACGTTGTTCCCCATGTTCTTCACTGCTGCTGAGCATTCAGGTGATTAGAGTTAACAATTTGCATGCTGTTGTCAGGTTTTGATTAATGTAAAAATATTTACTTGCGCAAGGAAACAAGAGTTCAAAAGGAGTGATGTTTAATGTACTTTAGATCAGCCAGTTAGGAGACAGAAGCTGTGCTATGTGACTCAGGTGAATATTGCAAGTCACTCTGTAATCAACTGGATGTTTACTGCCACAAGCTCAAGAAAGGCACAGGGGCTACATTCAAGCTACACCGGAGAAAAACACTACTTCTGACTTATTTGACGAGGTGTCATATGCAAGGAACAAATATGAAATTAGGAAGTGTGAGTTGAGGAGATGAGTAGATGACCGTGATAGCTTCATCCAAAGGTCATATGATGCTTTCCAATAAATCCAAAGAGAAATGTAAGTCCTTGTCTTTTTCTGTGCAGTTTACAAACCAGTGCAGCTGATAAGAATGTTTTCCATTGCACAGTTCATCCAATACCAGAAAATAGCACCCTTAGAAGTGTTATTTATACAACATATTAAATGTACTTTTACTGCATTTCATAAATTTCCAATTTTTGCAATAACTGATGTTCTTCAAAGTCCTGACTTAGACATCCTGTGACTATGGTATAATTACAGGTTTCTTATGTTTGAATGGAAAATATCCTTCTTCTTCCTGTAGTTCTAAAAAATAACTTGGAAGCATGATTCATAAAGGCTCAAAACCTAAATTTCAAATTAGAAAGTCAATGCGCATGTTTTCAAATCTCACAGTCTTTAAGGCCTGTGATTTCTGGGATTTCATTTTTTAGTCTTGGCTCATTATTTTTGACATTATTTTTGTTTGGGGATGACAATCCTGTAGGTGAATGTTGAAGTCTTGCCTGGTTCCATTGTGCACGTGTGCAACATTAGCTGAAGTGAGGGTTGTCGTGGTGGCATTCATGGTACTATTGAACTTCTGATATTTCTGCACTGGGACATCACGTCTTTTTTAAGACGGATTTAAATTAAATGCTTAGGATGTCTGTACCCGCAGAATATTCATACTTGTCTTTTCGATTGTTCTGGGATTGGGAAGCACAGCCAAGGGGCAAATATTAACATATCTTTGAACCTTATGAACCTCCTGAGAAATGTTACAGCACTAACATTCAATATCCACCAAATTATTGAGAATTATATGACACCTATCAGTCACTTTGACGTTCATGGGACCTGAGCAGTCTGTATCTGACTCACCTCTTGCTTTGTGACTGGTCTATCCTTGTGCAAAGTGATCCTCTCTTCCAAGCCTTCCTTGCTGATTGCAGCATGTCTCTTTCATGAATATGTTTCTGTGCCAATTTTATTCCCTCTCACAAAGCTGCTTCAGCCTAGACTGCCTCTGCTCTTGTGCCTGTTGTCCTCTCCAGCTGACAATGCTGCAATTCATACTGGCCAGCTGAGCGTCATTGCCATGACTAGCTCCAGTCACCTGGATGCTGTGTTCCCGTCTTTTGTCTTTGCAGGCCCTATACACTCCATTGGGATGACTCAGCTGGTTCCTTTTTCCTATTGCCAGTGTGAGGTTACCAGCACCAAAAAGCAGGCGGCGTGTTGTACAGCTAGGTACCCCAAGATGAGTGCAGCACTGACCTCTTCTTGGTAATTTTGCTACCTGTCAGCTCTTTGTTTCTTGTGGTGTGGAGCAAATTTTACTTTTGCTGAAGCCAAAGCCACTAGTTCTGTAGCATGTGCAGAAGGGTGCAATTTATATATTACTGGAAATATATGTCCCCACCCAAGTAACGTTGTAATTTTTCTTCAGTGGAGAGACCCTTGGTAATACAGTAGTGGGAATCACAAAAGATTTTTTTTTTAATCTACTCTAGATTTATTCAAATCTTCATATTTCATTTTGAGAACAATCCAGCTGATTAAAATCCATAATATTTTCAGTTACAAAAGTTTTGACAGCATAAATCTACTTTTTGCATTTTCTTATATCATTAAACTGTTCTACTCTATGCTAATGCTTAGTAAAGAGGGTTATTAGCACCGAGGGCGAACCTTAAAAGGGCTGGAGGTTTGATTCATCTATGAAGCACCGACAAATTTGGATTAATTATTCAAATCTAATCCAAACCTCTCGAGTCTGCAAAATTGGGCTGGAAGTCTCAAGAGAACAGGTTAGCTTGTGGGATTTCCAGTGCTGCCTGCCTAGTTTCCTGATGAATCTACGTAACCAGTAAAGCCTTTTAAGTGTGCCACTTTTTTAAATTATGTATTTTAGATTCAGCATTATCTGAACAATGCAGCTGGTGCTTAAAGTTTTCAGCACGAGTGAGAAATGTTTCCCTGTCACAACTCTGCCTTTGTTTTGCGTTCAGTACCTAGCACTTCCGTGGAATCAATGGTTAGGAGCTTAAAAAGGAAGAGAAGAGGCTGCTAAGATCGCTGCCTTTTGAAAGTGATATCCACAGCCGTTTCCTTCATTGCCAAGAGGTTTAAATTGCCCCAAATATTCTGAGATTTTTTTGTGTTGGGGAGTGATTCTGCTGTGAAAAATTTAATGTTTATTTAGCATGACAAATAGCTTTGAGTTTCCTAAAGCTCACCATTTAAAACTTTGTACATACTTAATATTTGATCCTAAATCTGCTTCCAGTTAAGTCCCCTGATGATTAGATGTTCTAGGGCTGTAAGAAATAGTCCTGTGTCTGGGCAGAAATATATCGCCTGTCAAGACAAAAATTATGCGTTGAGGGACAAGCAGCGAGTCTGGTTTTATATTTGCAGAGCAGCCAGCACAGCAGGGTCCCTATCTTGATTTGAGACCTCTAGGAACTACTCCAAGATAAATATCAAATGATAACTCACACCATTCTGCAAGAGGACTACAGATTTTCAAGGAACACTAGGGAGTTTTGATTTTATGACCCCAAGAGGAATAGCACAGACTTTTCTCTCCATATAATGGACAGGGACGCTTGGGTTCTCTTGCTCAGTGACAGGCCAGCAGGCAGTGCCGACCCTTGTGTCTGACCTGTGATCAAAATTCCTCCAGCTTCTCAGGTACCAGCTTACCTCAGGTAAGAGGAGGCTCAGTGGCACTCTGTAGAAGGTAAGACATTCATCCCCTTTCTGGGATGCAGACAGAAAGCGTCACAGCTCATGGGTTTTGCAGTAAAAGGCAATTAATTATCACCTCGATGACCTCCTTTGCTATCAAATCACTACTCAAATGATTTTACTACTCTTTATAATGTGGCTAGATCCTGACGATTTTATCTAGTGATTTCAGTGAAAAGTGATGAGTGCTCATCACATTAGAAAACCTTGTATTTTATGGTTATGCCGCCTGACTTCAGGGAGCTGCTTTTATACACATATGTGTATTTATATACTGTTCCTCTGCCCTCCCTGCATGTCATTTGGACAGTGTGGTGCTTAATGTAATCCAGGCTCAGAATGTATTGGTATATTCTGACATGTTTTGTGGCTGGAGATCTTTTTAAAACCTTCGTTTAGTGCTCTTAAGCACTTCTGGAAATCAGAAAAAGGTTCCTTTACTTTCTCTTTTTTAAGAGAATTATTAGTCAGCCACCCCCTGATTTAAAACGTTCAGGTGAACATCACCCTGCTGCTGGTTAAAGCAAAAGACAATTTGTAAAGCACAAGTTTTTAACCAGTAAAGTTTCAACATGGAGATGAGGTGTGGAACGGGGAGCAGCAGCTTCATGGATTCCCTTCCTCTTCCCTCTCCTTTTCTGGAGAAGTAAATAGGCCTGGAGTAGCTGCCCCTTCTCCCTTCCACTGGGTTTTGGGGCTGAGTCCCAGGGCTGTGGAGCTCTGCATTCTCTAGGAGATCCTTCTTGCTACAGCTGTTGTTCCTATTTATCTTGAGAGTCCCAAGGGCAGAAGAGTCAGAAAGGAGGAGATTTCAGGCAGACGTTGACAACTTGTTTCTTCTCCTAAGCAGTCATTTCATCTCTTTCACCAACGAGCAAGACAACTCCCCAGTGCTGTTGCAGGCACTTCCCTTATAATGCCTTTCCAGAGGCTGCAGGTCCCATAATCATTCCTGTACCTTGCTCACCATGATTTCAGTCCCCACAGCTGACTCACTCCAGTGGCCCCAATCTGAGTTCCTTCTCTAGCTCCTTGAGTTGCAATGATGAAGGGAAGGAGGGGGGAAAGAAGATGTGGGAAGCACAGAGCCTCCATGTTTCTGAAGTATGGCAGAAGTGTTCTAATATTTTCAAGTGAGGGAAAAAAAAAGAAAGGCTGTGCTATCTCTGCTGAGCTCATGCTCAGTTTCTGTTTTAAGTACTGGTAAAACTAAGGAGAAATCAAAATTGATTATTTTTTTCCCATACTGAATCACAGTGTGGAGCTAATACCTCCACTTTTCAGTCCAGTCAAACTTCTGGTTTCAGTATTGCCTGTTGTGCTTTAAGGTCTACTTGTATGGGTTGGAAGGGTAGAGATGTGCCCTACTGACCATACTTTTCCTGAGTCATTGTGACACGGTCTGTTGAAGAAGGAGATTTTGGGTCAACAGCTCCTTAGGCAATCAGCAGTTAAAGAATTAAGATGTTTTTTAAGAAAGTTCAAGTATTTTTATCTCCTCTTGTCTAAGCAACAGCCTTGACTTAAGCATGACTCAAGTCGCAGCATGACTTTTACTCTCCAGACCGAGTTGCTCAGCGTAACTCCTTTCTATCTTCCTTAGCTAAATTGTACCACCTGTCTCTCTTCAGCTTTTTCAGCTCCTCCAGTTGCACATGGTGGCCTGTTTGGTAAGGCCTGTTTGGGAGGAGAGAGCTCTCTCCCTGGGGAATATGCATTCTTACTTCAAAGGTTTTCTTGGTTTGAGATTTAGGGTTGGTTTGTTTGTTTCTTCCATATTCTGTGATACTGAGTTGTGGTAGTAGCCTCACTAACAGCTGTCAACCCCCTCAACAGAGAGACAGGCAGAGCAACCAAACCCAAACAAGACACGAAACAAAATTCAAAATGTGTTCAGAGAAACACGCTACTTCAAAGGCAGGCATAGAGGTCCCCCTGGAGCTCATTACTCTAGTCAGCGGAGGGGAGGGGTAAGGGAGAGTGTGGAGTGGGAAGCAGTGTGTATTCTTTTCCAAAAACTATAAGGACATGAATAACAACCTGTCCCCCAATCTCTTTCCATGGGCCTACAGACGTGGGTCTCCTCTCCATCTTAGCACCTCAGACTCTTCAGAGGTGAACTGGGCAGATGTATCCAGGAAAGATGCCTGCTGTCAGACACACTGGCATGAATCCTCCTCCAAGTAAAGCGTGTTTCACCTAGACAACCTTCACTCTAGTAGCTCTTGCCAGTGCCATGTGGGCACACTGGGAGCCTTATCAGAAGGAGGTGAGGCCAGTATCTATGGCTTGTGTGCTTCTCTGTCTTTCCTGAGCCTGTCATCCAGGGAGGCAAGTGAAATCTGACTGTGGTTGTAGATGGTGTGCCCTTTGGACATTTGGGAATTGGTTTATATTAGACCTGTCAAAATTCATTTCAGATGGACTGCTGTCCTGGGATCATGGCCTTTCTGTGAATTTCTTTAGCCAGTGAGCTTGAAGGTTCCCCTGCAAAAAGAGCTTATTCTAAAAAGGTCTGCATTTTTTAAAAACTCTGCTGACAAGAGTTTTGTAGCTCTTGTCACTTCAGTCTCTTCAGCTAGTCTGTCTTTCATGTCAGCTTGAAAGAAAAGCAAGAGTAAGTTAAGCAGGTAATGGATCATCTCACAAAAATTGGCCCTGATTCTTCAGTTTTTGCTGAGGTAGACAGCTCACAGTACACTGAGGTTATTCCACCCACGCGAGGACTATATAATGGAGGGATATGAATTTTATATCATACATGAAGGAGGGAAGACTTAGAGTGTGCATGGATCGTGCGCCAGCACGGCAGCAAGTTCCTTGCCTCCTAAGCTGCTTTCCTAGCCTGCTATAGGAGGTGTCTGCGAGGAGCATAATGAAATACTGCTGTAGGAAGCCATGGAGAGGCAGAGAACGGTGGCATTGCACACAGCTTTTCTTCGTTGAGGGAGTGTTAGTGGAGAGGCTCTGAGTTACCACACGCACAACTGTGTGAGCTGGTAAGACCTGTGGTGGCGGAGAGAGTGTTTGTGGCGCTCTGCAGAGATTGCGTGATGCTGGGGAGGCAAGAGGATGATAGCAAGGAAAGGCTATGTGATCTCGCGTGCCTCCTGTGGAGTGGTGAGGTGTGATAAGCAGCCTGGTGCGTTGGAGCCTGTCCTCAGAACTAGCAGGGAGACTGCGAGGCAATAAAGCACATAGATGCAGAGTATGAGAAACGCTGTGAGAAGTCAGCACGCTGGATATCACACATGGCAGATATCGTGATGCTGGGTATCGTTGGAGAGAGAATACAGCAGAGCCAGCCCGTGTTCCAGGGCTTCTAACAGCATTCCCTGGACTTTGATTGTTTGCCGCTCATTCTCCCCGTACACAGGCAAGACCCACTGATCTGGGAAACTATTGCAGCTGTTGCTATAAGCCTCCAGAAGGATCTAAAAGCTAATTGCAACAGCTAAACCAGCTGTTAGAATAAGGACTACATTCTCAGCCCTCAGATCCTGGCATGTCCCTGTGGGATGGAGTTTCTTCTTCAGCTCTAGGAGGCTGAGGGGAAGCAGCTGGATTCTTTGCTGAGCCTCGACTAACTAGACCAGGAGAGACTTTTCTGCCAATCAGGAGACTGAAAACTAAACAGCTGCTGTCATTTCAGGCCAGATTACAAAAGTTTATAGAAGGGGCTGAGATGCTGTGTTCAATTGATGCATAGTGCAGTTCGCCTTTCTATTTCTTTTAACTGTTTCCTTTCTCGATGCATTAGAGACTGACTGGACTAAAACCCCATGGGTCACTGTATAGTTTTAAACTTTGCTAGGAGAATGACATTTCAGCTCCCACCTTTCCTTCCCCTAAAAGCTCATAAGGATTTTCTGCCTCCAGCATGCTGGACTTGTAGCAAGACTGGGGAAGAACAACTGTGGTGCATATTAGCAGGAGACTGAGGACAAGCAGAAGGATCTTGCAGAGTAGTAGCAGTAATGGTGAGGAGTCTGCTGACAGAAGTTGCCTTAAACCATCAGGCTGTGTATTTTTATTTAGTTCTTCCCAGGTGAAGTAACACTGGAAATAATTTTTCCATTTCAGCTGTTACAGGGGAAGGATTTTCATCACAGGGCAGGGCAAGAATGGCGAGCTGAGGACAGTGAAAGACAGTGGCTTGTGTAATCACCCTGCTGGGTGGGCACCTCTGAGAACCATGCAATTGCTAGGGAAGAGATGCAGTAACATACCTGGCTCTGCCACCTAGTTAATAAGCTCACTTGGACTCGGTTCTTTATGGAAGCACTGGAGTGTGTCTGCTCTGCAGTCCCTAGGATGATCCACTTACTCAAATTATCCATTTTTCCCTTGTCCTGTAGGGCATCCCTGTTATCTTCCCTCCCTATTATCCAAGATAATAGAGAGCTGACTTGCAATAATGCAGTCACAATGGCTCCATAGTGTCTGAATGATTCCCATGTGATTGACATTGTGTGTCTGTCTGAAGCTTCCTGAAGAGCAATTCTCCATCAACACTTCTTCCATCAGTAGGCATTAGACTGAACAGGGTCCTGTAGTGCAAGTCTGTAAAGCCCAAGAAGGAATCTGTTTCCCTGTGACAAACGGAAGGAGACATGAATTATACAAATGGAGGGGCAATTCTTCGTGCTTATATGACTTGCTGTAGATGTGGATCAAGGTCATAGGGACATGGGGGTCTCTATGTAACATACCCAGGTTTCCTCTGCTACCTGGGCCTATAGAAGAGTACAGATAAGCAACAGAGGGAGCAACAAACATCTCAAATGTTTCTGTGTCTGCCAGCAAGCAAAAGTAGACTACTCAAATGGAAATGTGAAGGGGATTTAATCCTGAACTGTCATGACTCCAGACTTCTCAACATTCAGAGATTCTGATCTGTATCAGACAAAGCATTTAAGAAGATTTAGCCTGTTCATGCTCCACTGAGTCAAGGTTTTCCTTCTCATCATATTTCTAGCCCAACAAGCAGTTCTGGAAATCTCACAAGAAAACCTGGTTTCTAGTTTGGTTTTGCTAACACAGTGAAAATGGATACAATTCTCACTGAAATTCTAATTTATCATCAGAGCTGAGACTTATGTGGTTCATCACTAGTAATCACAGCCTACTGAGGTTCATGTCAGTGGTATGATAACACTGCCTTTGTGCTGTAGGTGGACCAATGGGGGAATGAGAACAGGATCTGTGTCCTCCACACATTCAAAATGAGTTCTATGAATAGCTTCACTATTGGAGGGCAGGAGCCTAAAGCTGTCCTTGGTTTGCAGAGCCTAACGGCCTTCAATCCAGTTTTGTGCCTTGCCTTGGCATCCAGATAAACATGAGCAGCATCTCATGTAAATGCAGATTCCTAGTGAAGCTGAAAATGCAGTGAAAGGCTCAGCCCCTCCTCTAGTATAAATCACAATACTGACCCATGTGCACTGAATTATACTGGCAGACCTGGTGGTCTAAAACTTATTACAATACTGAGATGCTTTCTATTCAGCAAACATTTTGTCACTAGATTTTTTTCTGCAAGTACTGCCAACTTCAGTTCTCAACCCACTGGCTGCTTTGAGGCATTGTAGCTTTGACCATTCCTTTGCTTTCTCAGAGTGTTTTGCAACTCCTTACCTTTGTGCCGTGGCAATTGCTGCCTAAGTAGCATGCCGTGTGTGAGGGGAAGGCAGGAACTTTAAAAAAAATAGAAAGTGAATTATGCACTTTCCAGAACTAATCTTCAGACACTTGATCTGTGCTAAAATGCATGAGGCTTTAGGGATTTGTGAACATTTTCATGAATAATAAGAGCTTCACAAATAACAGGAGAGTGAACTTGCCGATCTTATTCCCAAATCTTTTGTATATATAAGAGATATGATTGGCTCTAGCTTTCAGAAGGAGTTTGGCGGCAGGTCCCTTTTTTTCTGATCAACAAAGAATAGGGCATGTGGGAAAGGAAGATGAAGCACATTGTTTGCAGGGCTCCTACATCCATGAGTATTCTTGACTTTTATAGATTTTTCAGTAAATTAGCATAACTACATTATCCAAGATTTCTTGCAGTTGTTTTCCCTTCCCAAGTTGATGTGACTGAGAGAGAATGCGAATGCAACAGCTTAAAAAGAAGACGGGAGGAAATTATCATATTTAATATTGTTTATACAGAAACTGGCATACTTTATAGAGCATCATCTGATTAACTCATTTCCAGCCCCGCGGCGTGTGTGCATCTATGACGGCAGGGAGGAGAAATGAGAGCTAGGCCGTGTTTTTTCCTGGCACGAGGAACTGTTGCTGTAACACTTGTGTGGCTGGCAGTGTGAGACATAATATTACCTAGAAGAAAACCTTTAAGTGTTGGATTAATTTCCCACCATCTGCATTCTGTCTGAACTGGAAATCTAGATCCAGAGAGAAAGACTGGAGAACAGATCTGAGTGGCTGGCAATTAGATTTGGAGAAATGAAAAATGTTTTCAGGGGCTCCTGACTAGTCAGCTGTTTGGTGGCTGCAAGGGTTTGCTCGGCTGAGGAGCCAGTTTTGGAAAAGGCACTTTGGCTTAAATGTCCTGAAAAGATTGGCAGAGAGGAGCAGTGCCTTATTGCAGAGGTGCTGCCAGTCGCAATTAGGGACAGGTTGTTGGGTGCTGGCAGCTGAGAAAGGAATACCAAGCTCTAAGGAAGCATACAAGGAAATTGAGCTAAAACAAATGGGATTTGCTCCAAAGGGGTACTGTTGTGTCAGGATGAAACCTCACCATGAAGCAGCCATAGACGTAGGGAGAGGAAATGGCGAATGGTAGAAGATGAAAGTAGAAAGCACTGGAAGGAAGAGGGAGCAGCAGAAGGAAAAGGTGAATTTCGGGCACCTGTCATTTCTTCTTTGGCTGCAGCTTGCATCAGCAGTGAACCATGGAGAGCAAAACCTCCAGGGGGGAAGATAAGTCACTGAATATTCAGTGTAGCTGCCTTGTGCAGAGCCCAGAAGGGATGGCCCTGTCTCAGCTGCAACCCGAAGCATGTTGGTCCTTCCCAACATGCAGTGTGACAGGGAGGGAGGAGGCTGAGTGAGGGTGGTGCAGCTGCTGGTGGGAGCTCTGCCTTCTGTAATGTGCTCATGTTTGTGTGTTATTTTCTTCTCTTCTAGGTAAGTGCATAAAGTGCTTATGAATAGTTCTAAGGCGCTCTGGCAGATGCTTTACTGGGATCTCTCTGGCTTCTCCAAAGAGGAGGAAAACACAGCACTCTCTGAAATGGTAACATCATAACCTGTGAAGCAGATGTGTTGGTGATTACTGAGCATTCCCCCTGTACTTCCATCTGTAAATCTGTTATTTGCATTTAGTGATAACCCAGAGCCAGTCAGAAATACACACACTGTCTTCCTCAGCCTGGGGGTACCATCCTCAGTCCCAGGTGACAACAGTCTCCTTGACGCCATAGCAGAGCTTGCATCCCATGGCCTGCATCCTGGTGTCTGCTGCCTTTTGCTCCCACTGTTTCCAGCTCTTCTTCAGGCCTCCCTATGGGCTTGGTAGATATTTTCTAGAAGGACAGCTTAAATATCAGCCCAAAAGTATTGTGACCTTTGTTTCTCTTTCTGCCTTCAGAAACTGTTGGATATTTGGACACTGCAGAAATCCATACAGTCACATTTCATACCTTACCTCATCAAGTGCAGGGAGTTCCCTGGACGAGGTTTTCTAAATTCTTCTTCCTCTGGCTGACTTCTGATTCACCCAGTGGGGGATTGTTTTGAGAACATAGTGACAGCCAAGCAAAAAGAAAATTCAGAACAACACTTGGGGCAAAGCTCCTCGGCAGTGAGATGAATTGAGTTACTCAAGGGAAGTGCTGGGAATGCTATTGTTTGCGATGTTTAAAACTCTCTAGGTCAGAAATTGCAGGGAGCAGTCCTGTGCTTGGCAAATGGACATGCTGGTGGAGATGATGGGTCTTTCTCGTCTCTGGCAGCTTTTATTTATTATTATAATTTATTGTTTTATTAGCTTCGGATCGTTGACTTCACCTCTAGTTCAGTTTTGCTGTATATACTATAAAGTCCATTATAAGCATGGTACTAAATGAAATGCTTTTGTGCTGATGTGGTGCTTGTTTGTTTCCCAGTGGAGCAAGGTGATATAAGCACATGCATTAAACATATTTATGACAAATTTCTCATCTATTACTTTTATTTAGAGTAGTTTTGAAGTAAAGTAGATTCTGCTGGAAAACAAACATCTTTCTGAAGGCCGACAGCAAATCCAAAAGCATATTTGCAACCTTACTCTTTTTGTGTTTTGTGTGTTTTGGGGTATTTTTTAATTTTATGTTTATTTTCACAAAGACAGCTACAAAGCTGCAAGGGAGGAAAAGAGATCACCACTTTGTTTCACATAGAGTCAGTGTAATAGATCCTGGCTCATCTCTGCTTGCTGGGGAGATGTCACTCTCCCTTTTTTTAAGAACTAGAGACACCACAGCTGAAGATATGGGCCATGTCTGTTCTTCATAGTCCTGAGCTGGAACAGCTTCCCTGAACTGGGAGACATTTTGGAGCTACTCTGTCGAATCTTTAATGCCTTATGATCAGGAAAGCAATTCAGCATTCAAGCACATGGCTATCATTAAACAAATTTTTGTATATGAAAAGCCCATCCTTTAGTAAAGAAAGAGAAGGGAAGATACTGTTGGTAGGGAAATTATCATTTGACTTTTGTTCCTTAAAAAAAGTGGCATATATATGTACCTGTATACCTCACCTTAGAGCTGCAGGACTGTGGTAAATGCCAAACCCTCATCTGTGTTTTAGGGCAGTATGTGCTTCCTGGAAGGAAAATGATGCTTACATTAGATAAAAATGCCAAATAACAGAAGAGATTTTCTCTAGAGGTTGAGTGTCTTCCTTCTTGGCAAGTCTGCTGCTTCCTGTCCTGACATACTTCAGGGGAATATTCTTGCCTCTGGACTTTTAATCTTCCCTGGTGTCCATCATTTCTCTAGGATATTAGCTTTTTGTTGTTGTCCCAGCCTCACTGATAGGCTTCAGCAGGTCTTAGCCCAGGCTGCAGCTGGGCTTATCTGGCTTAGCCAGATAAAATGCAGCTACGGTGTCCTGCACTTGGACCATGTCTATGAACATACCATGAAACTGAAATTCCTCAGGAAGAAATGCTTTTCATCATTTCTTCCCATAGACCTAGATTACCCTTATTAATAGAAACCTATTAGAAATATCCTTCTACTAGAAAATGGTTAGAAAACCTTGAGTACCCTTTCATGGCGGTTCAGTTTTTATTTTTGATTTTTATCGTTTTTAGCCAGACCTTTTCCCACTTGTGTGGTTGTCTTTCCTAATTGGATCTGTGGTTTGGTTTGCTGTTTCTCAACTCACTTCCCCCCAAAAAAAAAATTACCAGATTTTGGGGGAATCCTAGGGCCTTCAGGAAGCCCTTTATCCCCATCTGTAACCAGCAGGAAAGTAGTTGGCATGATTTTGTATCCATACACCGTACAGTCAGCTGACATTATCTCTGATAGTGACCTTTTGCAGTGAACTGAGCTGACATACGATGTTCATATATCCTGTTTCTTGTTTTATTTTGTCTTTTTTTCCCTTTCAAGTTCTGCACTGTACCACTCCTGATTGCACATCTTCTGGGCTCTTCAGTTTCTCGCAGAGGCGGTAGAAGAGACCTGCCAGATTCTCTTAAATGCACTTCAACAAACATTGTTAGGGAGCCTTGTGGACAGCGATCCTTACGCCTAATGATGCTGTACCTTGCAAGCAAAGCAAATGGGAGGCAGGACAGAAAAAGCAGTAGTGAGAACAGATTTTAATTGCCATACTGAGAGGTTAGACAAGTCACGAAAGAGCTTGGAAAAATGTGAAAATTTATATGCCATAGTAAGACCCTAAGGCTGCAGCTGTGTTTGAAAACACTTCCAAATTTGGTTACTAAAAGCATGAGAACATGCAGGCTACTGAGCCTTTCCTCCTCATTCCCTTGCTTCCCATATTCTCCACCAATTAATTTGCTTTTCTTTTCCTTCTCTGGCCTTCTTTCTTTGTTTTCACATTCTGTTCTCTTTCTGATCTTCTGTCTTGATTGCTGAGTGATTCCTCTCCGTCCCGCATACTTCTTTTTGTGTGTTTGCAATTTTTCTTAATCTACAATAAAGCCAGTGCCTGATTGTCTTTGAAAGTGGGTTCTACCTGAGCTATTTATCAGCTATGTAGATTGCACTTCCTTCATCTTGTTAACTATTTGGTATATAAAGACATATTGCATGCAGTCAGTGGATAATTCAGTTATAAACTATGCTGCATAGAATTTCCATTTTTTGTCTGTTGTTGTGGGAACTGATGTGAAAAATTTCATCTTGATACAGTTGATTTTTTCTGTTGCTCCTTTCTCTCAAGAGTTCCTGGCCCTTTTCTCCCAGTGTCGCTTTTGGTTCTTAGTGCTCTTCTTCCATGGATCAGTTTAGTTGAATCTTCTGCTGTGTGGATTTGATTGCATGGATCCTCATCAAGTGACTAAGCAGAGTGCAGTGTTCCTGAGAATGAAGAACCCCATGCATTGGCAGGTAGCATCCAAGCACTCATTGTCAGTGCAGGATGCTGTTTCACCCTAAACTGTAGCAGCAGGGGCCCTCTTTTAAGACCTCTGAACTGATTTTTTTCAACTATTACCATCAGACTGGATCCTTAATACTTGCAAAGTGTCATGTGAACCAAGTAGTGGATTTTAGGGTTTAATACACTAAACTCCCAGATCGTACAGAGAGCACGGGAAGTAAGGAGAAAATATTTTGAGCTTCTTGTTACGTAGCAGTTACATTTGTCCAGCGCTGTCAACATTACCAATATAATGGGCTCAACATCGGTCAGAAAGAATCCAGATTGTGGCACAACATCAGAGATTTTATGGGCCCCCAGAGATTGAGATGTTTTGAAAGGCTGGCAAGTCTCATCTGACAATGACATGCTGTCTTTAAAGTGCCTGTCTGCGGCAGTCTGTGTCAGCTGGTGGAACAAATCCAGTCAGCAGCTCTTTCTTGGTCCTGTCCTTTCATCTGGCAATAAAACAACTGCTGAAGTCTCCAAATGCATGCTGTGGTGCTGTTCAAGTAAGGGGGAAAAGGAACCAGAGGACAAGAGGACCTTTGATAGATGCTAAATTGAGGAGGGGAACGATCATTCCTGTCTCCTGGGCTTGGGTCCAGGTGAACACGCGTAGGTGGAGCAGAATGTAAATGTCTGTGCGGGCAGTGCAATGATCTGGATCTGAGATGATTTGGAGGAGGTGTGTTACAGCAGTTAAACGCAGCACATTTATTTGCTGGGAGCTGACTTTGATCTTGGAACAGGACTAGTGTGTGAAATGAATTTTGCTAGGTCTTGGTCTATCTCCAATTGAGTGACTCCTGCATGGCGACATGGATGAGGCTGAAGTTCAGCCTGCATTTGCAAGTGAGTGTCAGCCTGGATCTTCTCTTTGGGATGTGTTTTCCTGGGACTCAGGCTGTGTCAGACAGCAAAAAATGGGAGCCAGTGTAAAGAATTAGGGAACAAATCTAGAAACTGAGGATGTGCATAACCCACTGTATGGGAGAGTATCTGCTTCTTTGACTGGTAAGCCCAAGTTTCTTTCAAGAATTTATTTTTTGTATCTTGCATCCCCTGGTTTCTTTGGCATAGATCCTTATGCTGGTTTCTGGGATTGGAAGAATCTCTTCCCACCAACCTATTTCATAAAGTCCCCTTCTACTTTAGGCACCTCGTGCTTCCTGGTATACACAGAGCTTTCTGCTCATGAATACAATATATGTCTCAGTTAAGTGTTTATATGGCAACAGAGACCTCTAAGACTATTTCTAGGAAACTGTGAAATTTTCCAGTACTCCTCTAACCTACACATAATGGCTGTAACACGTGCCACACAAACTGTGTTTACATGGATGACATTTAGGCTGAATGGAAATACTGCCTCTCCATTCAAAAATTAATTTCCCTGCCACTTTCCTGCCTGCCTGACTCCCTTTGTTGCTCACTTTCTCCCTCAATCCCTGCCCTTTGGATGCTGCTGAACACAGGACACCAATTCTGGCTGCCCATGCTGTGGCCATCCCTGCCTTTGTCTTACAGTAGAAGCCAGATATGCTCTACACCATCCTAGAAATGATGAGGTTCTCTTTTTTTAAGGGGTCAGGCTCTGGGAAGTACCCAGTCTTCTCTGACCTGAGTCCCTGCAAATCTTTGTGGCCACCACAATATCACCAGCGAGGAGTCACAGCAAGGTCATTCCGTGCTTGCATTGTCCTCCAGGGAGATCCACACGCGGGCAGAGTTAATTACACTAACAGCCGCAGAAATTATATTGGCCCACCACTGGCCTAGTGAGATGAATATCTCCCTTTCTTACTCACAGGGGGATGTTAATGGTATTTTTATTAACTGGTGACCTGTTGACTGCTATTAGAATATAGATTGTATGCATAAACCAGGTCAGTGTACTGAAGATATGATTATAGAGCAATTACTGTGTCAGCCAGTGTGGCTTCTAATCAGAGCTGGCAAAGAGTCTTCGGAAGCCTGAAAACTGTTTTTGGAGTCCAACAAGAAGAAACAGCTTTGGATCAAAGTCTGTATTGTGCCTTTGCATCTCCCTGGAATTAAATGTCTGATTTTATATGTTTACGATGGGCAGTCAAGGCAGAAAGAAGTCTTAAGAAGCTCAGCTTTTAGTGGAACACAACTGATTAGGGGAGTTCAAAGTTTGCAAACTTTTTTGTTCTCCCTTTTCTTCATTATTATATGGTTTATGTTTATTTCACTGAGCTGGCTGAGGATGCTAATTTTGCTCTTGCCCTTTAAAATGAACGGCACGGTCATATGGCTGAGTGTCTGGAATATCAGTAAAATGATTACACTAGTATATGCATTTCATTTCATGAGGGCCATAGCTACAGAACCAGGTTTAGAATTGTTCCACATTTGTCAGAATTATTAAAGAGAAAAAGGAATGATAAAATCGCGAGTTGGCATGTCAGATGTCGAACCAGGGGCTGGCTTTCTCTTAGGAGCAGCTATTCCTTTGGAGATTGAATTGAATACTCTGATTCCCCAAGATTAGCTTTGTTTCACTAACAGCACCACTGATCCCAGTGAAGTGACTGGAATGGGTGGAGGAACCACTTCACATGGACGAGAGCTCAAGGCTCACACGTGGCTTGACCGGTGCTTGCAACCAGTTTTATATTATCTGCATTTATGGGTTAGACAAAAAACTGTGTTGAGCTCACCAGCACACCTGCCAAATACACTTAAATTTGATGTTTTGCAGTGGTAGAGATTGGCTTATTGGAGAGTAGGACACTGCACAATTTGCATGTTTACGATTATCTTGTTCCAAAAAAAAACCCCAACATCCTAAATCATCTGAGATCTGTAAAACTAAGTAATCTCATGGTAATCTGAGGCAGAAGCTGGATTTGTAAATATGGTTCTCTGGTTTATGAAAAGAACATACCTGTTGAGATTCAGGAGGAAATGAAATGCTTATAGATTTCACTGGATGATTAATATTTAATATATTGCTTAGAGAATAAATTATCTTCACTCTATTTTGGAACTGGAATTCATCTTAAATAGGAAAATAAAATTTGAATTATGAGTCTGCAGCTAGGCTGTCTGTACTGATAGAGTTCAGTTGCATGCAAAAGCTTGAGGGGAGGAGGCATGTTTGTATTTTTTCCATCCCATTTTGAATTATCTCTCCAGTTGCCATTGTTGTCAACGTGGTTAGTAAGTTTTGAGTGTTCTATAAAATTCATCTATTGAGCGTGTGAGATGTTCTTCTCTTCTATCTGCTTTTTAACATGTGAATGAAAAGGCCATATTCTGAGGGCATAGCAAGAGAGGGAAGGGAAGAGCAAGAGATTAATGTGCTTCCTGAACCAAACTTCTCGTAAGAGTAAAGGGAAAAATGTCCTTTCCCTGCCAATGTGTGGTTCAGACCACCACACAATAATGGCAAGTCTTTTCATACTTTTTTTTTACCTTAAAGCTTACTTTCTATGCTGTTTCCGTAGGTTCATTTTCTTCTTAAAAAACAAACAAACAAACAAAAAAAAAAAAAACAGCAACAAAAAAGAGGCATTTCTTATCACTGTTTGGGGGGAGAAAAAACTTGGTGATATGAAACACAAAATAGCAAGAATCAGAATGGCACTGAAAAACACTATACATTATTTTTTCAGGAGTTGTGATTTTTAAGCTGATATGATGATTCTTTGTGTTTTGACTTATTATCTTTTAATACCAAGAGTTGCTACTAAGGCAAATTTTCTTTCTTATATAGTTTTTCTCTGACTAACTTCCAGCAGTCTGGCATCTTATTTAATACTCTGTGTGTCAGAAATTCCCATTTTAGAGATGACTCTGTTTCCATCAAAGCTGCAGCCGTACTTCACAATTTCACTTATTAACAGCCTACTGAGATAATTGGGTCTGCCCAGCTCATTAAAAATAAAATATTGATGTTTTCTTAGGGTGGATGTAATTATCTTGCCCCCACAGGGAACAGGCAGCATAAAGGAGGGACGGTGTGGTCTAATACACATCCTGCTATGCACCTGCTTGCTGCTCTGCAGCGAAGAAAATTGGGGATTTCTGGTGCAGATACAATGGGTGAAGGTGGCAATGCAGAAGAAAAGATTTCCTTTTAAGCCTGGATGACACAGATTGAATAAATTTCCTTTTTTTTTATTTTTAAAAAATATTTCCTTTTCCTTTTTTTTTTTTTGAACTGAGTCCAACAGGAATGTGTCACAATGCTTCTCTCTGATGTACTTTACTGTGCTATAGTATACTCTATAGTATACAATTGTAAACACTTAATTCCAAGCAGAGATGTCTTCTCAGACTTTGTATCACAAAGAGCAACAAAGGTGCATGTTCCTCTTCACTGCCCCACTTGATGTTACTCAAGAAAAAATTACTGGAGCCAGTTCTACAAGTTAAAGCTTCATCTTATCTTTTCTGAGATTTTTTTTTTTTTTTTTTGACAGCAATTTCTTCAGTGCCCTGTATTTCTCTCCATAAGGCACTGAACGGGTTGCTCTTAAATCCAGCTGTTAGAGGTTATCAAATATATGATTGGATAGCAAAGATATCAAGCCACCATAGAAGCACTGGTGAACTAGGAGCACTGCAATACTCACGTTCTTGTCCTCCCATGACCTGAGTTACCCAATTTGCCTTGTCTGATTGTAATTGTGAGATGCTTTAATGGTGCTGTACTGGCAGTGGGTTTTAAGTTCCCATTGGTAAAAATGGATGTGGAAGATATAAGTATCAGGAAAGAAACAGAGCACTTTTTGCTCCCCATCGCATTCTTTCTGATTGTTTTAAATGAGTGGTAGAAGACAGACACAAAAGAAAATCTAAAATATGAGAGAGCATTTAAGTAACTTTGATATTCCTGTCTCATTATTCTGGTTTGGGTATATAGGACCTCAGGCCTAACTGAAAGTCTCCTGTTCCACGTGCTCTGTGGTGTGTTGCAGCTGCTGCTTAATCATGGCTGGAACTAGACTGAGACACCTCGTTGTGCCCACTGCAAATCCAGTGAGGGTTCAAGAGCTTGGTAACAGACTGTTGGGTACTTTCACTGTTTGAAAGGCATCCTGAACTTCCTTAGAGCTAGAACCTCAGTTCTGGTCTTTTACCAGAGCATCATTGCTGTGGAGTGGTGTGTTTGGAGGTCACTAACTCACACCTTCGGGTAGGTACAGTGCCAAGTAGAAGTAGGTGTAGTGTTCTGGCAGTATTGGTTTGTTCTGCTTTACAGGTGCCTGAGAGTGCAGAGACAGACATGTAAGGCACTGGAGAAGTTCACCAATATGTGCTTCTGGACAGAACAGAAATTACTTTAGGGGGGAAGAATCTCACGTAATTTTATAGAAAGTTTCTTTCCAAAAGCCCCTAGTTTGTGGGCAAATAAGCATTGCTGAGCTACAGAGTTTGGTTTTAAGTACTGTTTCTCTGCACCACCTCCTGTATGTACAGAAGCCCTGATACAGGAGACTTTGGCACTAGGAAGAGTTTCAACATCTATTTCAGGATGATCTGAGAGGAAACAAATTCCCTGCAGTTTTCGAGTCTGGTGGTCTGTGGCCTGGCTATAGGGTCACCTCAGTTTGTTTCACTTCCAAGTTGAGCTATTGCCAGCTTAAAAGCTGAAAAAGTCCTGTTGTGCTCTCTTCTCTTGTCAGCAGCATTGCTAAGGGATTTTTCTCTTTCTTAGAAAGGCTCCTGTTCTGGTGTGCCACAAATGATGTATCTAGCTCTGCGAAATGGCTGGAGGCAGCCTTATAATTTCACAAGTTTGCTTCTGCAGTCAGCTCTGAAGTGCTTCATATGGAAGTCAATGATAGATGTCTCTTGAGCAGGAATTAGGGAAAATAGAGTAAAAGCAGCAGGGTTTATTCCACTTGTCTTTCAAGACCATGCTGTCTCAGACTTGGCAAAGTTGGGGCCCTCTCACTGTTACTGGGACTTAAAAATCATCTACTTCCAACATGCCAGTGAACAAAACCTAGAAGATGGCCTTTAAATAGGCCACTTCCTCCTTCAGCAGACAGGGAAATAAATGGTCACGTTTCTGAAAAATCTGGCCATGTTGTGACTACAACTGTCACAGTAAAAATTGCTGGGCCCTGAGCACTTCGGTATATCTGGCTTTTGTTTGGATAATGGAAGCTGAGCAGTTTGGAAAAATCTGTCCCTAATTATTGGTGCAGAGCCCTTGAAAATCTGCCCCCGAGCTCTTCTCAAATAAAAATCTGGCCTCATGGGCACAACACTGTCAGAAGCAGTGCCTGGCATAAAGTGCTTCTTATCCTTTTCAGTGATTTTGTCCTCCTGTGAAGTTTCTAATTTATTTTAATTGCTTTAAAACTTTTTAAATGAGGCTATTTAATGGCTAGGATTTTGACTTATGTATCGAAGCTTCAGTGCACTCCACATTAAATGGCGTGTATTCCGTTATGCCTAAATTCTATTGTTATGCCTGCCCTTTGTGCCGGCTTTTCATTTTCCAGTTTGGGGGTAGTTGCATTTCTAGGGCTCCCATCTGTCATAATTTAGTGTTTCTTCAGCACTTTTTCTCATCTTAGGAAGCCATTCAGCATGTCCAAATATTGCTTTATGCCTGCATGGACAATGCTCGCTGTCGTTGGAGACGTCTATTCTGTTTCACAAAGAGAAGCCTTGCAGTACATCTGAGTGCTGACTGAAGGCAAAGATGTCTCTTTGAGCCACTGGGTTGTAAAGAGATGAACTCACTGGCCGTCCTCTCTCAAAGCTTTTCAAGAGCCTGACTGTTCATGGGGGATTCTTTGCATGGACCACAATTGAACCCAGTTCTTCCTGTGATTGCTATTTTGCAGAGGGTAGCACTATGTAAAGCTAGGCATGGAGTTTTGTTGCATGGAAAAAAAATATCCCTGATACCCCTTGGTTAGAGCTAAAAGGCTGAATTCACATCTTCTTAATTAAGTCCTCCTGTCCGTGCATTCAGGTGGGTCCCATTTTGAATGGTGTTTCTCCCAGCCCTGTCTCCTATCTGAAGTGTTATTCTTCACTGCTCTTCTTTGGTAGTGAGCAGCAGCAAGAAAGGTCACTTTGAAAATACATCTACCCACAAGCAGGGAAGGGGAATGGGGTCAAAGAAAGCAAAAAGGTAAATGGATAATGCAGGGAGCTAGAACTGGGTCATGAGACCCATCTTACAATGCCAATCTTTGAAAAAGTAGAGCTCTGTTACAAGTGAGGAAGTAGGGGCTTCTGCCTCTGTGTTTCATTAAGAACAGGTCCAGTGTCACAATACAACACAATGCCGAGAAGTGGGGACATCTATTCCAGTGGCTAAGACAAGGTTAGTGCAGCCACAGAGGTTTTGTACATTCCCTTGGCAAATGGGGAAATCCCCTTGCCTCGGTTTCCATTTGTAGCACAGGAATCAAAATGCCTGTCTGTCTCACAGAGCCGCTCTGAAAATTTATTCCAGCCTTCTTTTCACTTGCTTTTGTAAAAGCAAACTCCTTGCATTTGTAAAATTAGCCATGGCTAGAAAGCAGCATTCAAGGAATCTCTCAACTTTATGTTGAAGATAGTATGATTAGCTTAATTATTAGGGCAGTAGGGTTTCTTTAATATAGAGTGTAAGTATATGGAGAGCTAAGCTCAGAACTGATTTAACAAGAAAAGTGCCACAGATTGCACGACTAGTGCCACTTCTTATTTACTGGCCTGGGCAAGTGAGATTCTAGCATAGGATTATGCTACTGTAGAAACCAAAGTAGTGAGTTTAGCTCCAGGAATGTCAGTTGTTACATTCTTCACTTGCAACGCAACTGAAATTTCAACTCAAAAGTTTTAGTGAGAAATTCTTCAGGTTAGATTGATTTGTATTTCACCTTAATTTGACATTGTTCTAAGACAGACCTGGAAGACTTTCAGGTGCATGTTTGGTTTTTAGTGAGGATTTTTCCCATTTTGCACAACCACTGCACCTGCTGTGGCAGCAGAGAAGAGGCTCAGTAGGGACTGAAATAACAGGGATTCTCTGAAGCCAGGCAGAGGTGCACTGAAACAGTTGGGGGTGACTGAGTGTTGGAAGAAATGTGTATTCCATCGAGTCAGGAGCACTGTGTGCCTTCTGGAAATGTGGCTCGTAAGGAAGAGGAGTGATCTCTGCTATTTCTTACTTAGTATCTGCATCTACTCACTCACATCTGTGCCAAATTTTAAATGCATTTAGCCCTGCTTCACTCTTTTGTGTGCTAAGTGCTAGGTGGAGTTCAGACAGATGGGTTGTCAGCAGCTTAACAGATACACTCACCTCATTCTGATGCTTTCATTTATTAGTTTATTTTAAAGACACCCCATTTTCTCCTGGCCATTTAAAATACAAACCAATAATTAAGAGTGTCTGAAGGAGCTCTGGGTGGATTAGGGATTGTCTCCCAAGAGGCTGACTGACATTTCTACTCTCTGAAAGTCCCTGCTCAGCTGCCTCTTCAACCAGCAAACCCTGATTCCAGCGGCCATCTGATTAAACAACAAAGCATCAGCAAGTACTAAAAATCACTTCTCTTGGGCCGCACTGCACCGACAGCAAGGGCAGAAACAGAAAATGATGAAAGGGGAGGAAGTCTTTCGGTGCAAAGCATGTCTCTTGGTACCATATAGAGAGCTGGAAGATGAAATGTTTTCCTTTGTATGATCCTGGCTGGTCTGCTGCTTGCTGTGTCCTAATAGCCTGGATGCTGTTTGTAAGTAGACAGAGGTTTGATTTGTATCCCATGCACCACTGTGTGTGTATGTGAGGTTGTGCAAATAAGGGCTGTTAACTCCATGATTAGACTCAGGTATCCAAACACTACTCCGTGTGAAATGATGTTTTACAGAACCTCCTCTGTGAGACATTACCCTACCTTCCCACAGCGTCCTTGCCCCCTCCTTATCTCTCTGGCAGCCCCCCTCGATGGGGAGCTGCAGACAGCTCTGGTGCTCTGCCTTGGCTGGCACATGCAACCCAGCTGATGTTCATCTGGGCAGCCCCAGACCTGTCCTAACCCAGGGCCCTGCAGGACTGCCCAGCTGCTCTCTAGAGCAGTGCCAGGCTAACACAGCTACGCTGCTGTCAGGACACGATTAACATCCCCCTCCAAATAATGGGTGAGGGGGGTTCCATGGGACAGGGTGCAGAAATACCTGCTGGAGTTTGTGCTTGACGGGTGTTGCCCCTGTGACTCATAGACCTAGCAATTTTAGGGCTTTTTTTCCAAGAGTGTTCTTATAGTTGGTATATTTCTTAAAGTCACAGCTCTTGGTGACATGCTATTACATGAAAATCCAGCCTCCTGTTATTTTCTTTTCAAAGGAAGTTTCTAGTCCTTCTGGGTGGACAGAGGAGATTTATATTAAAAGGAATGGAGAAAGTGGAAAAGAAATATTACAATGTGAGCAGTTTTTTTAAAGAAATCACTTTTCTTAGGCAAGGATCCTGCATTTGGAGGAAGGGGATAGATTTTTTTACAATCTTTAAGGCCACCTTTATCAAGGTAGATTTGCCACTTCCATCCTACTCCACAAGAGTAATTTCTTCTGTGCTGGCTATATTCTATACCAACCAACACCAAAAACATGGACATTGTTGTATTTAGACCTTGCTGAGACCAGATGACACTGCTTCAAGAATTTGACCAGCCTGACTTGTAGTTTTCAAACCCATACCCTTGCTCAGTATGGGAGGCAGTTCTCAAACCACACTTGAGTTCTGATCTTGTGCTAATGGAAGACAGTTGTAGAACTGACTGAGGGGTTTTTACTCAGCAGACTGAGCAAATATAGCTGCTCTACTCCTTCTCTCTCAAATTTGCCTTTGAATTTTTGCATCTGAATTATGAAATGCCACCTCCACTAGCCACTTCCATGAGCAAGCAACATTAATATTGATGTTGGAAGGGTGCAGCAGGGTTATTTAAGGGTCAGAATGATCAGGGATAGTATCAGGGTAAATAAACTCAAGGTCCAGTTTGTATTTTTCTTTCATCTATCTTCCCTCAACCCCCTCCCTCCCCCAAGGCAGAATTAATAAAATAAAATAATTGAAAAGAGGGGAAAAAGAGTGAAGTGACAGATCCTCTAGGCTGCTGATTCAATTGGTTTGTAACATTTTCTGCCTTGCCAGCTTCTTTCTATCCCTGCTGCCACCTGTCAGGGCAAAGGCAGTGCGACAAAGCCCGGTGCGAATAGAGCTGTGCTATCTGAGTGGCAGCAAGCCACAGCCTGTCTCTGTCTGGAAGGAAAAAGAGCCTGGATGGCCAAGAAGCTTGGGAGAGGGGCTCGCAGGTCTGCAGTAGAGATGGGAAAAAAATGTCAGAGCCTATACATTGTGTCTCTTTCTCATAAAACTGAATGAGCGGGGCTGATTCTGGGCTTTTTTCTTGTGGTAGAAACTTTCATGACTACTGTTATTACCTTTTCCTGTGATTAAGTCAGAGCTAGTCTTTTAAGCTGCCACAGAGGAGAAAGTGATGTTGCCTTCATGCTTGCCTGCGACCCTGAGCAAGGCACATTGTGCCTCATCTTCCTGCCTATGCAGTCACCATGATCTGCTCCCAAGTGTGGCCCAAGTCTCATGTGTGTCAGCCATGGGAATGGGTGGGACAATTATTAATGCCAAAGTGGCATTGCCATTTTGAGGGTGGGTTGTAAAGCTCCTGAGAGTGTGGAGAGTAAGAAAGAGCTCCTTTCCCAAGTACCTTCCTCCAAGGCAGTGGAGGCAGAAGCAGCTGCCCAGTGTGTGAGTAGAGGGCCTGTGGAGAGAGGATGCTGCAGCACAGCTGTCCAGCTTCCCAAGCAGGGAGAGCTGTCAAGGCCAGCAGCTGTGCTTGCACAGGTCCCCTTGCTGGGGACCTCAGCTGAGTGACCCTCTCTCCATGGCAAGCTGGGGAGTGAACTGACGGCAGGACCCTCTGGTACTGTCCTTTTGCAGCTAAGTGTGCAGACATGGCATAGCATAATGAGACACATTTTTGTAGTTAGCTGCTGGTTTTGTTGCTGGTGACTGATGCCAGCACTGCTTTGTGTCCTTAGTTCCTGCATAGTTGGAGATCACCACTGTTACGGTGTGGACTGATGTCATCCTTGTGGAATAAACACAGCTCAGGTAGAAGAGACAGGTCTTTTCCACCCTGAATGCCAGCAGTGCCGTTGCCATTCGCATTTTCTTCCCTAGGAATCCAGACTGTGCAACTGAAGTCTTCAAGACAGCCGTCTTTTCCACAGGCCATCAAACAGCAACGGCTTGACCAGGCCATTGTGGCAGCAATGATTGCAAACGGGCTGGAGTGGCAATTCATGATGGATGCAAATACCTAAACTCTTTTCCTCAGGAGTGCTGAGCATGACACCAAGACTGTTGCAGCTTTGTGGGGGTTTTGCCCTTTTCATCTTGTTTTGTTTTTTAAGGAGCTATGTTTATTTCTCTTCTGTCTCTAGCTTCTTCCTTGCCTCTGAAGCTTTGCTTTTTTTGCCCTCCCCACTTAGGGCATTTCTGTCTCAGATGTTGCTTTTGATGGGATTTTTTTTTTTCCCTTCCCCATCTTAGTTTCTTCTGACCCCAATTCTGTTTTTATAATGAGGCCATGCTAATTCGTGCTGAGAGCTTATGAGTTTTCTTTAAGCACAGGGAGAGGTCACTGTGAAATGGCTGGGGGTGTTTCTTTCTTCCCATGGCTGCTGTTCAAAATGTTTGATCAATTTATTTCCCTATCACCATCAAACCATTTCCTGGCTAAATTAACAGCAGTGCCTTCTGCAAGCATTGTGCTGGGGTGGGGGAAGGAAGGAACAAATAAATTGATGGAGGAAATGGGGGTTGGAAGACAGGTTATGGGAGAAGTTGGGGCTGGACTAGAAAATGTCTGTCAACACAAATGCCAGTTTGTCATTCCATGGTGCCAGTGTAACTGGTAAGGGAAAAGCAAATTAAACAGTTACCAGGGAGAAGCAATCAGCTGGTACCTTGCAATGGTCTGTAAGCAGATCTCTCAATTGTCTTTATCATTTGAAGACATGCCTTAAGGAGAGCCCTTTTTGGGCATGTTTACTTCGTTACATAGAAGGTCCTGTCCCTTAGCAAGAGCCTTATCATTGTTATTAGTGGTAATACAATAATAACAGTAATAATGCTGGCAAATATCACTTCCTCCTCAATGAATGCTCTTGGATACTTTTTTTAAAAAATTATTATTATTATTATTATGAAAAAATCAGCTTCCTCATGCTGGGCTCTAATTACCATTTTTATGAGAACTACATGTTCTTCTATTCATGCAAGAAGATTTGTTTATCGAGGATTTCTATGCCAGTGCTGCTTTTGTAGCATTTATCTCTTCATCCTTAGCAACAAGGGTTGGGGTGGTAGGCTAAATGAAAGGCCTGAGTTACTTGTATGGGTGAAAAGGCAAAAGGATCAGATTTCCTCACCAGGAGAAAAAGCAGAAGGATCAAATTCCTGGTCAGAGTAAATTGGTACAGATCCAGTGGAGTCTGTGATGCCATATTACTTCTTTCCACTGCAAACTTTCACAAAAACGGGAAAAAAGAAAGATCAGTTAGTCTTTGTATAATTAAGTATTTCTGCAGACCCAGCAACATCTCATCCTGATCTGGGGAGCAGTTTAGAAAATGAAAAATAAAATCAGATCTTTTAGCAACCTTCTAACTTGAAATTTCTTTGCCTTGGTTCATACAAGAAGAGCAGTACAAACCAAAACCAGAGCAAGATCTCTTGAAAGTGGGTAACCAGAATTATGCCCTCTTTCAGATGAGATCTCTACTGGTGCTTTTTACAGTGACATCTCCACTACTTTGTCACTGCACAGAGTCACCCCATGAAGTGTTCCTGCTCCCAAGCCCGCCTGCTCCACTGCTCTTTCCAACTAACAAGCTCCCCACTTGCATGAGAAACTTTTGCTGTAGTGCCTGTCATTGTACTTTGTGCTTTTCTCATTTCTGTTTGACCAGTCCTTGAGGTGAGGCAGATCTTTGTTTATTCATCTCCCTCTTTCTGCATTGACAGTGTTTTCTAACTATGTCATCAGTCCACTTCAGTAGCAGACTCTTATGTTAAGATCAATCATAAAAATATTAAATAAAATTGTTCTCACTCCTTTCAGGAGCTCTGTTAATAAATTCCCCTTTCAGCCTGATCAGTGGACATCTCTTTCATCAATTCCTTACTTGCTTAAAAATTCTTTACTAATGCCATCATCTACATCCTAACTAGTAATCAGACACTGTGTCCAATGTTTTACTTAAATGGTGATAGATTAGTCTTTACTGCACTTCTTTTGTTTAAAAATCAGTTATCTGAAAAGGCAGTCAGGGTTTTTTTCAGCTTTTGGAAAATCCACAATGCATTTTATATTATTTTCTGCTTGCCTTTATGTCTTTAATTGCTTCTGCATGTATTCCAAAGCATTGCATACTGCCAGGATCATGTAACTAAATCTGTAGTTGCCCAGATCACCTTTTTTTTTTTTTTCCCCTTACTTGTATGTTTTAAATCAGGTATTCTACCATTGTATAATACCCTCCTATATTGATAGGTGTACTAAGATTCTGGAAGCTTATCCTGCCATATCCCTTATCAGTTCTTTAAACATTCTGGGGTGAAAGTTCTTTTGTTCCACCTCCTTGAGTGCAGTATTATCTCAGAGTTTACTTCTGTTTTCTCATTCCCATTAGCTGCACTGCCTTGTCCTACACTCAATATCACCACTGCTATTAAAAGAAATGAAGCCAAATTTTCATTTACCTATTTAATCTGTGCACAGATTATGTTCAGTCTCTACTGCATGTCCATTGTATAGTATTTCTACTTCTTTTTTCTTTGCTGTCCTGTCACTATATAACCAAAGAGTATTTGTACTGCTTTTTATGATAAGTACCCATTTCAAGGTTTTGCACATTTTTACTTTTGACAAGTATCACTTTATTTGTACACTTCTGGATCATGAAGAGACTAAATTCCTCATTGCCTAGGTCCTTCTGTTTCTTATAGGTTCTCCCATTGCACGAACATAATTTTTGTGGGATTTTGTGTTCCTTACTTGGGATGCAGAAACCACAAAAGAACTGTGTGCTATCATTTAAAAGGGTCATTGTGTGATGAGAGAGAACATGCAAGGTTTGCACAATCACTACCCAAGTGCATTAGAAAAAAATAAAATCCCACCATTTCATGTCCTCCAGATCACGTGTTTTAAAAGGAGGTTGTAAACTTCTGTATATAAATAAGCAAGCTTAATTCATGGGTTCAAATGCAGCCTGTGCATCTGAAATTTGGAGAAGTTTCCAACAAAATTCCCAGCCTTGCAGCTCGGATTTGTATCTGTTTTGAACACACGTTTGTGGACTCGATAAGGAAGAAGAAAAAATTTGCTTCTGCTGCTCCAGTAATGGGTAGGAGGAGTTGTCTCACTGTGAATATTACTTCCTGGGACAGATTATAGCTATTGAGGTAGAGAAGAATTAGGAGACCTCAGGATGCAAACAGGTGAGATCAATCCAGACTTCAGCAATGCTGACATTGTGGTCTGCTTGCTCTCCTTCCATACAAAATGAGAGCAAGCAAGGTGCCTCCCAGATTACTGCTTAGTGAAGATTAGACAAGATGGAGTTTTCTTGGGTCTGAGCTTATTTGTATTCATTGGAGTCCTTGATGCCCACCTCAATTCCAGCAACCTAAAAAATAATGGTTACGTTTAAGCTTTCCAGCAAATGCCCACAACACTGATCATTATCATCTGAGTGACAGGAGGGAAAGAGTGGAGGAGGAAGAGAGGCTGGAGTAATCTGCATCCTTCTGCTGCTGCTGCTGGATTTGCATTGTGCAACACTCTAGTAGATAAAAGGGAGGTATTTTTTCCCAATACAAATGCATGTGTCTATCCTAGCAGTGAAAGCAGGGCACATGTGGTTACACACAAGTGTTCACTAGTCCACAAATAGTGAATTTAGAAGGCACAGAGCTACCACCGTCCCTGCAACCACTGCCTACACAGACAGCTGTGGCTATGGAAGCATTCATACAGACGCCCTCAAGCAACTAAGAACCCCAGACGCCCAGGAAAACTGTATTTTCACACAGACTGTCTGTGGGCTACTCATGAAAAAAGCAAAGAACAGAAAACTGATTTAGCACCAATAAAGGGCATATACTGGGGAGCTGACCCTTGTACCCCTTGTGGCCCAAACAGGCTTCCTTTCTGTAATTCTTCATAGCCTGCTGTTTTGCTCTTCTGTAACCCTTGGACTCTAGTAACTTGAGGTTTTGGGTTATTTGGGTACAGTACTAGCTGAAGAGGCTTTGTCTTTTAAGCCAGTGTGTGTTATCTGAATTTTAAGCTGTGGTGTGAAAAAATACACAGTTGTGCACAGAGCAATTTGAACCCACCTGGCCATGCCAGTTTCTCCTGTCAACTCTCCCTAAGCCCAAATCCTTATAACATACCAAGTTTAACAGTAACTATTCTCCTTTCTTTTCCATAGGAGATGAATGATTAGTGTAGGATATTGGTGAAAAAACTCAGTATTCTGGAGCTTGTGAACCAAATGGGTCAGGACGTGGGTGGCTGAGTTACCTATGTGCAGGTATCTACTACTGCTTTACACACTCTGGGGTACCTGAGATATCACTGAAGGCCAGCACAGACAGTATGTGGCCTGTGCTATTCAGGATACCCAAGCAGGATACCCTATGGTCCTTAAGATGGCATCAGCTGCCTATATTTAGGAAATTGAATCACAGCCTATTTGATTCACAGGAAGGTGCATAATAGTTTAGTATTGGATCTCAACAAAACCTGAGTACTCAGCAGTGAAAAATACTTCATAGCGTTAATAGCCAATATCTTTGTTTATACAGAGACAGCCCTATAACAGCAATAAAAGCTACACAAACAGACAGGATTCAAAGGCTAATTATCTAAATGTATTTTCCCTTTCTCTTTTGTTTTTATTCCCTGCATTTTTTAACAGCAGAGAGAGAAACTGTGCATATAGCTACTACTGTAACCAGGTTTTGTATCTGCTTGATTTGAGCATGTCAGGGCTTTATAGCAATGCTGTTTCATAGTCTCAAGCTTCAGTGCCAGTTTATTTGCTTTGCCAACAATTTTGAAGGGTTTTATTCTTGACCTCATAGGCACTGACTGTGTGTGGTTGTAGGAAACTGTAATAGGGGGATTTTTCAGCTGCCGCTGGTGCAGCAGTGACAAGCCCATCACTGTTTGATGTTAGCATGTTTTGAGGAGGCTGTGGGAAATTTAGCACACGTGTCTGGAAACATTTGACTGTCTTTTAGTAGTTTTGGTGACGAGAAGTCAAGGGCTAGGTGCACGGTGCCGACTGCTTGGCATCACTCATCTCACTCCAGGGGTGCCTTGCTGACACCAGCTTTCTTTGCTTTTGCATGTCACCACTCCCTGCAAAAAGTCACTCTAGGATTTTTTGAATGGGAAAAACAGGCTATAGGGGAAGTTGAACTCTTACACTCCACCAAACATGGGAACCATGTTATTGCATCTCTGAGAAGCGTTCCTTCTTGAAGAAAATGGTAACATTTAAGCACAACAGACCTGAAATATCTGTTCCTAGGGCATCCTCCAAAAGGCCTTTTATCCCTTCCACTATGTAATTTCTGATGGAGGAAGGAATTCAGGTCTTTGGAGTCATTTTCGTGTAGTTTTCCCAAAGAGCTTCTACTGGATCTCTTAAAAGCACTTTTTCTGTGGTTGCTATCACCTCTGCCCTCAGTCAGTAGGGTGTGCACGGTGGGAGTGAGCAAGTGTTCATCCATGGCCTGTTTCTAAATAGGGTTTGTAGATACTATGCTGTACACCCAGCTGTGAAACCATGATTCTGCAGCTCTCTTTTTATTCCAGGAAGTATCTGATTCCATCCCAATATATTTACCATTTCATAGTATTTTTTTTTTAAGAAAAATGGATCTAGACTGTCCTAGAAGTGTACTTGGATGTTATTTTTTAGCCCTAAAAGGTGATGAGCAGAAAACTAAAATATAGGTATTCCAAGATGTGTTTCAGTGGACTTGCCATAGGATAGGAAGGGAGGGAGGAGGACGAAGACACACAGTAAGATGATGACAAAAGAAAACGGGGCTTCTCTTCAGCTGAAGAAGCTCCAGCAGTCATATTTAGCTGATCATTCTTCATTCAGTCTTCTCTCATAATAGTGGCACAAGGGAAGTGGGACTGGTCTACATGTAGGTGGTACTAATTCTGCTTGGAAAATTTTAATTTAGGCTAGCAAAGAGCTTGAGGGAAGAGCAGGTTTTCTTCAAAGGGGAGGAAGTGTGCGTGTGTGTAGCTATATCTCAGGAGGAAAGTGGGCAAGGATCAGAGGAGGGAAGCCAGTGAGAGAGACATCGTTTTTGGTAAGTGGAAGATAAAAACCACCTCTCAATACATATTGTTCTTTTTAACATCAAGAATGTCATTTCCAATTAAAGATTACTGGAAGCATGAGAGGGCATGGGGAGCAGCACAGTCATGATGCTGATGTCAGCAGTGGGACTGCCACTACTAATATGTTTGCCCTTGTTAAGGACCTGTTCAGGCATGCATGGAAATCTGAATCTCTGATTTGACTGCATTTCTTTACATGATGTTTCTTCCAGTTCCTGTTCTCTTCACACACACACATCTTTGATTCCAGCAGTGTCAGAACACCCTGTATTCTTGAATTTACTTATCCACACAATATTCCATGGTTAGACCAGAACAGTTATCCCAGTTTGCAATTAGGATAGTCAGCTTAAGGAGTTGGACTATTGATTTGCCTATGTCTGCCTTAGGGATGATGTAGACCTGTAAGAGTAGATTTCTAGAGTTGAAACATCAGGACAAAGGACCTGAATGTAAAAACTTCAAGGGGGGTTGCTTTGAACTAGATCTAGCTTTGTATTGAATATCCATTAGCAGGTAGAGTACATATGACATGTACCTTATTTTCAATAGAAAAATATCCAGGCCTTCTGTGGCCTTCTAGACAGCTCCACAACCCAGACTTGGGGAGTGGGGATGACCTGGCAATTCACTTCATTAACACATTCATGCTCTGAACTGAAACACTAATGTTGACACACCAGAAATCATCTGCTACCTTTTGGGATGCCCAAGGATGTCCTGCCTGCTTCCGAAGAGGAGGAGGTCTCCCATAGATCTGATGTCATATTTGCCGTCCTTGTGCAGATACCTCACGTGCAGTAAGATAAATCAAATTACTTCTATGAGGGTAACTGAACCAAGCCCAGAAGGTTGGTAGCAGAACAGTAAAACAGAGCTCCTCCACATCCTGGGAAATCTTTCCTTCAAAAAGTTCCCTTGCAACTCAGAATATTCTGGGAAATATCTGTGAGGTATTTAAAAGATAAGTAGATAAGGCGCTTACGGACAAGGTTTAGTGGAATTTGGTAGTGTTAGGTTTACAGTTGGACTGAATGATCTTACAGGTCTTTTCCAACATAAACGCTTCTATGATTTTAAAGTAATGTGACATAAGAGGGCACGTGTTTTACGTAATAGTGGGATCTGGTCATGGATGGTGCCTGTTTGCAAGAATTAGGTATTAGCGTTGTTCACACTCCATCACTAGCTGCAGCCTCAGTATTGCACTATTTAATCCAGCTGGGTGAGGCACCAGAGCCACACCATGATTTTGCTTCATCTCCTTTTATGACCAAAATTAGCCACAAAAGGGACTCAAGCTCTCTTCTGAGACCACAAAAGGACTCCAGCTCTCTTAGTTCTTCTTGGTGGCTTTCACGGGAGCTGTCTCATCGGGCTTAAATTAGAGGTGGTGTTTGGTTGTGCTTGGATGGCAATGTATCAAAAAGATGTAGTAAAACTCAGTTTGAAACATGAAGAAATTGCAGAACTGTTCTTTTACACTGTATTTTCTAGCACTATAATTGCAAACCCCTGTAAAAAAGCCGTGTTACTGTAACCTGGAATAACTATCTAATACCTGAAAGGACTGTTTTTTAGCTGCAGTCTCCTTGCAAAATTCCACCTTAGACAGTTTATTCTCCTTGAACTATTTTAAAAATGCCAAGTAGATACCAAAGTCTTCTGCACAATTTCCTGTGATAAGCTTATTCCATAACATGACTCTTTAAAAAACACAGCCATCCCGTTCCAAAGAGGGCTGCACTTTAGCAGCGGGTGTAAAAAAAGGCCAATATTCTACAGGGTATATGTAAATCTTCTCAACTCTTTGTGATAAAGTGCAATATAACTGTCTGATGATAATATGGTTTGGAAACATTGTCCTTGCTATATACCTTGTAGTTGGTTGAATGATTTACTGACTAATTATCTGATAGGAGGCAGCAGTAACTTACCCTCAGACCATGTATTAGAAACGTTGATAAAAAAGACAGCCGTAACCAGCATGGCTCACTGTGATACGTACAAGGTGGGACTCCTCTTCAAATAATAGTATCAGCTAATTTAACCCTGCAGACAGCAAGGTTTCTATAAAAACACTCTGTAGGAAAATGTGGAGCCAGGGCTGAATGGAGCAGGGACCTGATGTCAAAAGATTTGCAAATGACCAAGGTACTTAATACCACCATCACCTTGATTTTTGCTAGGAAGGTTTCCCTTCAGGAATCTTAGGTCGCTGAGAGCAGTGGAAAAACTGACACAATGACAACTTACCCCTGGTGGAGCAGCACCAGAATATTTAAACAAACTGGACGCAAACAGGTCCATGAAACCTGACAAGATGTTTGCATGAATACTGAGGGAGCTAACTGATGTCATTGTGAAGCCACTCACTGATGAACTGATAAAGTATGAACTAGATAAGGGGACAGCAGAGTGAATTGAAAACTGGAGGCAGCCAGAGAAGGTACAAAAGGCAGTGGGCACAAAGTGCAAGACAGGAAATTCCATTTAAATGTAAGAAAACCATCTTTTTTTACTGCAATGTTGCTCAAACCCTGGAACAGGCTGCTAAGAGAGTTTATGGAGTCTTCATCCTTGGAGAGAACATTAAAAATTGGACATGGCCATGAGCAACTCATTCTAATTAACCTTGCTCTGACCAAAGGGGACAGACTAGATGATCTCCAGTGGCACTTTTCAATCTCAGCAATTGTTCTGTGAATCTGGGTGCTTATGTTTAACGTGACAATGTCTGTGTTAGGTTCACAGCTCAAAAGTAGAAAACATAGAGCGGCTGGATGTACAGAGGCCAGTAGGTGGAAGAAAACCAACCAAGACCTTTACTTTTCTTGTAGAAGTTTCCTTGAACTCATTTTGATGTGTCTGAATAGAATTTCTTGGCTGTTTGCTTTTCCAAACTTCATGAAAAAACTTCCAGTCACAAAAACACCTTATTTGCTGGTAAGGTTTCCTACTTTTATAAGCACAGAAATTATTTATTCTTAAGGGTCTCTGCTCTCACTGAAAAAGTCAAAGGCAGAATTGTGTGTTCACAGAATAACAAATTATTATTTATAATAATAAAAAAGGAAGATAATATGTACAAGGTGCTCTCTTTCCCTTCAAATCTTAAATGGGTGAATGTATATTGACCTGTATGGGTGACACAAATACAGTACAGAGAAGAGATGATGAAGAAAGAACAACACTTGCACCTGATGCTGTCCAAGTTCTTCAGAGGTATTCCATGGATTCATTCGCCTATTAAGATGATTCCCTTGATCTCACCTAGGTAACCTGCTCTTTCCTGTTTTAGAATGAAATCTGCTGACTGTGGCAACAACATGAAGGTGTACAGCAGATACAGCAGAACCAGCACTGCTATAGCAAAAGCTAAAAGCATAAGTGGAAGTAAGGGCATAGTTGGGCTGCAGGTTCCTTATCATACAAACCTTATGTGTTTGAAGAAACTAAAAGGCCACCTTGGTCAATTCCAAAGACAAGTTTTTGGCTTTGGTAGTCAGGAGGAGAATAAATGTGTAAGAGTTTCCTTTAGCAACAGAGCATGTTTGCTGTTAAGCCACTGCAGAAGAATAAACTTCCTGTCTAAATAATTGTCTGTTCCCACCACAGCACTTGTATGCTGAAAAGATATAGAGACTCGAGGTTCTGATAGAAAATATTGATCTTTTAGTTGAGGTCAACAAGTGGTGATGAGAAGGCAAGACAGAAGGATGGCAAAGTGTAGGCTCTGTTCATATTTTTTCCAGGAGCGTCCACTTGAAGAAACCAGATGAAAATGTCCTTGTTTCGTTAGTTCATTGTAAAGATCTCCCTTCTGCAATTGAGACATTTAGCCTCTTGGGAAAGACAGCTAAACAGAAATCCATTTACCTTTCACATGTTTTTCATAATTTCCCCTGCTACTTTGGTTAATTAATTATCACCGCTATTTGTGTTTAAACAAGGGGTCTGTCTCCCTCCCTCTTCCCAAGCCCATCTGCTCCTCCACGACCTTGCTTGTGAAGTCATTGCTGTGCTGATTTTGTGAAAGCACAAACACTACCCCAGCAACAGACAGCTGTGTCGCAAAGACAGGGCTGTGACCTCACGGCAGGAAGGACTTAGCTGGTGGTGGGGGAGAGATTTTCTCCCGCAAACACAGAAGCTTTTGATGATAACAGAGAGGAAGGCAAGGCGTTATTATACCCAGAACAAATGATCTTGCTGTTTGACTGCTCTTCCTTTAGAAGTTGTCCATCGCTTTAAATTCTCTTCTTCAAAGAACCTTTTTTAACTTGTATGTTTTTCATGCAAGGGGACTGGCTTCTCCCTCAGATCTCAGCTCAGAAGATATCTCCAGGAAGGAGCAGGGGGTGGATTTAATCACAGAGGACATGGGCCTGAGTTTCTACAAAGCCTGTGAGGTGTCCAGATCCAAATTTTGATTTGTTCAGTTTGGTTGAACAAACCTAAGTCTAAAGAGGCAGTCTCATTTTTATTCTGGCTGTTCATGGATTTCTGTCTTAGTCTACTCTCACCTAAACTGCCTCTCCTCTGAATGAAATCAGGTAGAGCAATCCAGCAGTGAAGGCTTTCTTTTATAAACATTTGCATGACTGGATGAGAAGTGGAAATCGGGTCTCATGATCACAAAGCATTTTTAATGTAGATGCAGCAAGACACATCAAAGCTAAGTAACACACAAGTGATACTTCACAAGCTGTCTGCAGAAACTGCCTCTATATGTATTGATTGTGAGGCTACAGAAAATGTATCTTGATCAGTCTGTTACTGTCTCTTCTTCCTTGGCTGATTGCTTGGCTGTTCCATGAAACACCAGTCTTCAAACCCACACACCTCCTTCGTTAGCTAAAAGTATTCGCTGTTTCCAATACAAAGCATCGCTGTTTATTGCCTGAGAACAATTTACAGTGCAGTGTGCTACCATGATAGGCTAATCGGGTCAAAACACCTCTCCCTTTTGGATTTATTCATGATTAAATCACACTCCTTCAGAGCATGCACAATGGCTCACCACTGATATGACCCAGAGCAAAGCATTAACTTATCTGGAGTCCATTTTCTTTGGACATGGAGGTGATATGGAGGATGATAGCACTTACCCTGCACCTTGCCTTCACCACATCTCACTAAGCCTTAGAGATGGATGGGACACAGCAACACCAGCCTACAAATGACAATACTGAATCACAGAGTGGAAACAATTTCTTCAGGTTTTTTTTTTCTTCCTTATGTTGCCAAACTATAAAAAAATAATTTCCAGATTCGCACATTTGTATATCCAAGTGCCAAGGCACCACGTACCTCTTCTGATGGGGTTTTTTTTTGATAGGTGGAGGAAGTAGGAAGGGGGGTATAAGAAGATGACTGAAGGAAGAGACTTAATTTTTAATTAAGAACTGTTTACAACACTTTGTGGCGTTTAAGGGACCTAGAACAAATAGTCAATAGTTGGAGGCTGAATATAAGGAAAAATCAAGTCGTCCGTGTCCCATTGAATGGCCCTCACCCAAGTATCATTTTATTTCCTGTCTGATTTGTCCTTAACATCCTATCCAGCTGCTGCAGATGTTTAATTGTGTCCCATCTGATTCCCTCCTTATGTCTTATCTGGCTCACTTCTTATGTCCTGCTTGATTTTTACTAGAGAGTCAGCCATTTCCCATCATTTGCTAGTGTCCTGACCGCTCTTTTTTCTGTTTTACACTCAGACCTTCCTTTCTATGTTCTCTTTATTTTTTTGGACATTTGGACCTATAAACATGCATACAAAACCTGCTTCGCTCACCTGGATCTACTAGTGTCCTGCTTTCAGGCAGCTTTTTCTGGTTTGCACTTGCCATATATTCGATTTTGTTGCATTTTGTTCTTGCAAAATTAATTTTCTTAGAGTCTTGCACCCTTCACAGTATGGAATGATTATTCCTGTCAATTCTGGAGATCCAGCAGCCTCAGATCACTGTAACAGAATAGCGGGAAAAACCCAGAAAGAAACTGTCCTTTCTGTTTTGCCATGCAGCCCGTCTGTTCCTTTGCTCTGGTGTAATATTCCACTAGTGGACCATGGGGAAAGCTTGTTTTTGGACAGCAGTAATGCTATATTTAAGTATGCTTTTAAAAAAAAAGAAAAAGGGCAAGAAGTTTCTTTAGTTGGTGGGTTCTATCAGAGGCAAGATAATAGAATTTCTAAACCCATTGATTTTATGGCATTAAGAATCTGCTTGATAAGTCAGTCTCTGTATACTAGTGATCACTATCTCCAGCTGTATAAGCAGAACTGTCCCCATTTCATTTTCAATAAGAAATTGAGGGAGACTTAGATGTGCTGGAAAATATGGGGAAAATAAGTAGCATAAAATCTCTGTTCTGTTGAGGCATGGCATAGCTATTTGTTATTAAATACTGGAGCAGTCAGAGAGAAACAGAGTTGGACGATGTGTGAGCAAAGGGCTCTCCATCTGTGAGTGCCAGGCTCCCCCGGTTGACAGTGCTGAGGGGCACCCACAGGAGCACTGCTTGTGGGGTATTCCAGCACCAGCCTTTCCAGTGGGCAGCCCCAGAGGGAACAGGCAAGAGAACTTTGCCTAGGAGATTCACATGGCTACTCTGAGATGTGTGTGACTACCCTGGGAGCAGCTGCTCTCTCAGAAAGTGTTGCAGGGAACTGGGGTGGAGGGGAGAACCCAGTTCCCTGCAGCCCTATGTATATGAAGCACATACAATATTAAAACACCTCTTAATTCTGGAGGAAAAAAAAAAAATGTACCCACTTTAAGGAGTGTTTGCAAAAGAAGGAGAAGAAATGAGGAAGGTGGAGTCACAGGCAGACCTGTGGTGCTGCCAGGTACCTTGGCCAGATAGATGCACAACATCCCTTTCCAAATGCTGCCTCCCTCCATGGGGCTGTCCAAGTCTGTTTTCTACTTGGCTGGTTGTGCTATTGAGTCCCATTTGGAAGGATTCACGTGTGACCTAAGACTGTCCTCTAGATGTCTGACTTTGTCCTCTACAAGATAAATAATGCAAAAACAAACATGCCAAACAGTAACCTTCATGTGTCTCCCTGACACTGCTGGAGGGAGGCAGGAAAGGAAGGAGCGAGCGTGAGCAAGTGAATGAGCAAACTGCGTGCGAGGCAGGCAGGAGACAGGCATGGAGAGGAAAGGTGCAGCCAGAGGAGCCGTGAGAGCAGCTGGATTTCTACTCCACACCGCTCTGCTGTTTCAGACTAGGGTGCCGGTCTGCTGGGGCACTGCCTCTTACAGACAAAGCCATGGAAGCATCCAGCCCTGCTCCCTGGCCAGGACGCTCAGTGAGCTCTGGCAGCCTCCTGGCCACTTGTGCTCAGCAGGGACCGCGGCTGGTGCCGGGTGAGGGCACCAGGACGGCACAAATTAAAGCCTTCCCTGTGCCACTCAAATGTTCTGATAGCAAACTGTTCAATGTTGCACACAGCATGATTTCTTCCCCGCACCCTCCCCCAGCACCACCACCCCCTCAGGCTCCCCCTCCCCCCAGTCTCTAAAAGTGGAGAAGAGGATCCCTTTTTCCTATTGAATGTACTTATGATGCAAGTATTCATTAATTGCGGATACAGTTGTACGCGGCATGTGTGCTAAAGCGTTATCAGCTTTGTGTGGAAGACAAATGCACGCAGACTTAAATAGCTGAGATTTTTATCTTTCTCCTCACGGAAAATATGCAGCAAGTTGTCCCCATCTAGAGCCTTGCCAAGGAAAAAAAGGATGTTTTTCCATTTTTTCTTTCTTTTCCTGAGATACAATGAGGTAGGGGACTGGCCTGTGTGGTTCTTTCAAAGAGAAGGGCTTCCCCAGTCCAGCTGTGGTATGTTTTTGTCAGGTTAAAAATTGTGAGATTTTTTTTCATTTGTAGGTGGCAGAAAAGCATAGGCTTTTTTTCTTCTTCTGTTGATCCCTTGAAACTTCACTGTGGAGGATTCCAGGACAGGGAGTTAAAAATACAGGCTGTGGACTAAAGAAAGTATTGTTCCTGTGTTTTACCCTAAAATATTCTACAGCACAAAGTAGGATGGATAGAGTTCTGTGGATCTCACGCAGACAAATGCAGGGCTCAGCAAATGCTATGGCGACTGTGAAAGTACCAGGTACCCAGGGAGAGCACGTGTCTAGAGGACCACGGAGTGGTTGGCACAAGCTTGCCTTTCAAATAAGCAGAGTGCAGTGATTCATTCCCAGAGCCAAGCTGGGAAAGGCCTGAATCTGATGGATGCATATGGGACACGTGGGACAGTATCTTGCTGCAAAGGGGCCACCTGGACAGATGGTAAAGGCTAGGCCCCAGCTCAGCTTCTGATCAGGGTCCAAGAGCTAGGCAAGTAACTCTCTCCAAACCAACTGTGAGGCAGGATGAAGAGAGCATGGTGTTAAGAGAAATAAGGAGAAGGACTTCAGCCTGAGAATCTTGGCATCCAGGCCCCTTTGGAGTTGGGCTGTCCTGCTCCCAGTGGATTTCAAACTGGGTGAAGTCCAGGTTTCTGAGCTGATCAGACGTCCTAGCTTATGCATAAAATTGGAAACCTTTTGTTCTGAGAAGTGCAGAAGACAAAGCTGCAAGACCAAGAGGGTGAGATTGTTGGCATGCAGGAATGCTACTTAACTTGCTGCCTTGAAAGGGAGCTGGGTAAGCTATTGCAGACCGATTCCCTGGGTACTGCTGCCCCTATTCTGCTGAGCTGTGTTTGCCCAGAGCTCAAACAGGGGTCGTTCCAAGCTGCCGTTTTTGCACTCCAAACCTGCCTCCCCATCTGCTCACCTGCTGTCCATCACTGCCTGCACTCTGGGATTAATGCTCCTACTCCTGCATGCCAGCAGTCTGACTCCATCAAGCTCCTGTAGCTTGCTTTCCCGAGGATGAGATCAACTATTCTTCTGTCCTGCTGCTCAGCGCACAGCAGCTCAGTCTCTGTCATACTCACACGCACTGTTGCTCACACATACACACACTCCAGCCTTTCGCTTGCTCGCAGCCTTAGGAGAGGCAAGGTTTGCTTCAGCAATGTAATTATCCTGTGTGTAAGAAATTTGTTGTTCATTTTTATTCTTCAGTTGGGGTAACGCAGTTCTGTGCAGAGCTTGCAAAAAATTTGTTTGCACCTTTATTAATAGTAGCAGCGTTTTGTCTCTGATGTGTGACAGGGAAGCCTAAGCCATTATTTTAAATTTTTGTTTAAAAAGTAGCAACAGTCACAAAAAAATTCACAACAGAATGTCTGTGTCTTACCTACATAGATCATCATCATCTCCTAGCTATATGCAGAATAGCTCATTTTCCCCTCAGCCTTGTGCCCTGATGGGACTCAGTTCCTAAAGAAATGGGATTTATGATTCACATAGGTTTTTAATATGCCATCAGAATGCTGCTGTGTCTGAAAAGCTATGCTACTTATTTTGGCTCCCAGAAGACTTTCTCACCAATATTGACTTGCAGATGAAAGCTGCCATGTGCCTTTAAAATAAAGAAAGATGCTGAGCCTTGTCAGTGCACAGTTGCAGGGCACAGTCATCCTGCTCTAGTGCAGAAATGGTGGTGGCAGGGCATTTACAAGCTTTTTACTCTGGCTAGGAATCCTCAGGGCTCCAATCACTCCTGGAGCAGAGAGGAGCCATTTGTGTGCAGACCCGTGAGCCTGTTCAAAGGGCAGTGTCAGGGGTAGGTTTATGGTCAGCCTTGCTCCAAACCCAGCAAGGTACGAATGAGGAAACAAAGGTTGTTGCTTTGATTGACAGGGATTTTTCTGTCATGTAGGACCTGCTTCCTGAGCCTTGTCCCCACGCGTTCTGTCCGCTGTGGTTCTCCACATGCACCAGGCTGTGCTTACAGCATGCAGAGCACAAGCCCGTGTTTCTGGTGTTTGCAGCTGTGCAGTGTGCGTGTGTTGCGCTGGGCTTTTGCTGAGTGTGCTGTGTGCTGGAGTGTTGGGGTAAATAGTGTTGATGCAAATACTGTGAAGGGTTCAGTCCCTTGATTAAATGATCATGGATTTACTGTTGGCTTTCATTTCTTGTTCTTCTCGTGTAGTCACGGCAAGTGCTGGGAAGGGAGACTAGAGGAGTGCTGTATCAGGTGGATCTAAGCCCGATCTTTGGCATTTGCAATGTTTTAATAATACTCCTTTTCTACCTTGGAAACTAAACACAACCTACCCACCCTCTCTGACTTTACATTAGATTCAAGACAGATGCTTCTGATAAACTGTTTTCAGAGTGCAGGATGGGTTAAAAGCAGTCAAGGTAATTATGGTGAGGGAATATTTGAATTGGGGAGTAGTAAGGAAAGAAAGGAGGCCACGTACATGTGGGATACCTCCATGTCTGTGAGAGGGGATGTGAGTGCCCACTCTTACCTCTGACTGTATGTATGTCATCTGCTTGGGCTAATGAGTTTCTGTGCTTTAAGAAGTCATCCAGCACTGCTTGTCTGTGTGTGTCTTCCTGCCCTTGGAGTAGTGACTTGATCCACAGGGGTAGTTAAATTGGGCTTCAGTCCTTTGTATTTGCTAAGATCATGCCCACGCAGTTACACAACTTCAGGTGATGGTGAAGCACAGCCAACTGATTATCTGTGTCAAAGCTATTTATTTTAGTCTTTCATCTAGTTCTTTTTTAGTTCCCATTGTTGCTGCAAAGTGAAAGATGTATGAGTTTTTCAAGCTGGCCACAGACAGTTGCTCCAGGACCTTTCTAACAAAGGGTAGAGGCCGGAAGAGATTGAAGGGGATGCTGATAGCATCCCTCCTCACAGAGGTCTGGCTGCTGGGGCTCAGAGCCAGCTTTGAGACTGTGCAGGTGAGGATGGCCCCGCTTCTTTCGGTGGCCTTGGGCAGAGTGACTCAGAAAACACTGTCAGAGGCTTCTACAGGACAAGTCTCCTTTCCTGTGAGAGTTGCTTTTAAACTGAACCTTTACCATTCAGCTGCTGCCTGGCCTACATCACATGAAGAGTGCCTGTCTAGTTCAGGCAGAGCTGTGCCTGGCCATGCACACTGTTAATCCAGACCTCCATCCTGCAGCTGATGTCCCAGCCTGGCTGCAGCCCAGCTCCCTCACCACGGCTTTGCCCAGTCATTGCAGGGCTATGTCTGACCCTGAGTACCTTCACCAGCACTGATTCTGAGCCTCACCTGCAGGCTGATGTCCCAGCCAAGCCTTAAGCTATCCCAACCCCTTTCCCAGGATCTTGTCTGGCCATCCCAGGGCTCTATCTGGCCCTGGGTGCTTTCAAACACACCAGATCTTAAATACCGCTTCTTTCTTCATGGTGCCTGAATGCAGAGCTATAAGGGCATAAGTTGCACATTAATGCCGGAAGAGAATAAAAAACCTCATAAATGTCTGATTACATAGAATAGTTTGGGTTGGCAGGGACCTTTAAAGACCATCTAGTTTAACTCCCCTGCAATAGGCAGAGACTTCTTCAACTAGATCAGGCTGCTCAGAGTCCCAGCCAACCTGACCTTGAACATTTCCAGGGATGAGGCATCCACCACCTCTCTGGGCAACCTGTTAGTGTTTTATCACCCTCATTGTAAAAAAATTCTTCCTCCAGGGCTTCATGGAAGCTGTGACACAGGACCTACCATGGGCTCTGCACTCCCATCAGGCTACGTCTTTCATAGAGCATCAGACCCTTTTCTTAAATCTGATTTATCACAGATAAGAGTTTGATTTCATCAAAACAAAGAAAAATGTTTTGGTCAACTCTAGCCATGATTATGCAGCCAAGCACAAGGAGTATAAACAAAACAAAACATATTTTTGCTATGCATTGCTTTTCATTCTAGATTAAAGCAAACAACCAGAAAGAATATTGGTCTCCCATGAGAGAGCAATGTATTGGTGAATCTTCTGTAAGAAGATGCAGCAACTTTGAGAATAAAATGGCCGCTGGGGAGAATTTTTGAAACAGATTTAAAGGGGAAAAATGCAGAAAGCAAAGAAGCAAGAATTTCATGCTGCTTCCACCGTAATAATAACAATAACACTTTGCCCAGTGCGTATGCTTTACTGCTCACTGTAGCCAAGGGCGAAATTCCCTGCCCACCAAACAAAATCAGCAAAAGGCAAGACTGGCTTTGCAGGCAGGAAAACTTCACGGGTGCATCCATCAAATCCTGCAATGGGACCAGTGAAGCACACAAGCTGCAAGGCATCAGTAATGAGAACTGGAGAATAGAAAGCCCTCAGCAGTACAGGCTCAATAATTAATCAAAGCTGAAAATCTTTCTAACGAAGGCAGCAGCCCCAGCAAAACAGAGGGAGAGTGTTTAAGGAGTTAAGGGTCTGAACAAGAAAGGAGGACATCTCAAAATACAAGTTAGCAAGGGATGGGGCGAGAATTGCCACAGCATTTCCCTTCCTCAGGTTCTCAGGAATGCACTGAAGCCAATATGGCAATTATTTCATCTTTTTTTTTCTGTGATCTGATTTGTCTAAGTGTCTCTAGAAGGGGCTAGCTACTATTATAAGAAAGAGGTCATTCTACAGGAGAAAAGCTCCTGCTCTGGGAGACTGCATCCTGGAGATGCCTCTAGTTTTCAGGGTGACACCATGAATGAGTTTCTCAAAGTTCCTGTTCTAGTGTGTAAAGTTGTCTGGCAAAATTCCCAGATGAGTCTCAAGGCTTACTTAATTATGAATCAAAGGCTTAATGTAATACCTTGTGCTTCTACTCCTTTCAAACTGAGGACCTCAGGTTGCTTCTTACACCAGAGGGAGGAAGTGATTCATATACAGTTGGTTGTAAATGGCAGATGTGCTGCAGCAACAGCAGATGTGAAATAAGAGCCTTGTGATCCTGGCTATCATGCACATTGTGAGCCACAGAGTTTCCAAGGCCATGGAAAAGCACACTGTTAGTCACAGCAGAGTTTTGACTAAGCACTTAAAACTTTTCTGCCCTGAGACTTGATGCTTCCTTTAATATATAGGGCAAGATAGTATGAGCACGACTTCTGTGAAGAAAGCTGCTAAGTCCAGTGGATGTGTTGACAAGGATACGTTTCCTTTGATGATGAGAAATAGTTATCCAGATGCCTGAGTTACCTGTACTGTGATTCATGGCTCTGTCACAGGTATACCATGGGGACTGGAGTTCCCCTGTCTGGAAGTGAGCCCTCACAACTGAAGAAGCGCCCACTGGTTGAGAAGTTGGCAGCAGACCTGCTCAGAGAAACAGCTATCGAGGGACACGTTGCCATTATCTGCCACTGTCTTCTCCGTCTGTCCCTTGGATGCATGGCCCATTTCAAAGGCTTTGATCTGATGTTCAGATTCCTCGGAGAGCTACTTACCACTCTGTGAGGCTGTACCACTTCTGTGTGTAGCTGCATTATATGCTTGGTCAGGTAGAGTGACACAGATGACGCAGCATTCCCAGTGACTTGGATCTGTACACTGGAGTTTTCTGGTGCATGAAGAAAAGGGTACTAAATCCTTGCCCTGTCAAGGAGGGTACCTGCATCCTTGTGTGACCTCCCTGTGGGAATGAAAGTGTAAAGTAAAAGCACCTTGCTCTTGCTCTTATGCCTTTCACCTGAAAAACAAGCTTATTTTTCCTCTCTATAAGAAGAAAATATATTTCTTGTTGTTTACGCTGATGGGAAGCATGCAAATAAAAGCAGGGATAGGACTGAATTGGAACTGATAGATAAAATGGATTAGGTAGATAGATGGAAACCAAATTAGCTGTGAAGCCAGTGTCAAATAGAATAGAAAATCATTTCCACCCAATAGCCAGCTGAAAGATTTAGCAAGACAAGAAGGAAATAATCAAGATTGCCTAATTGCCAAGTAACCTCTCCATCTTTCTTTTACTCTCTTTCTTTCCTGATACAATCTGTCTCGGATTTCTCTATTAAAATGGAGGAAAACATCTTTTGATCTGGTCTGAAATGTGAACCTTAGATAGGCTCAAATAAACTCCTTCTGCAAGAAAGGGTGTTTGTGTAAAGCTCTCTCTAATGCACCATACAGCTGCCTCATGAGGTTGTTGGCTAAAGGAAATAGAATAGAACATGCTAGCAACCGCTATGTGTGCACTTCCCTTCTGGCTTGCCTCTGTTATCTGGCACATCATGTTCAAAGTTTGATACGTGAATGGTTGATGAAGAGCTAAGTAAATAGTGGGGATACGTGGGGTTCTTCTTCTCTCCATGAATCGCTGATAATCTCTTCCTAGGGGTGTAAAAGAAGAGCTTTGAAGAGCCAAAGAGCAGCTTTGTAATTAGTGAAGGCCCCTGGCCACACTGAAAAATAGTATTCAACAGCAGTGTTCTTGCAGAAAACAAAATTTATTACAAGAATTGCAGTGGTGGAAATCTTTTCCTACTGGCCTGGCAAAATGGGTCTAACTTGTCCTTTCATTCTATTATTTCTAAAGGACTTACAGATATGTAAAGCCTATAATATAACCTGTTGGTAGAAGCATCAGTTAAAGAACTATGTGTGTCAGGAGACTGATAATAGACTGCTTAGATTTTCCTGCAGATGGCTTGTTCAAACCTGGAGTGGGAAAAAATTGCCAGAGGTGACTCTCAGAAGTGAGCTTTGTTTTCCTTTCAGACTGTATTGACAGTTACTGATAAGGTCCCTCAGAAGCAGGCTCTCTAGATTCCTACAAACTGAAAATATACGGAGCGAAGCTAATGGATGTCAGGCACCTAGTAGTACATGGAAATGTATGGGTGCCCATACATTTTCCATTATTTAAGCACTTCTCCTCCTCCCAGCCTGTGAGGTGGGGAGGCAATGCCTGGCTGGTGGTTGCTCTGCAAGTTTGAAGAGTGCAACCAGATGAAACCAGTCTTGGTTGCCACATGCTGAGGACAACTGTGGGGAGTGGGCAGCAGCTGCTATGGGCAGGTGTGGTGCTGTTTCTGACTGCAGTGGGATGACCAACTGCCTGCTCTTCCTAGAGGAGTCAGCTTTGGCTTGTGGCTCTCAGTTGGAGGAGGGAGTGAGTTTGGAGATCTTGCTGGGACTGTCAGTAAACACAAAATGTTATTTTTGACTGACTGACTGTTTTCTGTGAAGTAGGAAAGAGGGAAAAAATGTTATTTAGACTGGTTATTTCCGTTAAATTCTGTTAGGCTGCTATGCTTGCTATTTTCATTTCTTCTTCTAGATTAAAAGGGATAGAAGAGTCTCTTGAGAATATCTTGGTTGCATTCAGGGCTGAGATTAGCTTTCGTATTTAAGTCTTCCTTCACTGTTGAAAACCAAAAAATTTCCTGAGTTGACAAAGGCATGATGTTACTAAATGAGGCAAGTGGAAACTAAAAATGGAGATCTCTGTGGTTTAGACCTGAGTGCCTCTGAAAGGCAAGGAGATAAACAAAAAGCCACTTGACCTTTGCAACGTGGTTGGAGCAAAGACTCTGCTTTAAAAGCTTTCCAGACAGCACTTCTTTAAGTCTTGTCAAAACCTGAGTCCTCAGCCACGTAAGGCAGGGTGGTATCTAAGCAGAGGTTTTGCTGGGGTAGTTGAGTTCACGGGGTCTCAGAGGCCTCCACCACTTTTATATGCCAGTTTACAGAACTGTGTGAGGACGTTTTAATTCCATAAAAAACTGTGAACTCATTTGCTCCCCACAGCCATTATGTCAAACAAAGGTGAATGAAGTCTTTAATAATTTCAGCGTTGTCTATTGCACTCACGTGACAGGGGTGTGGCATGGGGCAGAAGGTGATGGAGTTTTGCTAATAGAGAGAACACTGGAGTCTTGATCTCCTTGCCCCTCAGCACTTGGCCAGATTGCCAGTGATTTCTTCTCACCACTATTGTTTGTCAGTGCCAGATTTGAAGGGGCTGGTGGCATTCCAGTACCTGCAACACCAAGTTTTGGTCAAGTTGTGCCACTGGGGCTGTGTGCCACTCCCCCACAGCAAGAGCAGGGAGGTGAGATGGCGGGAATTTGGCCATGCCCAACTTGCCCCATTGCCCTCCAGGACAGAGCCAGGAGAGAGAAGGGCTGCTGTTACTCACAGGGTGTCTGTGTTTCCTGGGTAGGCCAGGTGAGGGAGGGAGCTGTACATCTTAAAAGTAGTCCGTGAACTACTACCGTGTTTCTGACGGGAGCCAGAAAGGCCCATTCTTAAAGTAAGTACCTGTTCTGAGAACCTGGTTTAATTTTTGCTCCTCAAGGAGATTGCTTTGAAGGAGAGAAAAGTGCTTTTACAGCAGAGTTGCAAGCAAATCCTTTCCCTTCAGTGCCATTTCCTACTTGTTGAGAAAGGGAGAGCAGTTCTGGGGAAAGGAACATTGAAATCATCTTCTAAATCACTTTGGTTATGGATCTCTTTGGTATTGTGTGAAAACCTGGTGTAAATACACCATTAAGAGCAGACCTGGTTGCACAGGCCGTACATAGCCAATGTATTCAGATCAAATGGGTATAGTGAAAGCTTTAAATAAGTAGCAGATAAAGGGGAAAATGCCTATTAAATAAATAAGCACAAGCAGAAAGACACGTACAAAGCAAGCAAGGGGAAAAAAAATCTCATGTGACTCTCATGGGAAATAATAACATTACTGCAGGAGACTAGGCAAAGGAATGAAGCTAATAAATGAGAAATATCTAGTATATCAATTCTATGCCCCAGCAGTGAATTGTGCTGTTTTATACTGCAACTAAGGCTCTCAATTTTATTTATTTATTAACATAAAGAATCAAAATAAATATTGAAGACTCAGAAGGGAGGTGTGAACTGCATCTGTTTCTCCCAAACTATACTAACAGAAATGCAAGGAGAATGGCAAATTCCACGGTTATTAAGACCATCGGATCTGTGGAAGACTTTTCCGCTTCATACTTTCTGCCACGCAGTTTGACGGTAATATGAGAGAACCCACCTTAGTTTTCCAGGGTTGTAGGTCTGAGTGGCGTAGTATCAAGGACTAGAAGTTTAGCAGTTTCAAGGGCACCTTTGTTGGTCAGAATAACTTGTTTCTATGTGATTTTTTGCTGAAACCCCATTTAGGGCTGATATGTTGTTTTAACTTGGTCAGGAAAGTTATAAGTGGCAATATAATGTATCTGGCATCTGATAAGAACACAGAATGAATGCAGTTTGCACAACAGAGTCAAAGGAGGCAGCCAAAAAAGTATCAAGAGGATAAAAAACAAAGCAGGGTACCGGGGGTGGGGGGTGGGGGTTTGTTGTTGTTTTGAAACTTATAGCTTTCTCAGGATTTGTTCTTGTTTTCCTGCTGCAGAGCTCATGTCACCCACCTTCATGCACATAAAAACATAAGTACATAAATTACATCCACCTAAATGATCACTGAAGGAAATGGCATCATTTGCCCATCTTAGTGTTTTACAGCTTAGCTTAAATGAAATCCCCAAATTAAGAATGACTATTTAGTTTTAACTCTCCTTTCTTGAGCACATGCATTATAATAAAGCCTTAAAGTCAGTATAATAACATATCAATTCTCAAATAACACAACGTTAAGACATTCATATTTCTCTATGAGCTTTGACAAATGTGTGGGATCTTGCAGCTGTTTGGTATCCTGGCTATTTCAGACAAACGAGCTTAATGAAAGTTGCTTTTGAGAAAAGTATCTGAACAATGCATCATAGATGCAGAGATATTATAATGGCCATTATAGTCAAAAGTGTGTATGTGCTAATGCATATGGAGTTTTGCAGATAAATGCAAAATGAGCTCATTACAGACACAGGTAAAGTCTTGCTCCTGTTGCTGTGCATACTGCTGTTGGCCTTTGCTTCCAAAAAGTCCAGCCCTGTAACTTGTCATTTTTTTTCATATACGTACTCCACTGTAATTTTGTTATCGACATTTAATACAATTAAAATGCATTGGGCTTCCCTGGCCTAGCACAGCATTTTATGGCAGAAGACTGCTCTTCAAGAGGCTGAAAAACAGTCTGGAAATGACTGGCCACCTTCTAAGGTGTTTCTCTTGTTTCTCTTCTGTTTCTGATGTCTCTGGCACTTGTTTGGTCTCAAATTTCATGTATCAACCTCTTACTGACAGAGCTGCTGACTTTACCCGTATTAAACCAGTCCCTGGTCATATAGTGTCCTTCGTATTAGTAATGATTATTTGGAAAACCTGTGGGGTTTCAGGACTTCCTTCTGTTCCTAATGATGTCACAGCCTCTTCAGGCAAAAATGCTGTGCATTTATACATGTAATTCTTGAGCTGTATCTGTCTAACCTGAAATCACGTGTCTTATAAAGGAGACTTCAAAAAGGTCTGTTTCCTGACAGATTCTGGAGTCTGTTCCTTTTATCAAGAAAATTGTCTTCTGCTTTTTGATGAACTGCATTTTGATTTTGCTGTGATGGATCTTTCAGTGCTAAAGATTTTATTATTCTTAAAGAACTTCAGTAGGACTGGAATGAGTTGGGGTCAGCCAGAACCGAGCATAACACTCCCTGCATAATCCTTTAGTATTTGATGTTAAGGCAGCTCATCTGCTGTATTACCTTTCCCTTCTTGGAAACAGCAGTCTCTGAGTTAAATCAACATACACATTCAGAAAATTGTCATCAAGATAATCAGTTTTTCATGCAATGAGCACAAATTATTTCAGACTACTTCAAATTTGTCATAGGCTTAGTGGTTGCAATCCATATTACAGAAGGGCCATCCCTCTCTCACTCCCTCTCCTTCTACCCCCTCAGTGTTAGGAGGATCAGAGACAGGGGACAGAGGCAAGGACAAGTTTTGGATGAAGTTGTATTGATTTGTTGAAAGTAGCAATAAGGGAAAGGTAAGAGATTTTGGAAAGCTGTGAATGTGGATGACTTGGGCAGTATGTATTGAGTAGCAGGGTTGAAACTGTGATCCAGGAGACACAAAGACACAGAATTTTGCCAGAAATTTTAAAAGAAATAGCTAATGCTGGTTTGCTTTGGTTTGGACATATCACTATATTCTATGGATATAGAAACGAACTACAGTTTATTGATACAGTTTGATAGCAAATTACATGTAAGCCTCAAATTAGTTTATGCTTCAGCACAAAAAGGTTGGCAAGATGCCACAAACCGTATACATTTAATACAGCTCTCTGCATCTGTTACTCTAGCAAATAGCTGGTGAAATTCTACAGCAATAAATTTCTATTCAGATATGTTTATAATTTCAAGGGAAAAATAAGGAAATTTAATAAATCTTTCATTTAAAATATAATGCATAGTGCAGGCAAAATTTTTGCAAAACATACCTTAAAAAGAAGATCTTAAAATCTGTCAATTATTACAGGCAAGCCTACCTGAGGAAAAAAATAAGCACACTGTCAAATATAAAAAAGAAGCACATGGAAGGGGAAGCTTACATATCTGAAGTTTTAGGAAAATAAATTTCAGATAAATTTTAGAAATTACTTATGGATCTCCATTTCAGATCTCTGTACAGAGGCTGTGAGAAACATTACAATCATGTTGCAGATGGGGTAAATAGAATTGCTTACAATTACAAACTAGATCAGTGGCAGAGCCAAGAGAAGGAGCCAGATTTTCTCTTTCTTCTTCACTTTGAATCCTATGTCCAAATTAGTGAAGATTGTGGCTCTAAAGTTATATTAAATTAGTTGTCTATTCCCTCTCTCCCCTGACCTGTATAAACATAATAGTCCAGACCCTCAGCTGCTAAAATCACTGCAGCTCCATCTGGCCCATTAATGCATGTATACATGCCAGTGGACAAGATTGCAAGTTGTTACCTACTCCCTGCCTAACAAACCTGGCAAAAAACAAGAGTAATAAACACATAAAACTGTCATTAAAAAAGTTGCCAACTTAGGTCTCAGAGATTTCTCCCTCTGCACCATGATGGTGCAGATAACACACAGTCAAAAATCCCCCACCTAATACTCTGTCAGTAAAGGAGTATTCTTCCAGTGAGTGTTGGGTAGAATTCTGCAAGCCTAGTATAAAATAGCCTATGTACAAATAATAAGATTCTTCTCTATTTTTTTGGGGGGGGGAGGGGAGAGAGAGAGAAAGAAACTAGCTGGGCTTTATGCAGGTAATGAGTTCCTAATCTCAGGTCTCTGTAACTTTAATAATGGAATTAATGACAGGCTCGGCATAGCACATCAACATGATCTCTCACGTGAAACCAACAGAATGTCACAGCAAAGGGCCAGTCAGCAGGGATGCTTGATGAATTTTTTTTTTTTTTTAATTTGGTGTGGGAAAGCAGAGATGTACTTTCTCTAGCCGTAGTGCTTGGGATTTGGCAATATTCAGAAGTGTTTTGCCATGTGGGAAATTAAAATTTGCAAGTACAAAATTGCTTATTTAAAAACAAAGAACAGCAACAAAACCGGTATTAGTTCAATTAACGGGTCAGTGCAGGAAGCCAAAATAGATTTTTTATTTGCTAAGAAGCAAGGGACTGGAAAAAGATACATCTACGTAGAGGGTATTTCTAATTAACCAGTGTGAGCAAAGGCACTTGTTCCACTTAATTGTGAAGCAACAAAATAGAAAATAGTCCTTCTCATCTCAAGAATATGCTTTGGCAAACGAGCTGGGATGGAGAGAGAAGCTCATGGCATTTCAAGAGTATGTTCTACTCTCTTTTTTTCCACACCTCCCCTTCATGCTCTTTGTAATAAAATCTGCCTCAGCCCATAAGCAGGTATTTATTTTTAAGGTTTTTTTAGGACTGGCTTATCTGTTTGTGGTGAGCAGATGGGGATTTGATGTTACATTCTGTTTCCATTGTATTTCAGTGAAATTAATTGCAATAATGATCCACTTTATTGATATAACTCCTATTTCCAGAAGTGTCCTACTGTAAGAGCATTAGCATCTAAGGAATTTTTCAGTCATGTATCTAACTACAGGATAAACTCTAAAGATGGTCCCTGAACAAATTCTTGGATTCAGGCAGCGTGATACTTGAGAACTCAAGCAGAACGTCACATCTTGGGTGTTTAGGTGCTGCCAAACCAGCAGAAATATCAGGCGTCTATTTTGGGTTCAGGTCTCCCATGCTGCCCCTAAAGGTTCTTGCATTTAGGGCCCTTTTCTAGGACTCTCCTGTCTGATGTAGTCCTCACACCCTCCTCCATGCTGCACACGCTTCCTCGTCTTCCTACACATCAAGAGAATGGAAATCTATTTCAGTTCCCGTTAGGCAGGTAATTAGTTTGATGGCAGATATCAGAAAGGCACTGAGACTAATGTGGCTGCCTCCCAAGCAGCAAGAGGCATGAAGTTCCAGCAAGACCTGTGTTTTATATCCTGCCTTAAAACCAAACAAAGAGAACTGCTTTTTAATTCACCACTTTTATCTCTCCGGGCTTAGTGAATTCTAGTGCTCGTAAAAAGTGAGAGACAGCTCGACAGCTACTGCAGACTGAAGGCAAGCACAGTGCAGGTTCCATGCATACAGGGCTCTGCTAAACACACCTCGACGCCCACCCTGCTGCACATCCTACTCCAACTATTCTGCCTCCCTCACTTCCCCTCACCAGTTCTTCCTTGGCTTTCCTGTTGTGATTTCAACTTCCCTTTCAATATTGTAGGCTTGTGTGCCCCCTGATTAGTGGCTGAAATTTATGCTGAGCTGCAGAGCAGGTTTTGTGAAGGGTCTAGGGTGAAACCTTCTGAATTTATTGTCACTTTTGATAGAAACTGGACAAGGAACTTCAGTTTCCAGATGAGATAATGATTTGCCAGCTGATCCCTGATGGTCCGTTCTAGTTTAGTGTCTTCCTTGGGAGGTGCCCTGAACATTTAGGGATGAAGTCACTTTTATAGCACTCTATTGAATTGGAAATCATAGGTGTGGGTCTCTCTGAGCCTGTTTTCTTTACACTAAATGAGAGTGTGTTAGCCAAATGAGAGAATTCTTTCTTCAGCAAACGTTTTTCCATGCTTTGCTTTCCTTTTTAAAAACACAACGAAATTCTAAAGTCTGGAAAAGGTCAAATGTTTTACTGAGCATTATTCAAGAAGGAGGAAGAGCTCTATCATGAGAGATGGTGCTGAGACCCCAGAAATGTCAAATAAGCAGATTATCTGGTTACCAGAATTGGAGCAGCTGGTCCCAGGTGACAACAGCCCCACAACTTCTTAGCACTGTTTCATCACTTAGCTTTAGGACTCTTTCAGCTCTTAAAAGTCAGACATAAAAAAACCCAAACCAAACTGTGCTTTTTCAGATCAAAGAGAATTTCAGGGAGAAAATGAAATCCTGTCCCTATTTACATCAGAAAGATGTAGCCATTGACTTCAAGGGGGCCTGGATTTCACCTGAGAGCTACGACTTGTTTGTCTCATTCCATAATGTGAGGTAACATATTTTGAAAAGCAGGAGAGAAAAGTTTATTGCTCGTTAAGGTGCAGGCACAGACTATTGAGGAGATCTACATCTGGTCTGCAGGATAGATGTGACAGCCACAGATTTTAAAGCATGTGGTATAGACTTGTTTATAGAGGTTAGTCTCTAGTGGTAGTGGGAATTATGTCTAAGTGTAGGGCTGTAGTATGGATCCTCGATACAAGAAACTCGAAGGATTTAATAAATACCTACCTCTAACAGAATTTTCCATGCTGTGAATCTCCAAGCACTTTGTACAGGAGGTAAGCATCATTATCCCCATTAATGGGATTTTCAGATTTTTCCTGCAGACATTTCTGGTTGGGTAAAGTCAGGTTGACTGTGAGAGAAAGTGACACTGTTAATGATTCTCTCATGCTTCACGGAGACCTAACTGCCTGATGCTGTAGGCCAAAGTTACAACATGGGTGGGTCTGAGACTTGCCTTGGCTTGCCATATGTGTAATAAAAACCAAGGAAGGACACAGCACTCTGATACTTTCCTGCAGTTCCAGTAGGTTTCTCACAGGGGTCAAGACTTTCTGCATGCCCCTCCTTTGTCTATGAGTTTGTGACGACAGTTTGGAGTCATTGAAATAATGGCTTAGAACAGCAGATTTAATCCTTTTGTATCTTGCCCTGGACCTGTCTTGTTCCTTCACGGTGTTGGGGTGGGTTTATACAGAACAGTGCAGGAGATCCCATTAGCTGAGAGCCACAGCCCACTGGTGTGTCTATGCTGTGCTGAGTTTCAGATCTGCGTGGTGGGGACCTATGTGGTTGTGTACCTCTGGGTGGGTGCTTTGCTGCATTGTGGTGAGCATGCTTTGGATGTAGAGGAATTCTGGGGTTTTTTTCAGGAGTGTTTCAGCTGAGTTAGCCCAAAATACTCTTCCAATTTAACTGCCTGGACAGCCACCTAAAAGAAAGCCTTTTCCTCCTCCTGGCGAAGACTTCTTCATTCATTTTCCATGCTCAGTCTGTTGATGTTTTGTAAATAAGATTGGTTGGCTCTAGTAGTTGGCATTTTGATTATTCCTCTGACTTCTCTAAAATTCACAAGGTGAATGTATAAGCCTAGTCCATTTCTTTTGCTATAAATGCAAGGAATGTGGGTATGATGCTGCATTTGTTCATAAATCAGGCCTTCCTAGACTGAGTTGACCATTCTTAAACATTGCAAAGGCCACTGCTGGGTCAAAAGTCCTTGTTAAATGCTTTTTTTCACTATCAACCTTTCATTCTTTCAACAGTGGGAAGAAAAAAAAAAACATTGATATGCTGTGTCTGTAAAATTCCAGTTAAGCTTGGACTTACAGAACTGGTTGTTTTTTCCCTTTGCTTGCTGCAACTGTTCTAGCCAAGGTCCAGAACAGCTGTTCTGTGATTTTTAGCTCAAATCTGATTGTTCATCTTGTGTATTTGTACAGTGGTGCTATTAAGGAATGTTAATAGGGTATATAGACATTATTTCAAAATAGATTGTCTCCTGCTCTCAGGCCTTCTGATACTGGGCAACTCATGTCACTTTTGCACATCAGGTTGCCATTTTGGAGATTTCTTACTGTCACTAAAATGGGTTGTCCTCTTAAATATCTAAATACACTGATGTTCTAATGCACACAAATTTCTTGTGGATGTGAATCAGTTGTCTGTGTTCTTTGCTTGAGAAGTAAAGCAGCCTCCTTCCAAAATCAGTGCTATGCCTGCAATAAATAAAAAGGCAGGGGATGTAGGCAGGAGATGTGGGCAGGGAAGACAAAATCTTTGTGCATGGTTGGCATCAAATGGCAGCCCACTGGGAAGAGTGCAGAGCCTGCCTCAGAAGGACCGCATCTTCCTCTGGAGCCTCCTGCCTCATATGCCCTCAAGAAGTACAGTTAGCTGTCAATATTTGCTTTGTACTTTTAAGAGAATGTCTTTGGAGTTTGGTGATTCAGTTTCCCCTGGCTGAGAGCCATGAACGCAGCAAAGAACTGTCATTGCTCATCACCTTCTAGCTGGTGTCCCTGAGGATCCACCACTGGCCCTGGTGGCTGTCTAGTTTGCTATCACGTGAAAATCACTGCTTTCCCCAGCCCTGGCTTGCCTGTGGCATCCCCAGAGAGCCACCTCTGCACCTCCCCAGTGCAACAGAATTCTTCGTGGGAGAATCTTGGTAGCTCCAGGCTCCAAGAACTCTGCTCCCTGCAAACTGCTGGTGGTGGGTTTTTGCTTTACTGAACAAAAAAGATAAAGGAAAAATGCACTGAAGAAACCCCTAAGAAGAATAAGAACAATGACAAAGCAGGGAAGAAATCCCAGCCAAAACCACCTTCCACTTAGTGGGAGAGAAGAGGGGAAGCCTAAAGCTGCAGCACAAATACTGATAATGTCTGTCAAGGATTTGCTGCTGTTGCTAAGTTACTGGTCTCTTTGGAAAACCCTTGAAGTATGGGGTACATTAGGAGCTCATTAGGGTCCCGGGGACTTATGCTAAATGTACAATATGTCTCCATGCTAAACACACTTCAGAAATAACAACAGAAACTTCCTGCCTGAAGTTTAGGTGCTTTTATCTCTCTGCTCCTCATTGCTCCTGCATGGCTCCATTTGTTCCTTTATGACAGCCGAGTTGTTTGACTGGTTGGAGAGGTTACTTGGAATAGATGGAGATGAGCTCCGCTGCACTTCGTAAAGTTTCTGGCTTTTCGTGAAACTTACCCTTCAGGGGAACACAGGGAAGGACAAATGCGGATGCATCTCTAATCTGTTCAGAGTGCGGGTTTAATGACGCTCCAGGGACTTAGTGTCAAGTCTGTGGCGTGGAGAAGTCTGAAACTTAGAGATCCAGGGGCGCAAGCTCCTCTGCAGCGTGTCAGGGAGGGCACTAAGGCCCATTTAACATTGAATGTCAGAGGCACAGAGCAGAATCCACAGCCCAGAGCTGGCTGCCTAGGTGTGACGGAGGAACCCCAGCGTGCCGACAGATGGTGGGAGGACGGATGAGTTGTCCTCAGGGGGAACCTAGGCAGCATGCCTGCATCCAGAGAGATCACACATGATCTCTGCAGGGAGTTAGTAACGTGTCTGGGCTTAACGGAAAATATGTATCTCTGCTGTTTTACATAATATTTAATGAATGATATATTAGTAGCCCCAACAGGATTTTAGTTTTATTTAATGTAATTTATAAATTAAACAGTCCAGACTGGGTGGAGAAAATTAACCAGCAGGCTCACTAGGAACTAACTGTGGGTCTTAGGAACAGACAGCAACTCTATTTACATGGATCAAGTGCTGTTTAGCTAACTAGGCAGGAGTTAAGTGGAGGAATACTCTTTCACGTTGCAGCGTTAGCCATTTCCATAACTCATCCACCTGGCATCTATGTTTGAATTGGCAGCAAACCTCAGCGTGTTGGTTTTGGGAAAAGTTTGGGGGGAGGTTGGGAGTGAAAGAGCTTTGTTTGCCTAGAACAGATGCACAAAGGATCAGGCACATTAAATGAATATTAAGTTTATCCTGTAGTAGAAGGATGGTGAGTAGAGTAAAACAAAGTGCGCAGCCTCCGTGGAAGCAGTGAGTCAGAATCGACGTGCAGCCAGTCCTCAAGGAATAGCACCTCACAATATCTGTAATGAGCACGGGGACAGGGAGTGATTTCCACCACTGCAAAGGAGCAAACTGATGGCTTTTTGCAAAGGAATTTCCTCTGCAAAACTCAAATGTCTGTGAATGAATGTTCTGCCCTGCCCTGATCCTGCATAAGCCTGAAGTCGCATACAGTTTTTACTGTGTGTTGTATGAGGGGAAGTTAAGAAGCCCAAAATGTCATTCATCCACAATGATGGAGGGATCTGCCTTGGTTAACAACAAGGATAAGAGAGTCTTAAAACTCACTCCTGTCTTACGGCTTGGCAAGTGTTTTCCCCTGTTGCAGTGTTACACTTTCCTGAAGCAAAATGTCTTTTCTTTAAAGGCCCTTTCTCTGCGGGGCCTTTGAAGTGACAGGGGCAGTCTCCACTTGTGTAATGATTAAAGCAAACACTCAGGAAAGGAGCCTTTGTGTCCTATCCTGCTAAACAGAAGAGAGACAGGGGTCAGGCCACATGGTACAGACTAACTTCCATCCACACTACTTAGGTGTCAGGTTAGCCCCCTCTGTGAGAAGTTGGGTTTTGAAAGTGCTAGTTGGATGGTGAAAAACTTGGGGAGAAAGAGTTAACTGTTAAATACTGTAGGTAGGAAGGGCCCAGAGCTTGATTTCAGTCTTCGCTCTGGTTTTCTTTAGCAACAGTGGGCATCGTTTTGGTCCAGTTTTCTCCCTACAGCAAAGGTCTCAAGTGAACATCTCTGGGAACATTTCCTGCTCCTGGACCAGGGAAGAAGGACAGCCTCTAACCTTCCTGTTTTCACTTTGTATGGCTATTTGAAGATATAGAAACCTAGAGTAACTGTGCCCATTCTTGATAAGTGGAGCAGACACGAACAACACTTACACCACCTTCATACTGAGCTTGCTGAATTCCCTGAAGAGGCCAAGAGTGCTTTCTCTCTATCTGCAGAGCAAAAAGGATGATATTTCTTACTGAAAACCTACTCCTTTTCTTGTTATAGTTGCAAAGAAAACTTTGCAAGCATGAACAAAGGCAAATCAATGTAATATCTGCCCAATCCAGTGTCATCAAGGGAGAATTAATACACCTCCAGCCAGTTGTGAGTGATCTTAACCCTGAAACCTAATTACTTGATTTTGATGTCAATATTCTTCACTGCTTCCCTGCTCTTCATGCCAGCAAAAAGCTTGAAGGGTCAAGATTTGTCCATAACTGCTGGCTATTGTAGCTTGCAGCAAGCAAATGGATATTGTGGAGGCTTTCTGACATGGGGTAGTTTGAATCTCTGTCCTTCAAATTTCAAGCTGTGTTCAACAGCACCCCATTGTTAAATGGACCAGAATATTTAACCATATTCTGCTGAAAGTCTGACTTTCCCACAGATCCTCAGTGATGCAGGCCTATAGTTTCCATAAGAAAATCTATTGCATGTCAAAGAGACAAGAGCTGCAGAAAATAACTGGAATATAATGCTTCTATAAATAACACATGGAATTCAGTAGTAGTTGCAGTATTAATTATTTGAATAACGAGGTTATAATATTCCACTGGCATCCTTAAAAGTGCCCCTAAATCTGCTGCAGCACTTCCCACGTGCTGCAGTGAAGGTTGCTTTTAAATTGGAGCCCTTCACAGAGTTTCACTCTCGTTTGCTACAGAGAACACAAGGTTCTGGCTCCCCTGCTCTGCTTATGGGTTTGGGGAGACTAATTAGGTGGTGTTTGAAAACCCCTTCGAAGATAAGTATTCGCCTTGATAGGGGGTGATAAAGGGGCCTGAAATAGCTGTGGAGGAGGACACAGCCTCTCTGCCTACTGATAAGGTGTGATTTCACCAGCATCATCACAACGTGTCTGTTCAGCTACATCCCCTTAAAAAGCTGCAACCCCAATTGTGGTGTGCCTTAGAAGCCAGGATGGCTTTCTTTTCATGTTTATGTATGCTCCCATCATGGGCAACGACAGCAGCAGCCTTGAGCACTTTGGCTGTCGCGGGGGTCTGTAAGAGTGGCTCACTTTGATGAGCATCAAATTCTCGGGGAATTAAAGCCGGCAGCCACCTGGGCGAGCCGCAGCCCCGCGCTGGTGAAGGGCTGCTGCCACCTAGCAGCTGTGCCGGGCTCCTGCCTCCCCGGGACAGCCTCTCGCCTCCAGTGCCAGCTCTCCTACCTTGAAGCAAGTTTGTTGACTATTAATTAGTTTCACAGGTGAAGGGCTTTTCTTTTTCCGTTTACATCATCATCACAGCATGTCGGGCTAAACACTTTGAGTGGTCCTTGCTGAAAACAGCAGTGCGGAGCTAGGAAGCTGTGTGTGCATCTGTGAATCCTGGCAGCTGCCCGTGTTTCTGTGGACGTGTGTTTGTGTGTGAGTTTATGTGCACCCGACCTTTTCAGGAACGAGAGGAACCTTTCAGGGGCTGATCCCTGTAAGTCATGAGACAACTGCCAAGTCTGATAGGCCAGAGTTCAGAAGAGAGAGAGAGATGACTTCTGGATTTGCAGAGGTAACACAGGATCACAGGAAATTCTGAGGGGAAATAGCTGTGCTACTAGTTTGACCTTTATAAGAGTAAATGCAGTCTCTGAAGATCAGGCTATCTGATGCAGAGTGGACACTTGACCTTCGAGCCAGAGACTGAAGGATGTTGGTAGTGCAGGTGGAAAACATTTAACTGTGTTTTTCAGAAAACTGAATGATCTGTACAAGGGCCAGTCCCTATTGTACTGAACCCAAAAATATGGTCTCTGCTGTAAAATGCTATGGCCAGCGTTAGAGGAGACAAGTTAAAGGGCTCTAAACCCTTCACAAAAGTATTTGAAGTGACTGGGAGTAGAATTAGAAAGTGAAATTCAGGAGTTACCAGTTCATCTGAAAGGCAGACCCTATCCCATTAAAATTTGCATGCATACTGACATATGTCTACGATGGTATGAGCAGTGCATCACCCAAAATTCTCTTTGTTCCTAGTCTGGTGGTCTTAAATGCCATTTTAGTAATGAAATGGTTTGTTCTGTGGAAGGAGAGAGGGTCTGAGGAGATCCATGTCCTGTCTGCCTCTTGCAGTCCTGCTAGATGTGAAGCACTCACCCCATGCTGCCCAAATTCCAAGTGGTGGAACAGCAATGCCACCCACTTCTAAGCAGGTGCCTGTACCAATGCACTTTCTCAGGATCACTGGCACACTGTTCACACCTATATATCATACATTTTCACCTCTGTCATCACTGACATTTTGCATTGCTTTTGGCTGTGGCTCTGAGTAGGAAGTAAAGTGAATAAACAGTGTTTCACATCCTTCCCACCGGACCTTCCCCTTCTGCTTGTGTTTGCCTGCTGGTCCATCTGTACCCTGTGGATGTAAGCCTCTGCTGCTGCGCTGTGTGACCTTGTGGGTGATCATGCAGTCATCCACCTGCACCCTCTGTGTGTGGAGCAACTCCTTCTGCTTCCTCCACTGCATACCCCACCCCCAGCAACCTCCCCCTCTGCCTCTCACTCTTGTGCCGCATGTTCGTGGTCCTGGTCTTTGCCTCACCTCCTGACATCTACCCTACTGCCTCTGCATACCTTCTGCTCTTGCCTCACCACTTCTCACCTTTCTCTCCCCTGTCTGAGACAGCAGGACAGAGATATCGCCGTGCGGGTGTTGATGGAGAACTGCTGCTTTGTTCCGTGGAGGAACCCTTAGCTAGGGAACCCCGGGTGGTGCTTCTTGGCACCTCGCAAGTCAGCTCTCTCACCCGTGCGATGGAAACGCGCAGCCACGCTCACACTGAGCTGGCCAGCTCAGGCGACACTAGAAGGAAATGAGTGAGAGGTGGCCCCCGCATGGGGCACTGAAGTTTATTTTACCTTGGTGCTGTCCAAGACGAGAAGGGGTACAGTTCCCTTCGGAACACTGATAAAGGGGTACAGGAGGGAGGCAGGGTATACAAGAACAACCAATGGAAATACGGAGGGGGCGGAGTGGGGGCTGGATCACATCCTCTTAGGAATACAAGGGGCGTCTGGCTGCTGGCCAGTCAGACAGACCGAATCTCCACAGGGTCACAGATCAATGGAGGAGTCCCTTCTCACTGAGATAAGGGAGAGTCTTACACTTTGGAGCCTGTCCACCATCAGGCCCTCTCTGTACCTGTGCTCTTAGGCCCCCCAGCCACAACAGCTGTTGGTTCAGCCGATACAACACAGAGAGATGCTCTTTGCCTAACCTGCTATGGAGCGGGGTACCAGGGAAAGAGTGCTGCCGCTACCCAAAGTGAGACATGGAAAAGGAAAACCTCAGTAACAGCACAAAAAAGGAAATGCTATTCTGTCCTTTTGCTCCATCCTGATTGCTCTCCTCATTTTGCTGCATCCCACAGGATGGGTGGGTGAACTATGCAGCTGCAAAGGTACAGGCTCCTACAATAAGGAGATTTCTCTACCGTTTTCACACTGAGAGCCTGTGCAAGAGGGATTTTGGTTGCACCTCCACTGATGCTGACCAGCTGAACGACAACCATGAAGTTTGTAGGTGGTGATCACAAAGCTGTAATAGAAAAATCTCTTAGTCCACAAGGCGCCTCGATTTGGGGTCTAACTGCTAGTCTGTACCTTTGTATGCCCACAAATTGCTCGAGCAATAACGTGTTTACTCTTGAATTTCAATTACTTGGAGTGCATATCAGTTTGGGGAGTGGAATTCTCCCAGGAAATGAGGGCAGAACAGTATGAGAAATTGCTTGTCTGTATCAAACTAATGGCCCATCCAGTCCAGTATTCTGTCCTAACCATTGCCAGTGCTGGATGCTTTAGATAGGCTTGTAACAACCCCCCAGTGTGGCCCATTTTACAATGCTGAATAATAGGGAGACATTGCCTTCTGACCCCAACTTGCGATCGTTTTATACCCTGAAGTGGGAAGGCTAATAACCCATATGGTTTTTATTTCAGCAAGCCTAGCTGCAGATGCTATTCTTGTAAGGTCTAATCCTTTTCTGAATCTTGCTAATCTGTTTTCCTCTATAATATCCTCTGGCAACAAGTTTCACAGGTTAATTATACGTTGATTGCACAGTCTTTCCAATCATAGACACAGTTCTGTTGTACCTCATCTTATCCATGTGTTTTTAAGTCTCTTTCAGCAACCAGAAGTGCCTGCAAATTTACTTCTGCAGGAAAATAATGAAACAAACTTACTTTATACTGAATTCTGCATGCATAGACCTTGAGTTACCGATATTATCTCAGTTTCCTTTGAATTCAGAGCATGTTTCTCTCCAAGTAATCTATCCAGTATAGCTATAAAGAACCTCTCCCTGGGGTTCTGCCCTACAGCTCATGCCTCTAAAATTCCTGTTCCCAAGCTGTCTATAGCATACCCACTCCCAAGTCCGTGGTATGTCATCTAGACAGGCTACAGCCAAATCATGCCATTATGTGCTTGTATCCCTAATGTCTTGCTTCCTGATCTTCACAACTCACTTGGAAGAGGCCTAGAATAATTACAGAGATGGACAATCACCAACCATATGAAGTTTAACAAGGGAAAGTGCCAGAGTCTGCACCTGGGATGGGACAGTCCTGGTTCTATGCATAGACTGGGGAACGAGAGGCTGGAGAGAAGCTCTGCAGAAAGGGACCTGGGGATCCTGGCTGATGGAAAGTTGAATCTGAGCCAGCAGTGCCCTGGCAGCCAGGAGGGCCAACCCTGTCTTGGGGGGCATCAGGCACAGCATCGCCAGCCGGGCAAGGGAGGGGATTGTCCCCTCTGGTCTGCTCTGGGGCGGCCTCACCTCGAGTGCTGGGGGCAGTTTTGGGAGCCACAATATAAGAAAGACATTAAACTGTTAGAGTGTCCAAAGGAGGGCCACGAGGATGGGAGAGGGTCTGGAGGGGAAGCCATATGAAGAGTGGCTGAGGTCACTTGGTTTGTTCAGGCTGGACAAGAGGAGGCTGAGGGGAGACCTAACTGCAGTTACAATTTCCTCTATAGTGAGGGGAAGAGAAGAGACAAGTATGATCTCTTCACTCTCATGACCAGTGACAGTACTCAAGGAAATGGCCTGAAGCTGAGTCAGGGGAGGTTTAGGTTGGATATTGGGAAAAGATTCTTCACCCAGAGGGTGGTTGGGCACGGTAACAGGCTCCCCAGGGAAGTGGGCACAGCACCAAGCCTGACAGAGTTCAAGAAGTGCTTGGACAATGCTCTCAGGGATATGGTATGACTCTTGGGGTGTCCTGTCCAGGGCCAGGAGTTGGACTTCAATGATCCTGATTGGTCCCTTCCAACTCATATTCTATAATTCTATGATACTCAGACCTTTTTCACCCCTGGGGGACAAACAGCTGCCAACAACCAGCCCACATTCCCTTGTGGTCCCATTGTCTTTCAAAGGAAGCTGGTGGCTACTCCAAAGAGAGTAAGTAATGTCAATAGCACATTTTCCAGTGGGGGCAGGAAGGACTCTCTGAAGTGTGCATGTCTTCTCTGTGCCCAGGTACAGTGTTTTTTTCTACAAGCCCTTCATCTGCTTCCTGCGCTCTGTCCCCAACACTCCCTTGAATCCCTGACTGATGTGTCATATTTGCTGTATGTGCTGCATGTGCATGAGTTGTGCACTGTTGGTATTTGTACTCTTCCTCTGTTCATGTTGCCTGGACGAACATACAGCAGAAGATGAAGGGCACTTTTAATCTCCCATATTAATATCAGCCAGAGCAGCATGCCTACCCAATGTGGTGTGGCCTTGCACCCAACCCATCCAAAAGGGCACTGGACACTCAGTCCGTTTTTCTTTTTCCAGGCTATATGCATCTGAACTGCAATTTTTCTAATTTAAATGGTAGTTCCTATGATTCTCTGTCGCCAAGGGGTCCGGAGCTGGTCAGCACCGGTACGCCGCGACCTTCGTAGAGAGAGTGTCCCGCAGGGAACAGCCCTTCCAGGGGCCCTGGCAGGCCTCCCTGGGCGACGGGTGATTTCAGCAAGTGTAGCAATCTCTCAGCTACAAGTGATTCCAGCTCTTGTCATTCAGCTCTTTGTGAAATCACCCAAGGCAAACTCAGGGACAGAGAGACAGGAGCCTCGTATGGCAGTTCCACAGAGGCAGCCTTTATTGTCCAGCCACCCTGCGAAGGGGAGGCCAGGGACGAGAACTCCCTGTTGTCAGGGGTATAAGCAGGGGTTTATATGGGAAAAACAGGGGGTGGGGTGGAAACGCATTAGCCAGCAGGGTACAGGCTATCACCATGAAGAAACAAGGCATGTTGGGAGGTCACCATGACCCAGAGGAAGGTTGCTTATCTCTGGCTCCTCCAGGGGAGTGCAAAAGGCTCCTGCCTTGAGGGCTCACAGCCCTCCACAACTCTCTATTTCTGATGTCCTGATTTTGGTGTTGGCTCTTTCTGGCTCTTACACCTGTCTGCAGCTAGCTGTTCCATGTCATCATGTTAGTTGTGATCCAATGGGAGCATAAGCCAGCTGTGGATCCAAGTACATAGTCTGTATGATTCCCAAGCATATCCAGTGTCTGCAGTGGAAGACAGGCTGCTACTGAATCTTGCTACCTCCCTCTTGCCTGTTCCCATCAGTGCTCGTGGTTGTGTGAGGATCAGCTGAGTGCATGTCCACTTCAGAGCTCTTTACATACTGATTGCACTTGTCAGGCCAGGTAATTGTTTAAAATCTCAGCATAACAGAATGGGAAAGTGAGGCAGAGAGAAGTATAATGACTTGCCCAAGGTCATCTTGTTTCTCAGCCTAACATCCAGCTCTTCTCTTCTTGTCACTTATCTCAACTACAGGGCCAGTGTTCTTCCTGACATGCAATTGAACTGCTTCTGTGACTCCCACACTTCTCTTAAATGGCTGCTCTATAAATAAAGTTTCTATTGAAAATGGCACAGTAGAAAAATGCTACTATATAATCTTTTTTTTTTTTTTTGTGAGGTTTTAATTCATCGCAGAGAAGCCCCCCTTAAATGTCAGCTACCTTACCCCTTCCCAGTCTCTCTTCATGGTCTAGAAAGAAAGAGCACACCCCTAACATGAGCCGAATTAAACATACTGGTAACAAAAAAGAAGGTGCAGAGAGCAATCTCTGAGCTCTTGAAGCCTCCTTCAACACAGGGTGGAAAGGTAATTTTTCCATACCTAATAAAGATATCTCCCCTGTAACATGTGGAAGCAGACACATGAGGAAGTGCCTGCAGCAAGAAATCTTAGCATCTGTATGTAAGCAAGAAAAAGTAGGACTGAGTGGGGGTAGGTTCACTATTTTAAGTTGCATCTTGAAGTGTCTGTTGAAGCCCTTCCCTTCAGATTTTTTCCTAAAATATTGATATATTTTCTGCCAGAAATTTTCCTTCCTTTCTATTCTGTGTCCAAGAATCCAAGCGGCTCAATAAAGTCTAACTACAGTTATAAAATAGATTTGAAGTTTGAAAAGAAAGATAATATTGAATTGAGAGATACAAAGTGAGTTGGAAGCGGGAAGAGTAGCAGCAATAAAGTTTAAGCTAGTCCTTCCAGCTTCCATTTTTTCTCTGCCTCTTTCAAGGTCAAATGGCCACCAGCCTCATCTCCCCATCTCCAGCACTGCTGTACTGTTACATGATGGCTTTGGAGTGTATTGGAGTCATGCAAGTGCAGTGCTTGTGATCCTGGGATGGGAGGGGCAGAAACTGCTTTCTTAAGCTTGTTGACAGAGACACCAGGGGATTCACACTTCTCTTTTCCCTCTGGTAATGAACTCCTGCAGAGAATGTACCAAGTGTAATGCCTTTCTTCAATCCATCTGTGCAGGGAGGGTTTTATGGAGCCCTCCCTGCGTCTGGGAAACAGGGAATTTAAAAGCTTCTTCCCAGAAGTCTAACCCCTCTGAAATAACACTGGCATTGCAGAAGAAGGTGGCCACCTGGTTCTCTGGCTGCCTGCTGTCAGGCAGCAAGGCCTAATGAACCTCTCAGGGGGAGCATCCACAGAGGGAGGACGATGAGTCTAATAGGCGCTTTGGTCCCTGGGGTTGGGAGGCATAAACAGCAGCAGGGATGGTGCTCGGGAGGGGGAGAGATGAAAGGCTGATGAGCCTTCTCACGATCCTCCCCCTCAGCATTAAGCTTCCCACATATGGTGGCTGGTGATGTCTCAAAGTGGGGACAAAAAGTTGGTATAGTGGGACTCATGTCTTTGTTTTGGTACAGAGCTACTTTTCTTTCCTGCTTGCCCTCTCATTCCAGGTGTTGCCCATGCTGTTGGCTCTGTTCTGCTGCTCATTTAGGTGTGTCATCAGCTTAAAACGCACGTCAGCACCTGAGAGCCTGAGAAAGCTGGAGTGTCTCTCCAGAGAACCAGGGATTGTACATGTTCTGTGTAGTTCAAGGCAAAGGCTGCCCCTTTCACATGATTTTGGATAAGGCCACAATCACCTTCCTGCCTTATAAACCAGCGAGATGAAAGGGACCCAAGCATAGCACCCAACATATGTTTTACATATCTTTATCACACCTGGACATAGGTTAGTTACACCTCTAGCCACAACTCAATTATGGGTTGATGATGTCTCTAAACCCCAATCCACCAGCTCAGCCTTATAAAGGGAGACTAAGGGCTATAGATAACATCACAGTTAATGATGCTTTCTTCTTCTATCACTATCTGTAGAAGATCCTTAGAAGAGCTGTACTCAATGGAAATACCCCATTCCATGATTACTAGAGGTCTGCCATTTTCTGGCAAGATTATTTGCTATATTCTAAGCTGGTAGTGCTAAACTACTGTATTTTGAGATTTCGAGAAGGAACTATTGCTTGCGTTATGTTTTGTCACATTCTGCAAAAAGGTGTGATGGTGGTTTATAATCTGTAATGAGTGTGATCAGTCCTGTTTATACCAACACAGTGATACCGAGTGCTTGAATAACATGATGATGGATATTGCACAGGAAACTAGAGAACAGCATAAATACTATGATCCAGGTAAATATCCTGACTTCAAAACACTGTTGTCTAATGTGCAGCATCTGCCACTCTCAGGCTGAAAATTGCCTCAAGGATTTCAGAAATTAGGTCATAACAGGGGAAAAAAAATTCCATTTCTTGGTAAAATTGTATTGCCATATGGAATTTGTGAGATACTTTGCTTTTTTGCTAGTGGGAAGGATTGGTGGACAAAGTTTGCAATACAGTTTCAGCCCCAAAAGCAACTGAAATGCTAGGAAAGCTAAACCTGGGCAGAAAACCTTCAGGATCTTTTGAGTAGTCTTCGTCTGTCAAAAATACTTAGATTTCTGCACAGTTTCCTGGGGAAAAGGGGATTCTAAATCTCTCTTTGAACAGTGTCCTTCTTGCCCTGCAAGCACTTGCAGGAAAATCCTAATGTAAGGGTGGATGGGAAATAGTGCTTTGCAGCTGACTTTCTGTCCCCTTACCAAACTCCTTTGCCTCCTCTTGTCCCACTTTCCCCTCTGCGATGGAAAACCTTTGCTGGGGAGTTTTTTGGGGGGTTTGTCTTTAAAAATGAAAAACAATATTTGTGTAGTTTTAGTATTTTTAGTGGTCTCACTGTTCTTCCTACACTTGTGTAAGATGAAAATAACCAACTCAGTATAAAACTCAGCTTTGTTGGCAGATTTTCTCAATTTACAAAGCTCCAAAGCCTTTTGTTTGTTAACAAGGCTCCTTCATGCCTCCTGTTAGTCCCAAGGTTGAACAGAGCATGCTGCTAACAGCTTTCCTCCCCCAGAACAATTAGGAAAGCAATATGAAACACCCTTTATCTTTAAGGAGCCAGATCTTCAGCTTCCATAACCCATTCCCAAGCTAGGGGTTTTTCAACACTTCAGCTGAACTTGAATTTGCTGCAGTCTAAGAAATCCTCTTGAGACTACCATGACCTTACGGGTTTGGTATGCTTTAAGAGAAGACACGATCAGTCCTGCGAACAGCTGATCCCTTCTCTGTTCTTTAGCTCATTTTGTTTGGAAAGTGAACTCTCTGCTCATCAAAGAGATCATTGCAATACTGCTTTCCAGGCATTTGTCTCCCATCCGTGTTACAGATTATATTAAAATTACCAACGTTGCAAAGAAAATTGAACTTCTGGCTGTGCATACATAAGGCTTCCTGCATTTGAGTACAACATTTCTCTCCAGTGGTCAGTAGATGCACAGCTGAGTTGCTGCATCCAAACCTCCATAAACTTTTAAGATGCCTTGGTCTGTGTTTGATCTATAACAAACAATTTCAGCAAGACCAGGCATTTCCTTGGCCACTGCTCAAAATATTCTTCACACCAAATTATTTGAAAGTGACTGGACAAACAGTGGTTTTCAAACTGCTGAGATCCTTGCAGATGTAGAATTGGGATGAGTGAGTTTTTAAGAGAACCAGTGCAAAGAGCATTAGGGCTCATGTCACTTGCCTATGTCACCACTGTTCAAATATCATTACAAATGTGTCCCAGGGTTCTTCCCAAGGGTTTTCTTAAGCTTTGGTGTAGGGATATACTGTCAGCTAGGTAAGTCTTCAGAACTGCTTGGCTCTGCTGATAGAGCTCAGTTTACTGAAATTCGTCTTTGAGAGTAGGACAATTTTCAACAGCTCAGAAACACTACAAAAGTAAATACGTAATTCTGCAGCAGTTTGTATTGCATGTGTGAGCAGATAATATGGAGGAAAGTTGCTTTTATAGCCCTTTTTTCTTTGTTTGTTCTTTTCACTCTGTAATTTGGTCCTTCCACCTAAATAGTCTCCTATTCTTGATTACCCCACCTGCTTCTCTATGGGTTACATGAAAATTGCTTTTGATACTGACATATTTTAAAAGGAGGTTTATTATATTTATTCATATTTGATTATCATAGCTGATCTGACATGTAGCTGTAGTCACTAGGACCATGCAGTCATTTGCAGTTCTAAAGAAGTATTTGTTTGCAGTTACAAGTTGTCAGGTATCCTAGATCACGCAACGTGAACTGCAGTTGACTTACCTGATAAAAGCTGAGCATGCAGACTCAAACATAGAGAGGCTGTTCTGTAGGGTGGAAGGATGCATCAGAGAAGGATTGTAAGTGTCTGCCACAGTGAAGAGCCTGGCTCACAAGAGAGAGTTGATTGAAATAATTAATTGAAGAGATCAGTGTCAGTCTCTTCTCTCAAGTAACAAGTGGTACTTCAAGAGGAAATGACCCCAAATTGCACCAGGTGAGTTTTAGATTGGATGTTGGGAAAAATTTCATCACCAAAATGGTAGTCAAGCCCTGGAGCAGGCTGCCCAGGAAAGTGGGTGAGTCACCATCCCTGGAGGTATTTAAAAGATGTGTAGATGTGGTATTTAGGGGCATGTTTAAGTGGTGGGCTTGGCAGTGCTAGGTTAACAGTTGTACTCAATGATCTTAGGAGGTCTTTTCCAGTCTAAAAAATTCTGGGATTCTATATCCAGTTAGACGAAATAAAAACATTTGGTCAGATTCTCAGAATTCGAGAGAACTGAGATCTAGGATTCAAGGCCTTATCTGGTTATAAGAGCAGACTGAAAGGCAGGAACCACCTTAAAAAGACTGCATGTCCCAAACTGTCCTTGCCTTGCAGTAGTAATCATGCTCTGTTCATTTGAACTGTCCTATAGCAGAGAGAACTAGAGAGGGTTATTCGCTGATTGGTTTTCTACTGCCATAAAATTGTACTTTCTCCATGCAAAAGAAGGCAGAGTCTTTTGCTGCTTGTCCTCTTAGATATTCATATTATACCCATGTGGAGTGATATTTCTGGGTGAATGTACCATCATGTGCTAGCCAAGAAGAGCATGCAATATGTTTCCACACGGATCCATACCGAGGATCAGTTGGCAGGTCTCTGTTCTGAATTTAAGACCAAATGCCTACATTTATAAGGACCTTGTAAGAGCTTGAGTCACTGTCTTGTGACTCAAGGATATGTGATTTAAGCTGACATGAACTGACCATGCTTTTGGCTGTAGTATTGAGGAAATATGAGGTATATTTATATTCTGAAGGCTAAATGTATGTTGCAGAATACTGTCTAGATTTTCACAGCTTTTGGAATCTGTGGGCTGAGAAGTTTGTGTGTACTACTAAGCAAGTTGTAGGAGCACAGACTCACTCAAACTGACAATTGTTGGTCCAAATAACTTGCTGCTGTGCAAATTGAAAAGCTTGTGCTGAACAAGAGGAGCACTGATATTGGAAATGTGGCTGAGTGATTATGAGCCAGACCAGGACTCAGGCAGCTTGGGCTGTAGTCAGAGCTCTGCCACAGACTATCTGGGTGATCTCCAGCAAGTTGTGTCTGTACTTATAAATCAGATGTACCGTGCAGCATTTTCAGGCAGTAAAGCCACCTGGCATGGAATCAGATCTGTGGTAGTAGTAAACCACTGGTAATTCCCAAAATAGTGTAGCTTCATGCAGCTTTGTACTTATGAATGACCCCTGGATCATCCATGGCTTGGAACTGAAGTACAAGTTTTAACAGGCCAAGTCTTATGCCAGCAAAGTTGCATGCAGTTTATTAACATTACTGCATCTGTGCACATTCAAATTTACTAGGACAGCACAGCCTTAGGTACTGTATCCACATCTCAACTGAGAGTCTGGGAGAACATTCAAGCTCCTACTGGAGCAACAAGGGGAACATGACTACCTCCTCTCTCCTTTTACAGTCCTTTGTTTTGATGGGGAGGAGCGTTAGTTACACGGCCTGAAGGACAAAGAAGCTGTGGGCACTCCAGCCAGGTCCCTCACTTAGACTGTGGCAATCCAGAGGCCAGTACAACCCTACAAATTACAGTTCACTACCCTTTTCTGTATCTATAAAATGAAGGTGACAGAATTTCCTGACTTAGAAAATATGATGTTGAAATGTTGAAGTTAAAAAGAAATATTCAATAATTGCTGTGTTAGCCAAGCACCCTGGTTTTTGTCCTTAACGTGCTTCTGGGTTTGTGGAATCATCCCATATGGGCAGGTTATTCTAAACTGTACATGATGTGTTTCTCTTAGGGTCAGTTCTCCAATACACAAAGCAATAGGAGGTAGAAGATCTGTGTCTTTGCTTTATCCATGCTAATACTAGTGTGGATGGTGGCCAGATGAACCATTCACTGATTCCCTATGCCTTGGCCATTGATAGGGATTGTATGATACTTCTGACAGTTGTAGAAAAGCAGGACGTTGGTGTACTGAGGTTGGACTAGATGACCCACTGTGGTCACTTCCAAGATAATTCATTCTGTGACACTGTAATCCAGGAATCTAGGAGATTTTCAAGACCCTAAAATGCTTGGACCCTGCCTTACTGCTTATTAGGCCAAAAAGGCTTCTTCCAACAGCTGCTCTTATGTTCATTGTGGGGCAAAAAACCCTAATGTGCCAGTCATCTCTTACACATTCCCTGTGGGAGCACAGTGTTCAGGGTATTCAGCATTTATCTGGTGATGTTCACATTAGAGTAGACAAATGAAAAAACTAGAGTTCCCAATGAAAAAGAAATTGTGCTAAATGTCCATTCACTGGCTTTGGCAAAGTAGACTTTAGACCCACCAACTGAGCATGTTTATTTTATTTTTGTCTCATCAGCAGGTGGTTGGCTTTTGTTTGCAGAGATATGCTTTGCATTCCCAATTTTTGAAAAACACCCTGGGCAGAGCTGAAAGAATCTCATTGTGCACTTCAAGATATGGAGTTAAAATTTTAAATTTGCAAATTCAGGTCCTCCTAAAATGCCCTTCTTTTGGATTACGTAGGACTGCGAGAGCAGTGCAGCCTGCTAAGTGGGAGATTGATGTAACTTCCCCAGCTCTAGCAGTTTCTGGCTGTCACCCTCACCCCATTTCTACCACACAGATCAAACCCATACATTGCAGTATCTTTTAAAGGCTCTCTGATAAGGCCATACAATGCAGTTTTAAAATACAGCCCTGCTGCCAGAGTCACAAAAGAGACTTCCAGGACCTTCAGAAACTGGGTAAACCTGACTCCTAGAAAGCGGCCACTTTCCCTGATGCTTGAAATCCCACAGATCTGAATTTCTATGAATGTAAAAGGGAGCTGCAGGGAAATTCAGTGTCTTTTTCTCAAACACACTGCCATGCTTTGCAGAAGAACATTCTCCTATATCTTATTTAAAGTTAGAATTTTGCCACAGTAGTGGAACGTCTCTCTCTTCCTCTTCAGTTTTGGTGCCTGCTCTACTTGTCTCTCCTGCTTCTTTACTGACCTCTGCCAAGGTCTTGACAACAGACTGGCAAGATAAAGAGTCTTGTGCTGCCTGCCATTCATTGAGTATTCTGAATGAGCTCTGTACTCATTTTTGCCTCCCACTAGAGCTCAGTGGTCCTTGTCCCCTGCCTGTAAAAATGGACCCCTCAACTAATTTGCTAAGACCTACACAGTATGAAGGAGTCAAAGCTCCACTGAAATTAGGGCAGTAATCACAAAGGATGTTGATAACAGACGAAGTTGTATTTAGGGTACTTTCAGGTAATGCTTTCTCCTTGTGAGTTGTGCTCGTGGTTATAGGTATAAACTCTTTGGTTACATCTGAAGAGCTCAGGTATTTCTACAGTTTCCACAAAAATTTCCTATTTCTTCCTATTTCCTTCCTTCAAGTTAGTAGCATCCTCTTTTGTCCCTGATTTTTACTCCTCTAAGTTGTTAAATAAAGGTTTGCATTTCTTACATTAGCATTCTGGCCCCAAAGCTTGCTCTCCATTGTAATTGTGTTGTCAGGGAGGTTTGCTGGAATCCCACACCATGTCTGTTCCAGCCCCAGGTCAGTAATTGTGTTTCTAGGTTTTCTTCTGTATCAAGCAGAACTGTTTTCCTGAGTAAACAGTGTTCCCACCCCTGGCTCTTTATCCATACGTACCTTGCTTCAAAAAACTTCTTTGAAATCTGCATAAACGCCACATTTTTGGTAGAAATACCTCGGTCAGAATAATGATCATTTGCATGTTAATAGCTCCATCTCGGTAGGTGGTTGTTAGTTGTTACTGGTCTTGCTTGCTACAATGAATGCAAATCCTTTTTTTAGTCCTAATCTTAATTGCAAAATGATTGTATTTTTCCATAATTCCCTATATTTCAGTAATTTTAATCTATATCAAATATGATTTCTTGACACGCTATCATCTGCTTTGTCTTTTATGCCTAGGCTCTGCACATGTTCCAATAGACTAGCTAATTATCAAAGCAATTTGGGTTTTGAATGGAAAATGGGCCCTTAGCCAGTTCTTCCCCACCAAACTTTGGTAAAGAACAAAATGAGACTTGAACTTTGTGTCTTGACTCTACTTCACCCTCTTTGCTCTTCATCCTTTCCGCTGTATCTGACAGTTAAGTGACTGACCTGGCTAAGTGCAGCTGGCACCATCATTTCCTCTCTGGGTGAGGTTGCTGGGGTGGAAGGTTCCGTGTCACCATCCTTTCAACATCTGTGGCCTTTGCAGCACCAAATACTTGGTGTTTAATGCGTGCAGCAATGTAGAGTCTGTGTTTTAAAGGGACAGTACTAAAAGGAACTATGTTGTTTCTGATATCGTTGATGAGCCACTGCGGACAAGAATTTTGTCTGCTGAGGTACATCTAGCAAGATCTTTCCCAATGCACAGTGCTGTAAGGGCTCAGTTCTATAGGCATCAGGAAAAGGTAAATGTGACTCAGCAAAGTCAGAATGCAGAGGGGAAAGCCACCTGAATTAGTTTCTAGGAAATGCCAAGTGAAGAAATACAGCCTTTACCCTAAGCCTCCTAGGGACTTAGCTATTCCTGCTTATCATTCCTGGTTTTGAACATGAACTTTGCAGAATCATAGAAATTCTGTTTGGAGGGATCCTCTGGAGGCTTCTTGCCCAGCATCCTTCTTGGTTGTCCGTTTTGGTTTTGGGAATACCTGTGGGTGCAATGCAGTAACGAGCAGGAAAATGTGAGCTGGTCTGTATTATTTCCTAAATACTGTCAGCTCTGGAGCACTCCTTCGGGTTTACCACTACTGACTCTATACCAGATCTGTGTGATGGCAGGGTTGGCCCTCCTCGGCTTCAACAGGCAGAATTGCTCTGTGCTTTCTGTTCTGTGTATTTGTAGCACAAAATGACTGCAACAAAAGCCCACTGTGTGTCAGGGGCCTGTTATGGCAAGCTTTGTGCATGCTGTCATGAGAGGCACTTGAAAAACAACTTCCTGAAAATAGATGAAAAGGCTCTGGTATGATCTTAGCCAAACCTTGTGAGTTTGTGGCCCACTCATTTTGCATTGCAGAGAGTGCCAGGCAATATATTCTACCTCGAGGAGAAATATCAAATTATGCAGTACACTCAGATCCCACAAAAGAGTGGAGCATTATTTAATCATTGCAAATTTAAAAGTTTTGTGAGTTCTTGAAATTGGCAGTACCAGGTTCCCAAGATGATGTAAATCTACTTTCTGACTGGTCTTCCATCCTAAACTGGAAGCCCTTCTCAGGCTGTCTTTAAAGGATGAAGGATTTTCTCCTGAACTCAGCATATCCAGGCACTGTAGAGGCGTGTAAGTAAGGTGTATGTGGGGGTGGAGGGTGGGGTATTATGTGTTAAAACAACCCTTTCTTTTTGGCTTATAGATTACTGAACTGTAGGATAATTGGGACTGGTCTTTTCCTGAAGGGTAGGAGAGATTTTCTCAAATGGTGTCCCATGTTTGCAAAATTGGGTTCATCTGCCTAAGGCAGAGCTTTCCAAAAGGCACTCTGGCTTCACTGCTCTTCCAGGGAAAGGCAAGCCTCATAAACAGACATTCTTGTGGTGATCAGAAGATTTTAATGTCCGCAGTAGCATGTGCAACTTGTGCATTCATTCTGCTTTACTGTTCACAGTGTGAACCTCAAAACAGTCTGCATCTCTCATAGCTTCTTTAGAGCAACAGAAGGAGAGAGACTCCTATTTGACAGCAGCTTAACCCATGAGGTAGGGAGGCTATAAGAAAATTAACTTATCCAATATGCTTGCCTACCTTTCATACTTCAAACCCATCAAGTTGCACTAAATGCATGAAGATGTTTATTTTCACATGCAACAACATAGTGCTGGCCATCTTTCTTTCTGCTGGTGGATGGGATACATAAAATGAAAAATAAGTGCCCAAGCTGCCAGCAGCAGAAACTTGCACTTGCAACACCTCCCCATCCCTCCTTGCTCATAGTGAGGGTGTGGAGTCTTCTCTGCTTGACCTCCCAGTGAAACAGCGTGCACACAGCTCCTCTTGTACTGACAGCTGTGAGCTGTCTTCCTTGCACTGCTTGATCCAACATCCACTTCAAGTGCAGATCACTCAAGTGAGTAGGTAAAACAGCTTTCTCTCATTAGCTCAAAGGCCTAATGGAAATAACATCCACCACAGACACGAGAATTCCAAGCTGCAGGCTTTCCTCTGCTTCAGTTTGCTTGAACCCCATCTTTACCTCCAAGAAAAGCAACCCACTTGCAAAGCAACGCTGCCCTTTAGATCCAGTGTTCTGGAACTCACAAGATAAGTGAGTCATAGTAGGAAACTCTCAGACACCAGGAAAGGTTCCCTACCACACACAGAATCTTACAGAGGAGAGGCTCACACTTGTGTTCAGTTTCAGACAGCTGTTGGAAGGAAGAGCTTCCCTTAACCTGCTGGGCACACTGTTCCTGCTGTAGCCCCGTTACGCCAGTTTGATGTCTTCAGTATGAGAGCTGACTCCTGTAGAACTCTTCATCTCCCTCAGTGACCCAGGAATCTCTGTCGAGTTTGAGGCTCAACGATACAGGAAGTATATGGAGAAACTGGGGAGGGTCTAGTGGAGACAACTACTAAGATAATGGTGGCCTATGGTACTTGTCCTGTGAAAACAGATTGAAGAATCTAAGCTTGTTTAGTGTAGAGAAGAGGAGGTTAAAAGGTGAGCTAGAAGCCTATGGCACTTGAGGTATAATTTCTAAGAAAGAACCAAATGTTTATAAGTAGCACTAGACAGTATAACATTGGCAACAGCCACAGGCTGGGGCTTGGGAGGTTCAGATGGAACATTAGGAAAGACTTTTCACTGGGAGGGTGGTGCAGCAATGGCAGAGGTGTCCTGTGATTTGTGGAGTCTTCTACTTGGGGGCTTTCAAGGCCATCTTATGGGAGCTAGCATGGGAACAGCCAAATAAACTCATTGGTCTCCTTTGTAGTGAGCAGGGATTGAACCTAGTAGAAGGTGTAGCCTTAGGACTTGCTCAAAAAGCATTTTTTTAATTACAGAAAGGTTATTTTAGGTCTTTGTGAAGTCATCTTTTCCTGCCTTGCCTATGCTTTTTTGGTGATCTTTTTTCCTAGGACAGTTCTATCTGCATTGGGCAGCTACATCTTCAGAGCAGTACTGCTGTGAGCATTTGTGGGGGTGGGACTGCTGTTGATGGTTTAGTGCAGTTGCTGGGAAAGATTAGAACAGATTGGTACTGTGTGAAGCTGATGTCACAGGCTTTTATCGAATTCGCTCATAGTGGGATCTAAAAGTTTTATCAGCATGAATTTGGGATGGTTGTTTCACTTATGGTTGGGAAAATAGAAAATGAACAGTGCATGTAAAAACTTCTTTTATTCCTTCCATAAGTCTGTCTCCAAACTTCTGGTACTCACTAAGCATTGTTTCTGCAGTTATGGAAGGTAAACTAGAGTGCATATGATGGAAAAGAGGAATAGATCACCACTCCTTTGGAAGGTCCTTACCAGAGGAGCGATGAGGCAAGAATGGAGAAGTAAAATAATCACAAAGAAATTATGCTGAGAAGAGATCAATAACCTGAAAATTACTCGTGTCACTTGACGCCAGAACAGATCTGTTTAAAGCCTTTCCCTCTATAGAGGAGTAATCTTGACATTGACCCATTCTGCCTAGTTTATTCTCTTCATGTTAAAGCAACAATGAAATTATTGAAAAAGCAATGCTGATTTTTGGTTTCTTTTCAGCAAAAGGATTGCAGTTGGCTCCTTTTCACACAGATTCCAACAACTAGAGCAGGACTTGGAAAGACCTGCCAGTGATCTCTTCCATAGGATAAACATTAAATACATCTCTTCCAAATGGGGAATGATCTAACAAATGAACTCCCCAGAGAGTGATTGCAGGGAACTCTTCCAGAGATTAAGGCAGACAAGCACATAAAAGTGATTATGTTCTGTTACCTTGTGAGGCTTGTGGATAACAGTGGTGTACAGATAGATTGTGACAGAAGAGGCAAACAGATTGGGAGAGGTGGAAATGGAGAACTACAAAAAAATTTGTATGGTGGGAAGCTGTGAAAGGAGATGGTGGTGTCCTTTCCCCTGGAAGCTGAAGAGGGTTCTAAGAAGAGAAGGGACATAAACTCACCAGTCCACACTGGTGAGTGTGTGTGGAGCCCACACTGAGAGAATTTGCAAGCAGGCAAACTCTATTTTTAAATGTTGGGAGGTTTTGCTCTGTAATGTACCTACCTAATTTTCTGCCTTCATTCTCACCAACTTGCTTGTTCCACTAGAAGACACAAGTCCAGCAGAGCTTATAAGAGAACAAAAGGATAAGAGAAGCCAAGGACACAAGCCAAGTAATGGTGAAGGATTGCCCTGGATTTCCCAGCTCAGCTGATGAGATGCCAGGCAGTGCTATTTTAATTCCATAACGATGAATTAGTCCCTGTTCATAGTCTCTTCTATTCTCTTTCTGGCTCATTTCTTCATGGAAGGATCACGGAAGAATTGCACATCTAGATTTTCAGTTATCTGCAGTTCCATCTGTGTGAAATTGCTTGATTTTCTTACACCTATTTTTTACAAATTTAAATCGATATTTATTTTGCTTATTTTAAGACAGTAAAAGGTGAATTGTGTGCATTACTAAGTGTAAAATACTTGCAAATGCATAGCTACTGTTTCTGTATGAGACTGTTTGGTTAAAGCTAGCTGTATCTTGCTGGAATGCTTTTCAGTCACGTTCATATTTCGTCCTTGGCTTTTATATAGGTTGGTATTTCAGTTGTAGCTTGGTTTGAATTCTGCCAGATTCACATTGTTCTTGTTTAAACAAAGCCTGTAGTTTTCAATTTTACTTCAATGCTCATTAAGAAAATGCAAAGCTTTCGGCACTCATTAAAGCCTAATCTAAACAGTGCCAATAGTACCCAACTCAAGAGTCTGCAGGGAATGAGAAGGAGGAATTCATGAGCAGGATGATGAGGTCAAGCAGATCAAGTAATAGCCCTGAAATTTCCAGGTAAACTACTAATGGTAGTATTTTTAAATAAAGACAGAGTTTACACTTGTTATTCAGAAAAGACTTGGACACTGAGGAGACCAAACTCCTTTGATTTACTTCTTTAGTTGCTTACTTCTCTTTCTTAAAATGGGGTAGAGGCCAAGGACCAGAGTTCCAAAGGTGTTCAGTCATTTCATGATGCAGATAGATACATAGTAAAATGCTAAAAACCCCTCCATTAGGTTGCTCACCTTTCAATTAAATCAATGAGAATTAGTTAGGCATGTGCCTTTGAGAACATTGCTTTGTGATTGCCCCCATCATTAGGCATCATTTAAGTCTTTTCAGGAGCTTTGTCTGTGCTTCCATTTCCACTCTCTGCAATTCAGACAATAGCTTTTCTTTCCCTTGCTACCCTATTCAGAACATGGGTATGTTATAAATAGGGTCATAGAGAGTCTCTTAAATGAAAGTGCAGTAAAAGCCTCTCTGTAGCAGCTCGGAGAGTTGCTTCCTGGGCTTAAGGGTTTTGCAGAGTGGAAGAGCAAAATAGTCGATGAGACGACTGAAAAATGAGAAAGGACAAGCGTATTCCAAGCCATCTGTTCCTCTGGAAAATGGAGCCTGTACAGGTTAACACCTGTTTCCATCTACACAACATGATACTAAACACATCTTCCATGGTTTTTGACTGAACGACATCCTGGGTGCTGTTTCTGGATATATTGAGACATTAAATTTATGCAAGCACTTAATGCATTTTTCCCTTGCTTCAGCTGCAGGTAAGAGTAGGAACCAGTTGACTTTGCCTAGGCCTTCTGAATGTGGCAATGTTTGACAAAACCTTCTGTGGCTCTAAGACAGTGGTATCAGACCGGCTTTAACCATGCTGGTCCTCTGCAGACTGAAGAAGCCATTGCCACTGTCAATAGAGTTGCCCAAATGAGAGATTTTCATCACGTGAAGTTGCAAAAGGAGTGTGAGTTGATATCTGAGCAATGGTCTTTATTAGCAGACATCCTATAACTATTCATTAATTACATGCAGTTGGATTAAAGATTTAGTAATAGATTTATAAGTAAAATAAACTGAATTTTCAACAGAGAGTGAGGGCAAATAAGAGAAGGCCAGAAACAGGTTGCAGTTCTATCTTAGCTAAAAAGAATTATAAGAACAGGACAAATGATGCAGTGATACATCATACTTCGTGGCACAATCTACATCTGGTTTCCAGGGCAACTTTTCAAAGCTGGAATAGAACTTTCCACTTTTTAGGTCAGAAAGACACTTTGCTCAAGTAGGACAAAATTCATGGCATCATCGTTCTATTTATACTTACTTAGAGCCACTTGTGAGCCTCCCTCAGAAATGAGTTACCATGTTATGGTATCACAGATCCAAACACACACACTGCTGACAATGAAAATTAACCTGGCTGGGTGCATGTGGCTTTGGAAGTAAATGATCAGTGTTCTCTGAACATTGCTGCATGGTCCAAAGAGCTGTTGCAAGAGGTACAGTAAGAGTGCTGAAGTCCTGCATCCACACGATTCTGGAAGAAACAGTTTTTATGAACACAGAAATGTGAAGGCGGGATTGGAAAAGAGTTAAGAAACTTTTTAAAAATACTGTGCCATATGATACATTCCAGAGGCCAAAACTGCATTCTTTGGATGCATCTTTTTAGAGCCAGGAATAAGTCAGCCCTTCCAGGGCATGTCTGGTAGTTTTCAGAAAGAGATTAATCTCATCATAAACAGAATAATTTTGCCCTCTGTGTGCCTTGCTTCCTTACTGCTGCCAGGTATTAGTGTTTGGGGGGACTTCTGATGGGTGCTGAGATTCTACTGTGTTAGAAAAGAGAAGGAGATGAAGTAAAGCACATTGTAATGCTTCATCTCCCAAGGCAGGAGAGAGAGAGGAGGGAATTGAATGGCAGAATTAAACTTGCAAACAAGAGGGAACATGGGAATCGAGCACTGGTATATTAAACTTCAACACTGGTGAATGCCTGGCTCAAATAACCAACCCACATGGGAAGGGAACTAAAATGTAAAATAATGTGTAGTTTTCACACACACGCCCCCACCCCTGAAGTAAAAGACAAAAAAACCCTAAGCTTTATGGCTAAGAAATGGTCATGGATATAAACAGCTTAATTCTGCTGATAAAAATGGGAAATTGTGTTTCATTTTAGGTAAATTAGAATATGAAAGCAATTATGTCCATGTCCGTTCCAATACATTTTGGCCACAATGAATGATTTGATTAATGAGATGAGCATGAACTAACCCTTAAATCCTAAATCCGTTTATTTCTGGAAAGTTAGATTCACACTAGAACCAGCCTACTTTGCCATTTGGCATCATTTTAAAGTATGTGAGAAGAGCCACACCAGTGAGATTAAGCTTGAGATAGCAGTCAACTTGCCAAAAATATAAGGATGCCTTCTCAGGTTTTTGTTTTTTGAAGCTGAAATTTCAGGGACTGTTATGGTATCCTTAGATTTGAGCTCTAACTCTCATTAAATGTCAAACTTCCATACCTTCCCAATTCGAATGCTGGTTTCTTGACCTCCCCCTACATTTGATCCAGGTTTGTTAGTTGTTCCTGCAGAATATAAGCTCAATTGAAATGTTGCAAACCACTTAGCCAAGTGTTGCTAAGTTGGCCATCCATACCCCAGAAGCATTGAGTATTATTAAAGGTTTAGAGTCAGGTTAGGCAGTGGTGCATGGAGTCCTCTGTGTATGTGCTCTAGATCTGATACTGCTCGATGCTTTCATTAACATTTTCACTGGAGACCAGGATGGAGAGTGTGCTAATCAAATTCATATGCAACACAAAGCTGGAAGCAATCGCCAATGCATTGGAGAATAGGATTAGCCCTGAGTCCGACTATGATGAATTCAAGAAGGGAGCTAAAATCAATAAACTGAGATTCAATAAGCACAAATGTAAAGTAGCTCACATAGGAAGGGATAATTAAATGCACAAATGGAAAATGGAGCTGTCTGTAGGCAGCTAATATGGAGGGAGAGACAAAGAGGTTTTGTTCCTTAAACCAAATCTAGGAAGACAAGGAATCATTTTTATTCCTGGTAGTGAACAGCCAATAGCTCCAAAAATTAGCTTCATGCTCAGATCCAGCTTTTAGCTCCACATGAGCTTGTCACTGATGATGCATAATTAAAGGTGAAAAAAAAATAATCAAACCCAAAAGCACAAGCTCAGCCTTTTCTGTTTTACACAGGAGAGGTTAGCTCTTAGGTAAAAGAATTACAAGATTTTGTTTTTCCTCTCTTTAGCTGTCTGTGACCACTTCTCTAAATCTCCCTTCATCTTCACATTCTCCACACCTGGTGTGGACTGTCAGAGATGCAGGTTTGCAAAACTGGGCTGACATCTCTTTTTTTCTTGGAGAGCTCTCGTGACAGGTGTCTCAACCTGTCATACATAGGCCCTGTTAGCTATTTTATTGTTTTATGTCAAGAAGAACCACACACTCTGTTATAAATGGGGATTTCTACACCCCGGTTTCTATGCTGACGAGAGCAGTTGTCAGTCAGAAGGAGAGGTGTATGTAGGCTGCAGGAGTTAAAGGCAGCATCTCAGTGTTGTGAGCTGTGGGAGGAACTGTGTAAAGCCCTACAGATTGCCATAGGAAAAGGTTGCATGGGACAGTACTCTCTGGAAGCAACATGAGAATAAGGATGGGAATCCAGTTGCTTCACTTGAGGCAGGGTAGTGATGGAAAACATGATGAGAACGCCAGTCTGTGTTTTCCCTGGTGAGGTCTGGAGTACTTCTCCAGATTGTCTGATATGATTTGCACGGCCTTGCTCACGGTGGGCCTGTCTTGGGCCTGCCCTGTCACTATGTGTCAGGCACAGTGTCTTTACAGAAACTTTCTTTGCAGGAAAAATATTTACAGTACTGTTTGAAAGGAAGCTTGAGATTTTTCAGCAGTACAGTGAACTTCCTCCATTTACTGTGACTGAGCTGTCTTGAGTCATACCCAAACCTAGGACTCATTTTCTGAAGAAGTCTTTTTCTCTTCCTGAGTGCTGATCAGGACCAAGCAGGGTGCTGATCCATCAGATACTGCTGTTCATGGAAAGGACTAGCTGGAGAACATCAGCGGGTTGCCTGATGTATCCATACCAAAGGTCAAAAGCATCCTTCATTCAAACCAGAAACTGTAATCTTTTGAAAGCCGTTAATGCCCACATTCCCCAGTCAGGCTCTTTCACTGAGTGCACTTTCTTCAGGCTAAGAGCTGACTTTATTTCCAGTCTTCTGATCCTTCCCCTGTTGATTTTGGACTAGAGATTTCCTTTTTGAGAGCACACTTGCTTCAAGTACACACAGGCCTGAACTCTTAAAAAGGGTTCTTGAGAGACAAAACCAAAACTATGCTTTATTTGTGTGCTTGAGGCTGTTAAAGAAGATTTTTTTTTTTTTTTTTTTGCAGTTGAGGCCATGAGAGCTGCTTTAAGACAAGTGATAGCTAAGAGACAAGGTGGAGCTGTCAGTGTGCTTGGTGCATTCAGTGATTCCAGGGTTTACTGTCAGGGAGGACGACAAATTGCCCTTTAGAGATGTCAGATGTCGTGTATCACCTTGACCTGAAATCTTAAGATCAGAATTTGTCTCAACAGAAACATTTTTATGGCAGAATTGCTCCTGCTGAGGGCTCTTGCCACATCAAAGGAGGTTTTTGACTAGTCAAATTTGGTATTGCCAGTGTGAATATGATGAGACCATGCTTTAATCCTGTCTCACATCTCTCTTGTTTTTCTGTCTCTCTCCTCTCAACCCCTTCAACTTTACCCCAGCAGTAATCAAATTGAGAGCTGGTCGCAAATTGCTTTGGTAAGCTGTGCTCCTCTTTCCCTTACAGAATCTCATCTGTGGTGTTTTTAAAGCTAAATTATAGGAGTAACTGGCCTAGGATGATACTTTATTAGTTTAGTACCAGTTTCATGCAGCTGTCAGTGTACTGGGCCATTATGTATCTAGAGTGCATTTATGTCCAGCCATATCCTTCCTATATAATAGCCTGGAGAGCACAGTACAAAACAGCAAAATTCAGGGCAGTCCTGAGGTTGTATTTAGATCTGGTGAACAATGGAGTTGACAAAGAACTGCTTCCAAAGTCAGGAAAAACAAACAATTGCTTCTTTCAGTACCCAGCAGTTCCTGCGAGTGGCCAGGGATGTTACTGTACTGCTAAGGTGGCAGCCACAGGATGAGCTCAGGGTCAGGATGCTTCAAACAAATTGAACTAATGCAGCAAATAATGCACAGAGAAGATGATCTCTTGCTTTGATGAGCACTATTCCCTTAGGACTGTCAGCAGGGAGGAGGAGGCACAGGACGTACTCGTTGATGAGAATAATTCCAGCATGTCTGACTTGATTAAAACCTGGTGGTATAAAGCACTTGATTGTAACATTTGAAATGTGACTGGTCATTAAGGAACAAGAGAATGAATAATAGGGCTGGAATGGTACTTTGCATAAAACTGCTTTTAGCCTTTCACAGTTATTGATAAGTCAAAACTCCAGGGTCATGCATGGAAGCAGACAAGTGCCGAAGCCTAAGAGGAGGGTGACCTGTCAAAATATGGCTGAAGAAATAAACGAAACTTACTAAGAAATATTCCTCTGTACTGAGGACAGCTGGCCAAGAGTAGCTGTTCCCATGGGGTCCTTACAGACTTGTGCTGGGGCTGTGCTAGACTGTTTAGCAGTACAGCTGATTATTTTTCCAGTCCCAGGACCACCACAGGCACTGTTTAAGTTAGGAATATAGTTGCACCCTGACAGGCCAGCCAATCCTACTTGACAACATTATGCCCCAACATGCCTATCTGAATGCATGCAAAGCAGTTGAGGTGTTAGGAAAGATATCAGTGTTGAACATTGGCTGAAAGTCTTATACGATCATTATTATAATTCCTGAAAAGAAGCTCAGATTATGTATTTTAATGAAATATGAAGCAAGAGATAGAGGCAGACTCTGCTGAAGAGATGAGTGGGTGAAGAGAAAAAAGAGAGGTAATATTGTTGCTCAGCCTGAGAGACAGAGATGCCTGAGAAGCTGAGGACTAGCTGTCATCATTATTCCTTTGTGAGCATTACAGTTTTAGTATAAAGAGAGTTTTAAGGAAGGCAGTGGAGGAGCTTTGCAAAAGTTTAGCAGAGAAAGCTCAAAGGTGCTGTTGAAAATGTTTCAGATCTGCTGGTGTCTGTCAGCACTGTCCATCAGACACGGGAGCTGACCTTTCACTAGGTGTTCAGAGGTGATGCTCAGAGGAGGGTAAGCTATAAAATCTTGACAATGAAGACAACCAGCTTGTGTTTCATGAAGTAGAGGAGGGGAAACCAAAGGAAACATTTAGAGAAAGGTACAACATACTCCAAATGACAGGAAGGGAACGTGACCTTTGTCTTTCTGCACTGATTTGAGTCAGGCAAGTTTCTGTGTTAAGGCCAGGAAAAGGATGTTGTAGTAATGAAAGGGTAGGCTGCTGTATGCCTGGGCAGCCGCTTTGGCTGTAGTGAAAATGGATCAGTAATTCATGCCTTAGGCGTGGTTTCTAGCAAAAGTCCATGAGATTTATACAAAACCCAGACATAAGGACTCAGAAAGATGTCTGAATGGGAGACAGTGCATGGGTTATAGCTCAGAGGGATGGCTGGCCAGGTTGATGGTACAGTCTGCTGCAAGGCAAAAAGCCTTTTACTGTTTCAGAGGGGAGGTTTTCTTTTTGCCCACGTTGCACCATCGCTACTGGATTCGAGCTCAGCAAAGCATTCATTTGCATTTCTTTTGAGGAAGTGCGAAAAAACTTGCATCATGTTCACGTAATGCCAGCTTTTTTCTAGATGTTCCATATGGGGCATTTCCAAGGTGTGACGGGAAGTTACTGGAGTGTTTCCAAGGTGGGAAAGGAAATTGGTAGAGTGAACTGAAGTCCTAAATGTAGAAGAGTTTTTAGGAACCTGTTGCAGGTGTTTTAGGCTGGAACATGGTAACTCTTCCTCCACTATGAGGATGGCGAGGTCTTTTTGGGCTTGTTAATAACTGTGATGGATATTAAGCAATGCTCAATGCTCACTAAGGATGGACATTTGAAATATACAAACCCTGGCTGTTCATGTCAAAGAGTTGATTGGGGGGGTTTCCAGCTCATAGATCTTAACTTTAAATCTTGCTGGAAGAGTACAGAAGTTTTATAAGAATGTTAATGATGTGCTGGATTCAAGACAAAACAGCCAGGATGACTTGAGTGACAGTAGTGCAGTTATTCTGAAACCATTCCAGAATAAAAGAATGCAAATTTCCCATAGAATCCAGTGGCTAAAGAATAAGACGGTAAGAATGTCATTAGCACTAGTCAACACAGATTTAAGGAAAATAGGCTTTTCAAACAAATCTGCTTTTTTTTTTCCCCCCCGTGGAATTATAAGTCTAGTTCGTAAAGATCCCTTCAGATTTGGACTTTCCTAATGTGCTATAATACCTCATGGTGTTCTGATAAAAAGTTAACACTATGAAATAACAATAAAATGGAGATTAAATGAGTTGAGAGAAAACTAAAGGATAGGCCTCAAAAAGTGTGTGTCAGTGGGGAATTATCAGCAAATGGGAATGTTCCAGACTGAGAAATTCTGAGAAATCAGTACAAAGCCCCATTTTATTCAGTGTCTTCACTGATGATCTGGGAGTAAATATGCTGATAAAAAGGGTGGATACACAAAGATTAGTAGAAGGATACAAAAAATAGCGGCAGTAAAAACCTAACGCATGGATTGATCAGAAAGGCCGCATCCCTCCATACAAAAGATATGTAGCACACCCAAAATGAATTTGGGTATTTAGAGCAGCAGACCTTGCTTTCAGATGACAGGACTGTATCTGGAAAGGAAGAATAAGGTATTGCGCAAGTGGAGCTCAGATTTCCAAAGTGGTACTAGTAAAAAGGGGCTTAAAGGCCACAGATATATATGAACACAGCACTAATAAAATGTAACGTGAACTGGTTTTCTTTCTCATATGGCATTATTGAGTCCAGTTCAGAAATACTGTGTTTTTCTGGTATCTATATTTTCACAGCATGACGCAGCATTGGATACAGAAAAAGTCTGCA
>VZTE01007283.1:596109-607982 GCA_013397775.1 Eulacestoma nigropectus | reverse complement strand
AATTTTCTTCATTTAGAAAAAAAAAATATGCGTGCAACAGAATGTTTTAATCTAGTGGAGAAAGGCGTAGCAAGGACCAAGACACAGAAATTGATATCAGACAAATTCAAATTGGGCCCAGCCTTTCAACAGTGAAGGTGATCAAACACTGCAACAAACTCCCTTAGGACATGCTAACTCTTCATCACCTTCAACTCAAGACTGGATACCTTGCTAAAAAAAAAAAAAGATAAATTAGATAGGAAAAATTCACTGAGCTGAGTACAAGGATAGCCGGGTGAAGATGAAAGCCCTGTGACATACAGAAGGTCAGGAGGGATTGTTTAAGCCTCTATTCAGACCTTAAAGCATACAAATCTACCAAACCTCATCTCTCTTGGAATGCTTTGCTTATTCCTTGCATTTCTCTTCTGCCATCATATTTCTATCATAGAACTGTGTTGTACAGACACTGTTACACATGTCAAGCAAAGAGAAGCAAACAACGTTGTTAGACGGATCTGAAATTTCTTTCCATCTGTCTTCCTCTGTCTCAGTGCTGCCCTTCTCCTTATCCTACCCCATGAATGTTGATTGAAAAAAACAAAAAAAACCCAACCAAACCAAGGAGATGATGTTTCAACAACTGGGACTAGAACCATTTTGAGAAAGAATTTGTTTGCTCAGACATATTGGTCGCTATTACCAGAGAAGTAAGAGTAGGAAGCATCTGTGCTGCTGAGAAGAGAGTCTCTAATTGAGGATGTAAAAGTAAATGATGTATCACATGAAGTATGTGGGATTCTCCACAGCCTGCAGGTAGATCTCTGCTCCACTGCGGATCTCCATGTGCTACAGGGACACAGCTGCCTTACTGTGGTCTGCACTACAGACTGCAAGGGAATCTCTTCATCAGTGCCAGGAGCACCTCCTCCGTCCCCTTCCTCTCCTTTTTTACTGGCCTCGGTGTTGGCAGGGCTGTTTCTCTCACATGTCCTCACTCCTCTCTCTGACTGCAATTGCTGTTGTGCAGATTTTTCCCCCTCATCTTAAATATGTTATCCCAGAGGCTCTGCCACCATCACTGATGGGCTTGGCCTTGGCCTGCAGTGGATTTGTCTTGGAGCCAGCTGGCATTGGCCCCATTAGACAGCGGGGAAGCTTCTGGCAGATCCTCAGGGAAGTCCCCCCCATAGTCCCCTGCTACCAAAACCTGGCCATACAAACCCAATACAGCTGAATACTGGTGGGCATGTTTCTATACATAATTGTGAAACCAACTGCAAAATGGGTGATACTTAGAGGAGCGTTGGGGGCTGGGGACAGGAAGTCAGATCAGTGCATGTGCCTTTCCTCCTGGCAGCGTTGTACATCTTCTTCAGGACTTGAGACCCTCTTTCAAACATGAACCCACTTAAAAATTCAAAGATCTAATTCTCATTCCTTGTACCATTAAGACAGTGCCCTCGGTGAGAAGGCAGCCTATTTCGGCCATTGGAATCTGTCAACTTAGCATAAGCCTCTGTGCAAACAGAAGGCTAGTGCTGTGGTTCAAAGATGATAGTCGAACAAGATTTGCAAGTCAGAGGCTTGAAATTCCACAAAGGGAAGATCAAACAGCTCTTGCTTTTAACAAGCATTTTATTTCTTTAGGGGACTGGACAGTTTTCATCCAGAAAATAAATGCAGAAATTTCATGCAGAAATTAAATGTCATCGTTGATACATATGACAAAATGTTATCCTTGACACACACATTGTCAACTGCCAGCTCATCAGCATATCTGGGAATCCATAGAGATAGTCCCTAAGTAGCTGGATTCAGAGCTGTTGTCAGCAAAGATCACACTAGGACCCTGTCTCTGAAGGATACATTCTGATTTTTACAGATAATTTTAGAAGTGGAATCAAGCCTGTGTGTTATGTCTTTAACAGCCCAGACTACAAACTTGAGCCCACGCACCTCTGAACTTTGTCACATTTAAATTTTGAATCTCCTTTCTCTGGCATCACTCCATTTCTAATGCTGATCTTAAAAAGCAGCAACTATCCTCCCCCACCTCCCCTTCCCCAGCCTTTTCAAAACTCAGGCAGGCTGGAGAATGATAATTCTGTGTCACAACAACTTCCGAGTTTCTGAATTTCATTTTTGATCCATGTTGGATTACACCCAAAACTCTTCAAGCACTCTAATGAAGCACAATTGTGTTAAAATGTCTGCTCTGCTTTTGCAATTAAAATGTTAAGTACTTGATTTGGGTCTCTCTGACACCCCTCAGATAGCCTTCCTGAGACTCAAACTGTTTTGCCTTCCACTAAGAATCACATTTTGACCAGAAAAGAGTTGCTTGAAAATGTTCAACCAACTCTACTTCAAATTCTTCTGCTATAGCCATAGAGCTTGCAACTTATCTCACTGTTAAATAAATTGTATTTATTGCAACCTCTGCATTACATTGAAACAAGTAAGCAAGCAGATGCTGAGTGTGGCTTCTGCCACTGCTGCTCATTCCATTCCCACAGTGAATGACCAGGAGGTCTTGTTGCTCTAGGTCTGATGACCATAGTAATCCTTAGCCAAACCATAGTGGAACTATTTGGCTACGTTCTTATGTTGATGGTTCGGTATCATAGATTTTGTGCCCAGAAACTTTGGCTACAGTCATCCTGAGTCTTTGATGGTTATTTAGCCATTGGTCTTTTACACGGTGCCAGATGCAACAGTCAGCCTCTTCCAAATAATTTTAAAATTATGTTGCTAAATAACTAGCAGCTGCTACTGTCAGAAATAGGCAAGGAAAGGCTGGGTTCCTCTAAGATCCTAAAATGTCAGCAGTGACATCACAGTGTTCAAGATAGGGGAAGTGTCTAGGGTGGTAAAAAGATGGACAGAAGACAGACTTTCAATAGAAGGACTTAATATTGTAACCTAGCTTGCTCACAAGTACAGTAAAAGATCTGTCAAGTGCCTGAGGACATCTTATATAAGATTTAAAATGCCCTAGGTGTCTGCTTTGAAGCCCTTGCTGATTTTGGCAGTTGTATCATTTTGTTTCTTTCATAACTATATTCAGCTTCAGCTTAAAACCATATTTAGGTTTTTTAGTCTATATTTCTGATTTTGACACTCTGTGGCCCAGAGGCTGAGCTATCCCAAAATGACACAGTGTTTAATCAATCCCAAGCTGATTCATGATAATGCCTTTATTACAATTTTCAACTCTTCTTAAAGGCTTCCTGTGTTCGATCTGCCCTGACGGCCCGCAGTCGATGTCATCGCGGAGTGGAACTGGGGAGCTGAACTCCCCAGTTGAGACGAGAGTGGAAAGATGTAACATTTTGGATAAACGTATCCCCCATCCGTCTGTCATGGCTGGCGTGCAGCTGTGATAAAAGCCTCCAGCTGCAGCCAGCCAGCAGCTGTTTTAGTTCAGGTAGCCGAGCCCCACGCGGTCGGCGGTGGAGACGAGGGGGGCCTGACGCTGTGTGAGGCAGAGCACAAGCACTCTGGTGCCAGGGGACCTCCTGTGGTGCAGGAAAGCAGGGGGAATGTTTAAGTAGTCTTCATCCAAGCTGGATGAGTGCTGTCAAGTAGCATTCTCAGTTCTTTCACCAATTTGTCTTGATTGCATTGACACTCTCTTGGCATCCATATCCCGTGATTATTCCAGTGAGCACATTTATGATGAGGAAGGTTTGTAGAAAGAGTAGGTTTCAGGTAAAGCTCACTGACAACAAATTTTGAATTCACATTTGGCAATACCTGCTCTCAAAATTTGCTTTGAGGAGTTAAAGATTCATTCAGGCAAGTGAGGAAACAAACATGGCAGGTGACTCAGGAGTTGCATCCAAACTGCTCAAGCTTTTACCACATACACCTCTCTGGGAGGCTCTTGCATTTGAACAGTGCATTTGAAACTTCTGAGGGAAACCATAGACAAATGAATTTCAGACTGGACCAATTTTAGCTTGTGTAATCGGTTTATGGTTTGTAAGCAGAAGCATTTGAGGGCATATATTTGTTTCTTTAATTTTGTGACTTCAAAAAGAGATGGAAATGATCTTTTAAAAAAACCCTAAAGTATCATGGAATTGTTTGCAGTCGTAAATCTGTTCAGTCTGTTGCTCATCTCAGGGCTAAGTACTAGCAATTTATTTATTCATTTTTGTCAAGGCATTGAAGTCTTCTTCCCACTGTCTTACCAATGTGGTTTAAGTATGACCTGTGGTCCTTCAAACACAGGCAGGGGCATCATTTGCAGCATTGAGTGTGTAGGGTGAGGGTTTTTTTAGCAGAACCCACCAGAGGTCGCTTCCTGGCTCTGCCCTTCAGCGATGCAGACACAGATACTTCCAGGCAAATCTCAACACCAGCTTCTTCACCATGGGACGTTACTTGTCCAGGGTGGAGTTCAATGATCTGGCTGTTTTGCTTCCTTTTAAAGATGTGCTCTGTCCCAAAGAAGATTTTAATCCACTCTAAATTTCCTTATTTCCAAGCGTGATAGATGAGCCACTTGTTAAAATGCATATGAGGATGAGGTGTTTTTGCCTGTTCTGTCCCAAACTTACTGATTTTTGTGTGCCTCTCTCCTCTATAAAATGAAGGCAAAGTAGAGGCTTTTAATTTACTTATTACACAGACTTAATAAACTACAATATGTGCACTTCAAGCACTACAAGATACAAGGGAAGAAAGGGGCTCCAAACCCCACAGAATTATTTTTTCATGCTAGCACTTTCCCTGTACAGTAACAGGATGGGAGTACGCCTTCCATGAGAGTCATAACTGTCTTACTTCTAATTTCGTTATTGCTGCTTCTAATTTAATCAGTCTCTGTAAACTAGATGAGATTGAGTGTAGTCAGTCAAACATCTTTTCTAAGGAACCCCACACTGCCATAAGGAACTGCACAAAGAAATCCACAAGGTGAAACCCTGCCCTGAGCAGTGCTGGAGATGGGCTGGGTTGGGAGGAGAGGTCACACCTCTGACACGGCCTGGGCTACAAGTAATGATGATCCTCAGTCTTGGAAAATGCCATCATCATCTATTGTGAATGAAACAATACCAACCACTGCATCCCAACCATATTTCTGTAGAATGATATTATTTTGCCTCCCTCCTTGAATTGAGCGCTGTGTTCTTCAGGCTCCTTCTTAAATTCCTGAAGAGTGCTGATGTACTATAATAAGTGTTTTAACTACTTCCAGCCCAGAGCTGGCTGAAGTCCTGGGCTGAATGTAGCAACACTTGGATCCTGGTACATATTTTTAACACAGTGTTTTGGAATCTTTTGGGATGCTAAATGCCATATAAATCCTGTGCATCATTGTCAAGTAAATTGTGTCACCTTGTAAGTTAATTTCTAATTACACAACTACTTTATGTGGCATTAATAAAAAGTAATGTGAGGTTTTTCAGTAAACTATAATTTTAAGTATTTTTTTTGAGACCAAGTAATTTATTAACTCTTTATTAGACCTACTTTAGACTTGAAGCCATTTTTAATAGTGCCTTGGCATAAAATTGTTGCACAGTTAATAATGGCATACTTATAAGCAATGGTTTTACTTAGAACAAATTAAAAAGGATTAAGGTTTCTTTTAAGAGAGTATTTGATCTCAGAGGTAATAATCATAAAGAATAACTTACTTCATTTCACCTTTCCTATGTTTGATCATCCTTTGGAAGCCTGTTTTTATAGAGGTCACCTCACCTGCTATTCTTCCCATACAGCAACTGTTTCTGGGATGGAACAGGCTGTGAATTTTTTTCATTCACTCAGAAACTAATGAAGTTTGTGGGGGGCAAGTGGTTTCAGCGTCGAGCTTCTGCCAGATGTTGCCACCCCACGGCAGGGACAGCTGAATGGCTCATGAAGCAGCCCCTTCCCTAGAACAGTTTTATAGCCAGCCTGGTAAAGGAAGCTGGCATCAATTTGATTCATGCTAATCGAGCGAGCTGTAAAGTGCAGCGGCTGACCCAGGAGCTGTTTGGTTGTCCCTTATGTGGAATCTGCAATCTCTGGGAGAGAGGTTCGATGGAGAGCTGCAGGCCATAATGCCCTCAGCTATCCCAGCTTAATTTGCTGATGCAAGTGTGGCAGCACTTTCTAACAGAGCAGGCATTTAGTGCAGGCAAAGGAGAATAGCTTAGCTACTTCATCTGCTGAGGGAACAAAAAGAGGCAGAGCATACGGGTGCGTGGTGGAATTGTTCAGGATGCTAACACCTACGCTCAGGTATATGGAGGGATGAAAGGAGAGGTATAGAACCACCTGAGAAGTCAAGGCTTCTGATTTTATCAGCCACAACATGGGCTCTAGCAATGTGCACTGGAAGACTTTCTAGCTTTGTTTTTTTGCATGGCAGCCCCCTGTGGTACCCAGCAGTCTGTTATTAGATTCGGTAGCTGCACATCCAGCAGTGCAGGTGTACTGCTCAGAGCTGTTGCCATTAAGTATTGATACAATTAGGCTAGGGAGGATTTGTACAAGAATGATGTATCCTGTATCCATATCTAGTTTCTCATCAAAAGGGTTGAAAATCTTCACAGGTTCTTCCAGATCTGAACCCTGGGTCAGAATTTGTATGAGGCTTGCCAAGGTCAGGTCATTTACTGTTTTTTTTTTTTTTTTAAGTTAAAGCTTCTTGCCTGTGGAAGTCACATACCTGAATACAAAATGCAGAATCTGAACGGGGAGAGACTGTTCTCTGAGTAGAATGATCCCTGGAAACCTCTCACCCCAGGAAACATGTAGGCATCATGAGGGTAAGGCTGAAGTCTGTGATTGAGTGTGTAGGGTGAGCAGGGGAGAGATCACCTGCAGAAGCAGCCGCCTACACCTTCTCTTTTATGCTCATTGTAAATAAATTGCATTTATCATTACCCACACCCTTTGTCTCCAGGCTTCTGAAGTGTTGAAAGCTCCAGTTAAATGGCTTGCCCAAAGAAAACACTGTCACATTTGCATAATATTTTCATAGACACCTAGCTCAACCTGAGCCTGGAGGGAGACAGGGATGTTCCCTGCATATTTTATACTCCCGTCCCCAATTCCCACCAAAGCTAACTCTAAATTGTGGTATGGATATATGTATAATAGAGAGAGAGAAGGCTGAGAGGTCTGAATTTTTCAGGGGTGTTTTCAGACACTCTTAGGTTAAGAAGCAACTTACACCCCATAGAAGACTCTGAAATAGTGCTATTTAGAAACAAATCAGCTTCCATTTCACTTCTTTCTCAGTATTCCTCTTCTCTCATTCTTCATTACTAGGGACATCTGCATGAAAACAGTCTTTTTTTTTATATCTTGGGAGTTCATCTGCCTCTGCTGATTATCCCCTCCCTCCCCTCTCCTTCTGAAGTCATTATCTTCTGATTGCATTACATTTGCAGCCATCCCACCGTGGGCTCTCTTCTCATCAAGATTCTCCAGCTAAGCAAGGGAAAGGATAGGTCAGCTTGTGAAGAGAAAACCTCAGGGAGAGCCTGGCCTTGGCAGAAGTGGTGTTGGGGTCCAGTCTATGTCACTGTCTCTCTCAGCCACCATCACGCTCAGCCACTGGCGTTTCTGTAGAGGCGCAATGAACTCAGTCAAGTTTCTCCCACAGATGGTGTTGGAACAAGAGCTGGAGGAAGTATTTTTGACAAGATGTGTATTTGCTGCAAAACACAATGTTATTCGTGTCACCTACCCTGCAGATGTTTGCAAGCTTGAATTGAATTAGGGAAACTTTCATTACAGGAGTGGGGAGAATAACTGAAGATGTAAAATCCTGCTCATTTCCTTGAAACCAGAACTGGAAGCCTTAATTACGATAGAGTTACACTCAATCTTGCTCTGGGCAAGTAATATTTGTTTAACTGAAGTGGAACAGCTTCCTTAGGAGAAATTGAAGGAGATCCTTCTCACAACAAATGCGACCAAAGTTTATGTCCTTACTTTGAGTCAGAAAGTGGATTCTGTCATGGGCCTACTGTGTCCAGTTATAGCAGTGAATTTTTGCCAGTTGGTCATCCTGTGTGATAGAAAACAGAACCTTTCATCTCTTTAAACATCTTAACAGGCTTAACAAATGGTGGAACTGTCCTGATGAGTATCACTTAACAGGACAGGGCACAAGCTTAGCTAAGGTCACAAAATAAGCCAGTGCAAACACTGAACCCAGCTCCCAGATATTCTGTCACTCAGGTCTGCTTTTTAAGATAACACCTGTCAGACAATCTCTATCAACGTTTATTCTGTCCTTTGACTGAACCCATTTAGAGGTTTAAAATCAAATTCATATGTCTCTGGTATTTTTTATATTCGTATTTCCCTCGTCATACTTCCTTCAGTCAGAAAAGGAGGCTCCAAAATAAATCAATAAAATTGTATCTTAAAGGAAGACCTTCAGAGTTCTTAATGAGGCTCTGGATAGTGCACTCGGGAGACAGCTTTCCAAAGAAATCTTTTTCCACTGGACATATCAGAAGAACATTGGCATTGTTCCCTACCTGCTTCTAACTACATGCAGGTGTTGTCACAAAGACATTGTGTTTGTTTCCATTGTTCTACCCCAGCTCCTTCTTTGAAAATGTTGCAAGCAATGGGAATAGGCCCCTCTTATTTCTTTGTAGCAAAACCCACACATGTCCAAGACAGCAACTGGACCCTAATGGCAATACAAAGCAAGCGACAGAACAATTTGTAAACAATTTTGTACACAGCAAGAATGACAACCCTTTCTTCCCAGACAGATGCCTAAGCTGTTCTGGTTTTCCCCAGGAGGCATTGCAAAGGTAATTCTAACTAACAGCTCCAATACATGTGTACATTTTGTATCTTTGGATAGGGGATGCCAGCAAATATTGAATTTACTTCTAGAATTAAGTGACCATGCAGCAGCATGTTATTGCATTTAATGCTACTTCTGTAGTGCAAATAGTATCAGTGATAGAAATCAGTTTAAATGTAGGATGATCTGATTTCCCAGTATCCCATTACAGCTGGGAGCTCTGCAGTGTTCCTGCAAAGAGCTCGGCATCTCTAAGTCAATGGGTACATCTGTCTCGGGATGTACTTGTGAAAGGATAGACAGCACAGCAGGTGGCTCGATCCTTCAGTCCTTTGTTTGTTCCTTAAGGATATGTCAAGGACAAGATCATGATCTCATTTCTATTTTAAATCATCTAGGTGAATTCATTTCAAGACAGTTTAGGATTTGTGTTGGGTTTTGTCCCCTATGGGGATTTTCTTGGGATGAGAGTAGACAGGGTGACTTCAGGTACGCAAAAGACACTGCTTAACTTGAAACCAAGTATTTATGCAGAATGGATTCCCTGTGGATACTTCCCAGGGTTGATCCAAACTTAAAGATGATAAGGGAGTTAGTTAGGCTACTCCCAGTTGTGTATCCTTTGGGGAGATTAAGCAGAAAATAAGGCTGAGGCCAGCAACAGCACAGCGTCTGGTTATCCCAGCACGTATCCTGCTTCATATGCTATATATTATGTCTTAAAAAAAAAAAAAAGAAAAGAAAGAAAAACAGCAGAGGAATTTACATTCTTGAAGTTAGTCACTGGATTAAATTGCCATTTGTCAATAGAAATTTAATTTGTATTATAAATTACTGCAGCATAACTCTAAGACACATTCTATCAATGTGTTTCAAATTATTTAATAACAATATTTTTCAAAAGATAAGCATTGCCACTTGTTTTCACCCCACCCCTGTTAAAATCAGTCCATTCTAAGGGTTTCCATCAGTGTAATAGCCAACTCTGCAAAAATTCCAATGAAATAAACTATCACCAGGAGTATTAAAATCCATTGCCATAAACAAAGCCTTTTTTCCCTCCCCAATCAATGGCCTGCTGTGTTGCTGCTAATAGGACTGTACACAAGTTGCACAGAAAGTAATTTGTTTGCAGTTTCCTCTGACTTTTTTGCTTGGTTTTCTTGATGGAGAGGGGCAGGAGGAGAATGTCATGGCAGGATTCAGAAATTATTTCACTGAAGTTAACATATATTGCAGAGATTAAATCCTTCAATCAGCAGAAAGGGACATATTTAACCTGTACATTGGAAGAAAATTTTCATTGCAGAAATGGGTGAAAGGCAGAAAATAAGAAGGAAACCACAGAAAATGTGGCTGCTGCCTTTATTTGTGACATCTTTGCAGGCAGAATAAAGTTGTCATATTTTGCTACTGGTTTACAAACGTACCCCAACTGTTTCCAATCTTATCCTTCCCTATTTCAGCCTTGGCTTTATCCTACAGTTCTACCACTGTATGTTCAGGCTGATTCCCTGCTTTTGCAGCCCTGATTATCCCACACGCAGTCTGCCAGTGCACCACAATCATTTTACTCTTCCTAGTTTTGTACAAAGCGCAATTTCCTTTAAAAACATGAATAATCATGGATATTTCTTTCTCTTTTTATTTTCAGGTAAGTGGCCATTCCTGCTTTTGTCAGACTGGTGAACGATCAGCAAACCGCAGGTCTCAAAGGTAGTTTTTGTGGTGCAGTTTCTTTCCAAGAACCTTGAAGTATTTTCCTCATCGGAGTTTGTACAGCACCTCGGCAGGAGGTTTGAGATAGTCAAACTGGGATTTAACCTTAACCAAACAATAATTTCTATTCTTTGATTTTTGTAGTTTAGTCTAGCCTTACTGAGGTGCCCAGAAATAAGGAGCTGAGGGGGGAGATTGTTCAACAATGGATCTTCAACCACTAGGAACAAAAACATGAAGGGACCATGGCAGAATAGTTGTTTAAGCCCTGAGAATCATACAATTGACTTCCATAGTTGTGAAGTTTATAAGGCATATAATTTTAGTCTTATACTTTTTATTTGTTTGGGGGGGTGGGGGAGTGGGTGTTGTGAGTCTGGAATATTTTCTCCCTCCTTCCCCTTTTCCCTCTTCCCTTCTCTACATAGATCTGTTTAAAATTATTAAAAAGTAATGACACTATATTTATTTTCAGGAATGTAGAGACTGATCTTTGGGGAAGAAATCTTAATGACATAAGCAGTATCAATAGTTGGGAAAAATGTTGTCACAACATGAGATTAATTTTACTTTAAATGCAGGATTTTAAGGGTAATTCCACGGGAAGGAAAAAAGACGACATAAATTGCTTAGATACAGAGAAACCCAATTCTCTGATATGTAAGACAATTTTACAGGTCTATGATTTGTTGCTTGATAATTTTTGATGCTGAATGGACAGGTATTTTCTAGTGTGACTAAATTGTTTTCTCAAATGAGTTAGTTGGGCACAGCTCTGAGTATAACCAAGAAATGTAAGCCTGGAATACGTTAAGTATCAATATTAATTAATGAGTCTTGGACACACACAGGAAATTGCCTTAAACCTCCAACCTTCTGAAAATATGTTCAAGTGGAATTACTGACATAAAGGATTTGATCTAATTATCACTGCTAATTTCCTGTATGATGGTGGTAGCAACGTTGTTGTTAAAAAAGACACAGTCAAGATTAGTCACCTACAGTATTAGTGTTAATCCCTTATCTGTATTGCTAATATTTTAAAATTAAATCTTTTAGAAATTATTACCACTGGTCCTGCTTCACAGTTTATTCAGTGTAGGCAATTAGATGGCTCAATTATTTCATCCTGATGTGCTGGGGTTTGGGTTTTTATTTCTTGAAGCTTTCTTCTCCTGAAATTGGCATTATTGGCTACACTTTCTCAGCCTTTTTTGTGATCTGAAATGCTAGCTGTACACCGTAAGAGTAGGAGGCAGATAGATTGAAATGATTTAGCAAGATTATGTGTTTTTCCCTCTGGCTTAGCCATTATAGGTAAGCAAACTCTGTGAAATAAACAAAACCCAAGAAAATAGTGATGAGGGGGCAGGAGAGTAATCACCAAAAAAAA